>CM062819.1:113502570-113869156 GCA_031772625.1 Pinus tabuliformis
CATCCAACTCCCTTATCGATGACTCATTAGGTTGAGACTCTTTCAGCACACTTTGACTGGTAATGCGGCCAAATGGAATATAGAGTTACCAGGGGGCAGCTTTACATCTTTCGCTGACTTAGCCAATATTTTCTTAAATCACTTCCAGTTGCATGTCCGCTATGATGCCGGAACTGAACTTCTAGCCACCTTTCGTCAGGATAAGGCAACTCACATTTCTGACCATATTCAAGAATGGAGATGGAGAAAGAGGCTCATTAAAGCCGAAATCCCTCCGGAGTACCGTCTCGAGTGGTTTTTGAAATCTTTACAACCCGAGATCTCCAAGGATGTCTCCATGTCTGGGGTCTATTCTGAGGAGCAAGCCATTTTTAGGGCCCAGCAATTAGAATTGATCTACTCTCAGACTGCAATCCTACAAAAATACTTGCCAGATGCTCCTGGATCTAAGGTTGACGTAGCTAAGTTGAAGCCAAGTCCGCACGCGGATGGTATCGTTGGGTCAGTAGACACAACTACAGTGAACTTGTTGAATCAATTGTAGCAGTTGTCCTTGCAAACTGCTTCTAACAACCAAGTCACATCGTCTAATCCCCCCGCTTCCCAAACTTCTTCTATTAATGCCGTCCAATCTGATAACCCCAAAGGAAATCAAAATTCCAATGGGAAAAAGAAAGGACGAGGTAAGAAAAAGAACCAGGATGGGAAGCCTAATGCAAATAAATCCGGCAACAACGCCGGTGGTGGTAGAAATGAGTCGAGAAAGAAAGTCAAGTTTCCATGCAAGTTGTGTAGTGGAGACCATCTAACTCATCTCTTCCCTAAGATTGAAGACACTCAGCGCTTGTTAGGACAGCAAGGGACTTCTAGTTCTCAAGCTGTGTTAACCAACCCGTTTCCCCAAGGGCAACAACTTCTTATTGGCGCGAGTTCAAACCCTGGAACCTCCACAGGGGGCAACCAGGAAGGGGACAAGTCATCAAATGTTTTCATGATGGGTGCTCACGCTAATGTGACCACACGGTCACGTGATTATGGTGAAGGTAAAACTTCCAAGGGTAAATCAGTTCCCGAAACTAACAACCCGCTTCATATTGAGTGACCTTCTGTCGAGACTATACCTCGGGTACCGAAAGGTTCCACAAAATGCGCGACTATCAACCCTAATATTAGGGCAGCCTAGAATTACTCCATTGTGGAGGATCTGGCTCAGAGTCCATGTGCTATGTCCGCTTTAGAGGTTCTCCAGTCGTGTCCTACTCAATGAAGTGCCTTGCTATCTACGATTGGGGCAGTGGATCCAAGTAATTCTTTAGCTCTCACTTTTGATATGAATAGTGTCAAAAAGAGACTTCCTCATCACATGGCTTTCCAGATAAAGTATGCCTACCAGAAAACGAATATTTTTCGGACAGTTGTAGATGAGGGAGCTTCCACGTGTGTCATGTCTATGTCATGCTGGAAGGCCATTGGATCACCATCGGTCGTTCCTTCACCCACCCTATTCACAACATTTGATGGTCATTCTCATAGGCCATACGGGATTATCCCGGTCTTTCCTATATGTGTTGGAGGAAAGGTCGTTAATATTGAAGTAGAGGTCATAGATGCTAACCTAGACTATAATCTCTTATTAGGAAGGAACTCGGTATACGAAATGGACGCCGTTGTTTGGACTCTGTTTCGTGTCATTTGCTTTCCTCATGAGGGGAAAATCATTAAGGTTGATCAATTGGACTATTGTCCAGTCGATCCTCAAGCAAGCTCTGACTCTACTATTCCTTTAGTGGGTAACCCCCATCCGCCTACTGAGAGTCTAGGAGTCGGGATGTACTCTTCATTGATGGGTACGTTTAATCTTCCCCCTCCTACAGCACGTATAGATACAATTTCATCCTCCAGGGATCCTTTACGGAGAGAGTTTGTTCAAACTCCTTATTCTTTGAAACCTGGAACCTTACCTTCATCTGTGACCACATCAGGTGACGACAAGGTGGGTGGAATAGGATCTCGTATGTCTGCAGTAGAGCTTAGATGTGAATCTATTGATAACTATGCAGATAACCATTCTACTTCTTCCTCTAGGAAAGAGATAGATGGTGATGTGGCTCATTTTCAGACCCTTGATTCCACCTCTGCATCGGATTGCTCGAATACAGTTTTACCTTCGGACGAAGAAATATTTGAAGCAATGACAGCTGTAGATCAACCTTTGGACGATCTACATCGTTGGTCATGTTTTCATTCCCCTGTGCATGAAGTCGAATCTCGGTCCTCCAGTTCGACTAGCGATGTTTGTACGGTCCCTTTGGCTCCAACACATTCATTTTCCAAAGGGAGTCTATTGATTGGTTTGATCGTCGTACCTATAAACATCCCTAGGAGTAAGTCGGCGGAGCCCCCTAACGGGCTCTACC
Source organism: Pinus tabuliformis (assembly GCA_031772625.1). Taxonomy (NCBI): domain Eukaryota; kingdom Viridiplantae; phylum Streptophyta; class Pinopsida; order Pinales; family Pinaceae; genus Pinus; species Pinus tabuliformis. The sequence continues at coordinate 113,504,988 of CM062819.1, forward strand.
TAAAGAAGTACTTTGCTTAGTTTTGGCCAGGCAATGGCTTCTTTGTACTTTATTTATATTTGTACATATATCGTCGAGAGTTTTTGATATCAGCACTTTTTGGTCTGCTGTGGCAGGTGTTGATGGATGATTTGGTCTATTTTGGGTTCACCGATGGTGCTAGTCGGCACACTCGGAATCTTGCTTCCGCAGCTTGGGTACTCTATTATCCAACTGGTCAATTGATGGCATCAAGAGGCGTGTGCATCGGTCCTGCTTCAAACAATATGGCCGAGTATACTGCTGTTATTAATTTATTATCCGAGGCAATCTCTCATGAGAACGACTCGTTGGTAGTGTATCTTGATTCTCAATTGATAGTGTGTCAATTAAATAACATTTATCGGGTACGGGATCCATCTTTATATCGCCAGTATTTAAGGGTGAGGTTGTTGCAAAGAACATTTACTTATATTAATTATTTTCACATTCCAAGATCTCATAATTGGTTAGCTGATTCTATCGCTAATCAGGCATTAGACTAGCACATCAATCATTCATCATAATAAAATCAAGCATCAAAAAGTCAAACTGTATATATATATATATATAAATATATATATATATATATATATATATATATATATATATAATATATATATATATATATATATATATATATATAATATATATATATATTATATAATATATATATATGATATATAATATATATATAATCGTAAAGCGTCTCGAGTGTACATATGTGTGTCCAAAAAATATACAAAATTAGGACTCAAATGCCCATAATCATGTCCGGCATATCTAATGCCTCGGCTCAGGATGAGCGTCTAAGTATGTAACTATAACATTGGCCACACGCCGAAAAATGTGAACCCAGTCACGTGGCATGACAACCACATGACACTGCATATCCTCAGGAAGGTCCTCTATGACGGCCATCGGTACTCGGCAGCTCAGTCTCGCCAAGTGTCGCTGGACATTGTTTAGAGTCCGTTCTGTATCAATAGCCGCCTCTTCGGCTCCTCGGCCATGCCATCCATGCCGCGGGAATCCATCTGGTCGTACCGGCCCGATGTCTGGAACATGATCATCATATCAGTCATTTGAATCTCATCAAAAATATTTTTCAAAATTCATCATTATATTTGAAAAATCCAAAAAATTATAAAATCAAAAAATCTTACCAATCTCGCCCCATGTTGGGTTCGGTGGTAATGCTAGATCAGGATCTCCTCGGAAATCCAGCCCAGCATAGGGGTAGTCATCCACGGCGATGATCTGCTGATCCCACCAGGTGAAGAAGTCATCGTCAAAGGCAGTCCTTGGGACCTCCCTACCCCCTAGACGTTTCATCAGATCAGCCCACCGGCCCATGCGTGGATCGCGTGGGGTGCTGATGGAAACTGCTACCCTGGGGTGGAGTGCGGGAACCTTCTCGAAAAAGAAAGTACACAAGATGCTCCCATATCCAAAGTTTTTAGTCTGACCCCTCTTGATAGAAGTGAGCTAGCTCTTCATGTTGGCTAGAAGAGGAGTACACCAGTCGAACACAGTAGTGAGACAGTCAACTGCCACGCTCATGTTTTGCCGTGAAGCCTGATGCAGAGAGGATGATCCGTTCACTTGAGCCATGGTGAACAGGATTATCCTAAGTGATAAACTCACCACATGCGTGATGGAAATCTGGCTCCCAACTTTTTTGGGATGTCCCGGGCAGTATATCTGTACATATTCCTCTATCGAGAGGCTACTCCGTGTCCTGCCCGGGACTGTACTACCTCTCCCCTTCGGGAAAGGCCCGTGATAAAATAGATATCCTCCACTTCTACCCTGAGCGGCATCTGATCAATCATAAAGGCTTCCTCATCGACATCCCAATAATCAATGAGCATCTCAAACAGATGTGTGTTCGCTTTCATATTTGGCAATTTGAAAAATTTAAGCAAACCGCATCCCTGTAATGCATCTAATGCTTTTGGACTGTTCATAACTTCATTGTCTACCGCTGCATGCTCTCTTTCACGCCACGTGACAGGCATCCTGAGAAAAAATCGATTTAAAACTGTTAGTTTTTGTTTAAAAATGATTCGCAGCGTATACATGGGTCCCTGTGCACACAGTTACGTATAGGGCCCGCGTGTACGTGGGTTCAATATTACCAACCCGCGTATACGCCGCGAGGACATTTTTGACAAAAGTTCAACGGTGAAACATCAATAAAAAATCTTAAAACCTGTCACAATCAATTGCAAGCTAAGTATAAGAGTTACCTGGAGGTTTTTGACGAATTTGAATGGTTGAATCTGGCTGTGGGAAGTTTGCTCCTTTTGCTCCAAAACCTTTGCTCTCAAACTCAAATGGTAAAAATGGTGAGTCAAAAATACTTTTTATAAGTTTTGAAAATGCAAATTTTTTTTTCAAAATTTTATTTTGTTTGGCCTCATCTGACTTTTAACTTGGGAGCTTGGAATGTCGAGATTGGCTTATTTTTCAGGACATTTTGGACGTTTTTCGACAGTTCGAGACGGTTCCATGATTGCTGACCCGTCATGGCAGGTATCGTCTTATCACTGGCATATAGGTTAGGGACATCATTTTTCCGTTGCATTATGCATACTAGCCTCCATTTGCAGATACATTTTCCATAGGGTCGATCCCATCGTGTTATGGTTCGTAAGCCATCTTCACTTGCCGATTCTTTAAATCATGACACGATGGTAGAGCCATCCTTTACATGGGCATCCTAGTTAGCACCTCACTGACATTTGTTGCCCATGCTGCTTCGATTTGAGTAGGCTCGGGAGTCCTCTGTAGTCCCGCCATGACTTAAGCGTTGAAGACTCATTCCTCTTAGCTTCTCCGCTTTGTTCTGGCCTTATACCCTAGAGGCTCCTTTGTGTTGAGTTGTACTACTGCATTGCATGTTGACCACTTGCACCTTTTGGCCTAGAGCCGGCTTCACTTGGACTTGTGTTTAAGCCAACTTTTGACCATGACGTCTGCAAAATCAACCTTGCATAACTTTGAATTCTGCAGCTTGACACACCTTGACCCGTGGAAGGAACATACCTTTGAGTGTCACTGACCAGTTTTCACCTCCCTGCATTGAGCATAGGAATGTTCCTTTCCCAGGAACTAGATCATCTGTTTCACCGACACTCGTTCTTTCCACTGTACCATAACATTCTTTTATTCTTTTTCCAGCTTAACAGAAAAAGACAAAAAAATAAAATATTCCAAAAATGAGCGGGAACTGGACATTATTTCCATTTATTGGTGGCAGCTAGAGTCAGTCGTGTCGCCCTTGAACAAAGCACTCAAAACAAAGTCTCCTCCGTGTGGGTTGGATTTAGTTTGACTTAGGTATGCCATAACCTTGTTATTGAGTTAGTTCTCCCCCAATTGGTTATCTCTTCCAATCATATGGAGGGTTCGTTCGTGCCTCCTGCATGACGAATTTATACAGAGTCATCATATGCTACCACATAGTCACATTGAGTCGTGCTTTTGTTCAAGGGAAGTTAGCCTGAGTCGGCCTCTCTGCGGTGTCTCTTGACTCACTTTTCAGTCGGCCATCCCTGGTTGTCAGTATCATGTCTATCATCACATCAGTTATATTGGTCCTTTACTCGTGCCGGTTTGAGAAGGTCCCCATTGACTTCTTGCTGGCGGGTCTTGTCCTTATCGACGACGACATCTTGCTCTGAGGACAGGCCTAGAGCCGCACCCTGGCCCTATTTTCATTATTGATAGGTCACCTTGTGCTCAGCATCGATCAATATCATGGGTCTTTGACTGAGTGGTTTCCCTTGTGTTCGACGTCAGCTTACATTATCACACATTGGGATTCGTGCAGTACCTTGGTTTCCATTTGACCCTATTGGTGGATACCTCGCCTCTGTGTCAGCTTTCATTATTGGTTGGTTCAGAGGGTTTCTGTCGTGCGCTAGCCACATCTTGTGTACACCGGAAACGTACTTCGGTTGGGTTACTACATCTTTTTCGTCTGATTCCTTCCACATTATTGGCCTACGGGTTACACTCGCGCTAGATTGATGAAGGATGCCTTAATGCCTTCCTTCTAGCGGATCTTTCCCTATCGACTCCGACTCATTGCTCTGGGGCAAAGATCGAGAGTCCATTTGGTAGTACCTTGGGGTTTGCAGTCATTAGTGGCAGATCCTTCGCTATCGACAGTGGGAAACCATCATTGTCTCCTGATCGATAGATTCTTACAGGTGTTCGACTCTAGCTCATCTATTCACACTTGTTAGATTGTACTGGGTACCTTGACGCTCATTATCATTATCGGTGAGTAGTCTCGCGTTTGTTAACGGTATACATCAATGACCGGTAATCAAACAATTTCTCACATGGTCGACTTCAGATCATTTATTCCCATGGTGTAGAAATGTACCACGGCGGTCAGTGAAGACCTCAGGTTGTATCAGCATTCATTGGTTCACTTGACAGTTGCTCTTGTTGTTGCTAGTTGATACCACTCCACTTTATATGTTGCAGTCAGTCATGGTGACATTCTATATGCTGGCACCTGAGTTTGCAGTGTAGTACCATCCTATTCCATCATGTTCAGTTGGTACCTTTTGGGATCAGTCTTTGATACAAGTGATCCGTTGCATCTTTCAGCATCATTGACAGTCTTATATGTGATATTCAGACATGTACTTGTTCATTATGATCAGAGGATCCATTATGTATCTTTCAGTCATTTATATTTGTATACTTAGTGGATTCCCTTGTACTTGATATGCGGACATGCTTTACTTTTTCTAAGCATGGGTATGCCCACCTCAGATAGTGTTTCTTTCTGATCTCCTTTGGTGGCTTGGCAGGCTGAATTCTGGTGAAGTCCTCCTCGGTTTTTGACAGACTTCCTTTCCATGTACTCGCATAATATATTTCGGCCATCATGTACCCCTTCTGACCTCATATAATAGGGGGCATCTGTTATATCTCCAAATCTCACTCTTATGGTTTGTGATGCTATACTCATGGCCTAGGGCAACCCCTCCTTCCAGACCTGGTCCTAAAATTTAAAAAACAGTGTTTTATCCCTTATACGCGACATTGCCCTGAGTTAAACGCGTGTATACACAGGTCTGTGTATATCCAACCCACATGTATGTATTAAAACACTTAAAAAATATAAATCTCCTTATTTTCGGGCGGAGATCGCGGGTTTTACCTGCTGATCACCTGTTAGTGCCCGCGGCCCAAACTGTTCCCAACAACAACCTAACTAAAAAACTACTTTGGAGATGGTATAAAAAGACCTCAAAGGGAAGGCCTAAAGGGAGGAGAGGAGAGAGAAAGGTTATTATGCTGAGATTTTTCCCTTGACCAGGTCTGAAGTCCCTTGTGCCTTCTGCACTTCCCCCATTTTGTACAGGAAACCTTTGTTTCCTTGTGTGTTGATGTTCATCCACCATTTATGACATGATGGAGAGAGTCATGGAAGGAGTTTGTTAGAGGCTTGAGGCTAGAACGGATTTGGAAGGAAGCTTTGCTTGGAGCCTGCTGAAGGTGACTCAGGTGAAAATATTCCTTTTTATGTACTTTATTTGTCTATAATAAAAGAAACACATGTCTTGGTTCCCGAAATGAATCTTCTTTATGTTAATGATATTCATGTTTAGAATTCATATGTAAATGGTTGGTTGGATTTCATAACTAACTACCTTTCTTTATAACATAAAGATGGTTTCTTTATAAGTTTTTGTCCATGTACTACTGTGTTCTTTGAATTGTTTGTTTTGCAGGACAAAAGAGAAGAAGGGAACTCCAAGAAGGGTTTGGACCCTAAGGGCCTTCTCAAACGTAGGACCAAAGGTACATACCCTTATCATAGAATTTGCTTAAAATAGCATAATGGTTGTGTGAATGTATGTTTCTTTGAATAGATAACTTTCAGTCTACTAGGGTTTCAACCCAAAAAGCCCTAGGGGAACATTTCCCTCTATCAGTAATTGCCTCATTGCTGAGAATGGGACTATTACTTTCGTGTGTGTTTTTAAGAGAAAAGGTCTAAAATGCATTTACAAATTTATATGCAGCGAATGCCTGTTTTTCTACTTCTGAATAATTCAATTCAGCACCCTGAAAATTTGAGCTGAAAAATGAGATGGGTGCTTCAATTTTCTGATTATTAATTTGTGTCAAAACAACAACATAAGACGTTGAAGAAGCAAAGGTATATAATATGAAATGATTGGAGAAACTCAAAGCATTTAAAGAGGGAGCATTGATAATTACTTGTTTAATTAAATCAAATGAATTCTTTTCATGTTGGCCCCATTTAAAAACTATGTTTTTCTTAATCATTTGCTATAACGGTAAAATGATTTGTGAGAAACCAGGGACAAACCTTTTGACAAAATTTATCTGTCCAAAAAATGATTGCATGACTTTTTGTTATATGGTGGAGAAATTTTTATTTTATTTTATTTTATTTTATCAAGGTCAACGTAAATTCCATTTTTTGACACAATAAATCCTAAGAGTTTCCCTTCACTAAGAGCAAAAAAAGACTTTTTTGGATTTAGTGAAATACCATATTTTCTACAGTGTTCAAAAATCTGTTTTAAGTCCTGTAAATGTCTATTTTTGTTGTTTGAATAAACAATAATGTCATCCACATAAACAACAATTTTTTTATTTAAAAATCCTTAGATAGCTATATCCATGGCTCATTGGAAAGTGGCCCTTGCATTTATTAAACCGAATGACATTTTTTGGTAGGCATAAGTTTCCCATTTGGTTCTGAAAGGAGTCCTTAGCCTATCATCCGGGTGGACCATAATTTGATTATATCCAGAGAAACCATCAAGGAAAGACATAAGTTTGGAACCAACAACTGATCGTAAAATATGTTCCATAGTGGGTAGAGGGAAACTATCCTTTTGAATGGCCTTATTAAGAGTCCTAAAATCTATACAAATTTGGATATTGCCATTTTTCTTCCTAACAGGTACCAAGTTGGAAACCCATCTTGAATGCCTAATAGGAAAAATAATTTTAGCCTTAAGGAGTTTATTCAATTTCGTTTTGATTTGATTTTTTATTTTTTCTGGTCAAGTAAGAATGGAGCCTTCTATTAACCGTACAAGTACATTACATATGTTACACGTCTTTGCTAGTGCAAAGACCCAAACAATAACCAACCTGTTGTGGGAATGCCATCAACAGGAAAAACAAAACCCAGGATCAAACCAATTCTCACGGATTTTCAAAAACTTTTAAACAGGAAGGAGTGTTAAACTCCCATGGGCTCTTTGTCATCCACTGACAACTTTAGAGCTTCCGCTAAGATAACTGACCCCTCCAAAAGTCGCTAAGTTCTGCTAAACTTCCACTAATCTAGACCCGATGGTAATACAAACCACAGATTAAAAAAGTTTGAAATCCGCCCTTCTAAAGATTCGCCGACACTTCTTCACCATTGATCTAGTCAAGATCCAACGGTCACACCACTTCCTGACTTTGAAACTTACTCCTAATCTATCAACCATCGATCTCGCTCCACCAAATTTAACGACTCACACGTATTTCGGCCAGTTAACTTGCGCACTCCAAATCCGCTCGAAAAGCAGTTTCCCTCTCTCACCTCGCTGTTACGTGTCACTGTGTGAGTGGAATTAAAGCCAACTAGGAATTACCATTTACGACTTTTCCTCCGCCCAAAATCCACTTGTGGGTTTCTCCAATCCGTTTCTACTAATCTGGACCCGACGGTAACACAAACCACAGTTTAAAAAAGTTTGAAATCCACCCTTCTAAAGATATGTCAGCACTTCTTCACCATTGATCTATTCAAGATCCAACGATCACAACACTTCTTGACTTCGAAACTTGCTCCTTGTCTGTCAACCATCGATCTCGCTCCACCAGATCTAACGGCTCACACGTATTTCGGCCGGTTAACTTACGCACTCCAAATCCACTTGAAAAACGGTTTCCCTCTCTCACCTCACTGTTACGTGTCACTGTGTGTGTGGAATCGGATCCAACGGGGAATTACCATTTACGACCTTTCCTTCGCCTGAAAACCAATTGTGGGTTTATCCAATTCGCTTCTACTCATTAATTGTTGGGTAACTTCCTCGCCCAAACACCATAGATCTATCTCAACCAAGATCTATCGGTCCAAAATCAATCTCCACGCCACTGTGTCCTTGGTCTTCCTCTGCTGATCTCGACCATCCGCTCAAATCCATTGGAATAATGATGCCAATACAATCTGCAGACTGCTACCAATCAACAAGCAAACAGTTTAAGCATCCATGTACTCCCACCTGTCTCTTGAGCCCCATTGATCTATCCTGTCAATCTATCTATTCCTATATTTGGCAGCCTGACAGAGACAATCCTCTAACAGTTTCCCCGGGGCTATCAACTCCCAAACTTGCCGAGTGTCCCTTTCTTTACTAATCACTCGTTCATTCACCAGACGATTAGCTAACATATTATCTTTTATTTTCACATGGACAAAGTTTACAGCTTTTAAGGTTTGCAGGTGGGTATAAATACAGAGAAAGACCTGTGATAGCCTCCAATGTTTCGACACTTTATTCGATGTCGTACCATTGCATATTTTCTTGGCCACTCTCATAATCAATTATGAATATGCTTTAATGATGAAATTGTGTGAATTTGAGTCCACCAAGATTTTCAGGAATTTCTCTAAGGCCATGAGTTCCGCCATGTTATTAGTGGCCTTCCCTAAGTGGCCATGAAAGATCTCCTTTATTCATCCTTGTTCATCTCTTATAACACCCCCAAAACCAGCTAACCCTGGGTTTCCCTTAGACGCTCCGTCTATATTGAATTTTAAGAAACCATGTGGAGGAGGCTTCCAAATATTTATATTTGCATTTATTTGGCTCACACCCTTAATTATGCCCTGTGGGCCTATAGACTGGAGACCCAAATGCAGTAGTATACACGCATCTTGGGGCAGAGGAGGGTCCTTAGGAAGTTTCCACAACAAGCTTCTGACTGTGTCTTTGAGCTGCCTTAAAATTTGATCAATTATGTGTTGGGGCTTGCTTGCTTTGTTCTTGAAGATCCTACTATTACATTCTTTCCAAACATCCCAGATGACAAAGCTTGGAACCAGAGTCCAGGCTTTATTGATGATTTCATTCCCTAAGAAGTTTTTCCTCCAATTCTTCAAAGTGTTGGAGATGCTGAGTCTATCCCTATTAGTGTGCCTAAAGATTGAAGCCACCCATTCCCACATGGTAGAGGTGAAAGGGTAGAGGTTGAGAAGGTGATCCATCATCTCCTCTTGTGAGCCACATAGGTAACATTTGGATGGGCCAGTGAAGCCTTTTTTCAGGAGATTCTCCCAAGTTAAAATTTCCCTTTGATGAACTAGCCAAATGAATAACTTTATTTTTATCTAGTGGGGGCTCTGCTAAAGATTCTTCCATACTTGATTAGGGTTTTGGTAGTTAAACCCTGTTACTACCTACTTAGCTTCTTTGAGATTGAAGTTTCCTTCGGTGTTCCTTCCCCGTCTTAGTTGGTTAGGCAAGGAGGAAACCAAAATCCTCCTATGCTCTAGATCCCGAGCAAGAGAGTTTGCCTGGGCCTTCAGAGGGCTCTCTTCACTGTGGCCTAGATCCTTCCAAATTCTCCATTTTCCATTGTTCCTTACCTACTATTAGAATTCATTTACCATGAGTAGAACTTTGTTGTCGGTATCATTCTTGAGAGCTGCTAATTCATCCTTATACATGTTGGGTTCCTGTTGCCAGTTATCCTCCCAAAACCAAGCTAGGTTCCCAGCTCGGATTTCCCAGAAATTATGTTGCTAAACAATACCTTTATTTGCCCAGGCAAGGTTCCAAATGTGGGAGCCCTTAATATTCCCTGACATTCGAATGTGATCCTTCTCCTCCACCATAGTTTAGCTCCTAAAAATATGCTGAGTATTTCAGGGTCGTGAAGCCCCAAACCACCATGGCTCTTGGGTTTGCATATCTTGTCCCAGGTCACTAAAGCCCATTTATTTTTCTCTTCTCCTCTGCCCCATAGAAAATCCCTTTGTATGCTCTTGATCTGTTGCTGAACTCCTTTAGGAGCAGGAAGAGCTGAGAACATGAAAATGGGAATTGCCTGCAAGATAGATTGTGTGAGCACAAGGCGCCCCGCCAAATTTAATGACCTACATGTCCATTTTCTGATCTTTTCCTGAAGTTTATTTATTATTGGCTCCCATACTCCCTTTCTTAAAGGATTATCTATAAGATGTATGCCCAGATACTTGGAAGGTAATTGGTCCCTTTGAAACCCAAGAATCCTGGAGATGTTTCTCTGAATAACAATGTTAGTGTTAAAGAAAAAACTTTTGATTTGTTGAGGCTTACCTCTGTGCCAGTTGCCATAGAAAAGTCATTTAAGATTTGTTTGATCGCTCTGGCTTCCCTAACTGTGGGTATGCCCTGCAGCATTGTGTCATCCACAAATTGTTGATGAGTATTTGTCACTCCATCCAAGGTGAGTTTGATACCTTGGATTCTTCCTTCAACATTTTCCATTTTAATCGCTCTACCTAGCCCTTCCATCATGAGAACAAAGAGGAAGGGTGAGAGTGGATCCCCTTGTTTGAGACCTCTGGAGGGTGTGAAGGTTCTTGAAGGAGCGCCATTGAGTAGGATGGAAAAACTGGTCATGGTAACTAGTGCCATAACCCATCTTATCCAGTTTTGGTTGAAGCCATAGGCTCTTAGAATTTCCCTTATATAAGACCAACTTAGCTTGTTGTAAGCCTTCGCTAGGTCCAGCTGAATGACCATACTAGCTTGTTTGTTGCTTTTGAGAGAGTGTACCACCTCATGAGCTTGGATGATGTTATTGAGGATTTGTCTTCCTTCCACATATCCCGTTTGCTCCTCTGAGATGAAAGCTGGTAAAAGGAGCTTAAGTCTATTGGCGATCACCTTGGAAATAATTTTGTACACCACATTACATAAAGCTATGGGTCTGAAGCCATCTGGAGTCATAGATTTTTCCTGTTTTGGGATCAAATCTATGAAGGAAGCATTAAGAGCCTTCAGAAACTTTTTGGATCTTCTTGAGTCTTCCACCACTTCAAGGATATCTTGTTTGACTATTTTCTAGCAGGCTTTGAAGAAGTCTACATTGAACCCATCCGGGCCTGTAGCTTTTCCATTTTGTATTTCATTGATCACTTCACTAACCTCCTCTTCTGACACTAGCATGTTAATATTTTGGTTGTCCTCTTTGGTAACCAGCTGAGGGATGTACTGAGTGAAATTGTTGATGAACTTGGATCTATCCACCAGAGGCTCCCATGCTATATTGAGGAAGTCTTGAACAAGGACAGATTCCATATCTTTGTGAGAGATGAGTTCTATCCCTTGAGAATCTTTGAGCTTTGTGATTTTGTTGTGTGCCCTGTGATCCATGGTGGATTTATGAAAGAACTTCGTGTTTCTTTCTCCCTCTCTAATCCACTGCACCCTCAATTTCTGTCTCCAGAAAATCTCCTCTTGCATGCACCGATCTTCCCATTCTTCCTGCAGAGAGTCAGCTAGCTTTTTCCGCTCCTCGGTAAAGCCATCTGTGATGCTGATCTGATTGATCTCCTGGAGTTTCTGCTCAGCTTCTCTTTTGGCTTTGAAGATATTTCCAAAGTACTTTTTGTTCCAATCTTTAAGCCTAGATTTGATATGTTTAAGTTTCTATTGGAGCAGGAACATTATAGTGCCTTGAATGTTCAGATCCTCTCTCCACCATTTGTCAATATTGTTAGTGAATTCAGGGTGAGAGAGCCAAGCATTTTCAAACCTGAAGGGTCTGTTTCTTGGTGTACCCATAAAAGTGGCTTCCAGCTAGACAGGTTAATGGTCTGAACCTCCAAAGGAAGAATAGAAGCTGACATGGTAGGGCTTGAAAGAAAGAGGTCCTCTAAAATAATAAATCTATCTAGTTTAGAGGCGACTTGTGAAGCCCCTCCCCTCTTGTTGTTCCAGGTGAAGGTACCATTTATTGTTTTAGTGTCCACTAACCCCATGTTCCTTATGAAGTTCTGGAAGGCCATGGAGTCTCTACTTAGCTGTCTCATACCGCCTTTTTTCTCTGTAAGAGATCTTATCATATTGAAATCTCCTGCAATGATCCAGGGCATATTAGGGTGTCTTTCTCTTAGTTCCTCAAGGGAGGTGAAAAGCTTGAGTTTATCTTCTTGATTTTGAGGTCCATAGACATTTGTGATCATTTATATGTCTTGATCACCTAAAGGTTGACATACCAAATAAAGATAGTTCCTGGACGCTTCAGCATCCAAGATTCCAAATTTCTCGGGATCCCAGAGTGTAAGAATCCCCCTGTCGAGTTATTTGCTTTAACCTCTAGATACTCATACTTGATTAGCCATTTATTATGAATTTCTCTAATCTTATCCATTGAACATTTTGTCTCTTGAATAAAAACCATATCTGGTTTTTCTTCTTTTATTCTATTATTGAGATTTCTTTGTTTCCTTCTATTTCCTATGCCTCTAATATTCCAGGTTGTGAGCTTCATTAAGAAAGGTTTGTAAAGGAATAATTGGTGAGATCTTTCATCTTACCTGAGTTGATCAAGAGTTTCCCACATTCGTTCAACAACTCATTCTGTCTTTTTCTTCCTCTTTTCCTGCCTGGGTTCTTTGGAGATTGTGCCTGTGTCTCCTCCATCATTTTGACCCCTCTATGCTCCTAGCTTTCATGATTTATTTTGACTCCAGAGCCCTTTGGTTGTGATCTCCATAGGAAGAGCTATTGAACCCTATCATATTCCTCTTTTGGCAGGGAGTCCACTCCTTTGGTCGTCCCTTGTTCCAAAAATTTCTCTAGATCTAGATTTTCCCTTTCTAGAATCTCCTGCAGTTCATGGTCCTCTGTTCCCGCCTCACTTGGAGTCATCTCATGGTCCCTACTTATCTCCATAATTCTTGGAAGATCATCCTTTTGCTGGCCATTTTCTATGATATCTTCCATGCTAGCATCCCTTTCCTTCTCAGTGATAATGTTCTTCGTTTCCTGGTTTGTTTCTTTATTTCCATCTTCTTCCTCTAGGATCTTAAAGCTATTGTGGCTCAGTTGTCTTTCCTCATTGATCTCTTGTTTTGGTCGCTTATCGCCTTTCCCTTTGCCCCCAACCTTGGTGAAATCCTCAGGATTTTTATCCGCAGTAGTTTTCACATTTCTCTCCATATTGTTTGTTGGGCAGTCTCTGTATAGATGCCCATGTGCATGGAATTTATGACACCTAAATGGGATGTGCTCATAGTCCACCACCTGCACCCATTATTCATCATATACTTCTAAAATTATCGCATCTGGAAGTGCTCTAGATAAGTCCATTTCCACACATATCTAGGCGAAGGAGGTGTACTTTCCTTTCAGAGTCACATCTGAGATCTTTAGGAAATGCCCCAGTTTGTTGCCTATTGTTTTTAGAGATTCCAGTAGCCAATAATCTAGAGGAAGGGAGTATATTCTAATCCACACCTATACCGATGTGAATTTTTCACGTTCTGGGACAAAGTTCATCATCCATGTCCGCATGTAGAGGCCTGCAGCAATGTAGAAATATGGTCCTCCTTCGAACACTCTATCTTTATCCTCTAGGCTTGTGAACACCACTGTGAAGAAGCCCTTAGATCCCAGATGAAGGTTTATTTCCCCCTTTGATTTTCAGTGGCTCCTTATCCATACGTGAAATGCCCTCTCCGTCGGCCATATCCCCATGAATTTGCATATAACCACATATTCCGCCATATGATCCCTATGCGCTTGTAGCGCTAGGTCACTTAAGATGACCGGGGGAATGATGTTCGACTTGGGTTTGCATTCCCCAGTTGTCCTTAGAGAAGTAGTTTTTTGAATGCTACCCCATTTCTCCTTCTCCTTACTAGCTTCCTGCTGATCCCGTTCCTGTTCATGGGGTCTGTTTCTTTCCAATATTTTTGTGTTACTCACCTCTGTTTTCTTCTCCAGAGGTTTCTTGAAATGCTGCTTTCTAGCGTCCTTACTTCTATTCGTAACTACTTGACTGTAGGAGGGAGCAGCACTCCCCCCTGCGCATCCCGCTATGGTACCCAACGTCAAACCCTAATACCAACCCTAGATATAGTTGTAAAGCCTCCGCTGTTCATCCGCTGCCAAATTACCCTCCTAAAAATCGTTTTGATTTGATTTTCTAAGTTCGGGTGAATTTTCCGTAATTTCTCTTGGATAGGTTTATTGTTTGATATCATTGGGATTGTATGTTGAATGATAGAAGTGTCAAATGTTTTCAGATATTCATAACTCCAATGAAATACATCCTTATATTTTTTAAACAAATTAATGAAGGATAATCTTTCTTTAGACGAAAGACCAAGTCCTAAATTAATGTTCTAAGGATTAAGATCTGTCCCACGATTTATTAATTCAAAATCTCAGAGTTGAACTCTGTAGTTTTGAATTAGTAACTCTTTTAAATATCTCTTTTAAATCATATAGATCCTCAAGTTTAACTACAGATTTGGGTATGGGATTATCCTCAATTTTTTGTTTTAATTGATCATTGTGTTCATCCTCATCAATTATTTGGTCATTGTATAAATTTTCGGAAGTTAAGAAGCTTAAACTGTCTTCATCATCATTGAATACTCGTCAGTTGGTGATATTATCGAGAATGGATGGCCTAAAGGTGAATTCTACAGAAAATCTATCGGGATTGTAATCTTCGGATGGGATCAATTTTGATGCAACATTAACAAGAAGGTTAGTGCTGGAATTTTGAATCCTAGGAATAACAGAAATGTTAAAAACTAAAAATGTGAAGTGAGAGACTGAACCAATGACTGAAAATGTTTCAAGTGTGTAGAGATACAATGCATCATGTTTATTACTTATTTTACTACGATTTCTGAATCTCCATAAACTTGAAGGTATTTAATGTCAAGGATAATTGCTTTATACATACCTTGGACCAATGCCTCATATTCTGCAATATTATTTGTGCATTCAAATTCCAATCTGCAAGTCAACATTGTCTTCACACCTTTAGGATTAATCAATATGCAACCTGCTCCTGGATTCGACCAATCAAAATACAATGTCTAGAATAAAGAATTAACTAATGGTTTTTCTAGCATATTTACACATATGGAAAATTCTGTGAGTGAAAAAATTACAATTTGAGAAGTTACAAAATTACTCATAAATGGTGACATTTGTGCTTTAAAAGTATCAAAAAATGATTCAATAGAGTAGTTTCCAAGAATGTTGTTATTAAATACTACTGCCTCATTTTCACCTTTGAAATCTTTTACTGAATATTTCATATGTTTTTCTCGGTTGATTCTAATTTGATTCAGATTTCCATTAAATGGGATCCATAAATGGGACCAATCAGTGGCAAAATAACCGTGTAGTTTTTCTGACCAATATCTACTAAGAATTAAACCATAGAAATCTATGATATCAACAAGAAGTATATCAATTATTTGACAAACTTTAGAATTCGAAGATAATCTAATAAGAACTGAATTCATTTCTCATATGACTTTCTTTGACTTTTGTCCTATCGAGTTGCACAATGTGAACTGGGGTTTTCTGGGGTGACATGTTTAATTTCAGGCAAACTGAGTACGACATGATATTCAAAGAATCCCCTGAATCTACCAAGCAGTTATGTGCATTTTTATTAAATATTTCAAAAGTCAAAAGAAAAGGAGGATTAGGTGAGTTAGACCTGTCACCTATCAAAATAGCATCATAGGAATCAAATAGTGGATGAACAGGAGATTTATGCATTCCGTTAGAAGCTTTGGATACCACAACAGTAGGAAGAGGAGAAGTAGGTACTGCATTCAACTCTTTTAGTAAAAATTTATGTTGTTGTTTGAGTTTAGTGAGTTCATGGAGGGAAATGTTTGCTTTTATTTTATTCATATCCTCAACTATATTGTACTCAATAGTATTTGAAACTACAAAGGTTCTGGGTGAAGATGGAGAATTGGATGAAGATGTAATCTCTTCGGGAGAAGTGGAAGTGGATTTTTTAGCAACAACTTTATCTTTAGCAGCAGAAGTTGAAGGTTTTTGTTTTTGAATTGATTGTTTAGGATCAACTGAACCTTTACTTCTTGTGCTAACAGGTAATGATTTATATTCATTTTCACTATCAGAAATAGGAAGCATAAAATCTCACATTCCATTTAACTAAGCTATTTGTTCATCTTGGGATTCATCAGCAGAAAATGCTACTTCTTCCTCATCTTCATCATCAGTTTCTGCATTAGAGATCATGTTTGGAGGTTGTGGATTAGGTGGCTGATTTATTATGAATGGTCTAAAAGGTTTTTTGGACGAGGATTCAACTACTTATTTCTTGATATCTACCATCTCATTAGACAAATTTTTAAGGACTTGTTGTAAGCCTTCAAGATCAAAGGGATCTTTAGGTGCCTTATTTTTAGCTTCATCCTTAAATGTAACTCTTTTTAATTTTCTGTCTTCTTGGTATTTTTTATTTTCTAGTGCATTTATCCCCTTCTCTACAAACACAACTTATTTCATGTTATCTACCAAGGTATTTTTGTTAGCTCTATCTATAAAAATTCCTATGTTAGAAGGAAGAGATGAAATATACCATTCAATTTGTACATCGACACCAGGTCTAGAAGTAGTTGGGATTTTATTTAACAATTTATTAAGTCTGGAATTGAAATATTTTATCTTTTCCCCTGACTTCATTTTTAAATTGGAAAGGTCATTGATAAGAGATGTGGTTGAGCGATCATCACCAAATTTAATTAAAAATTATTCTTCAAACATATCCCAACTAGTAATAGAATTGGTTAGTAATGAAAAATACCAAGACCCTATTGATCCTATAAGAGTGTATGGGAATAATCTAACAAAAACATATTCTTCATATACCCCATTAAGTTTAATGGCTAACTGTTAATTTTAGGTATGTTCTATGCTTAGAGAAATTTATTTCAATTTTCATAGTTAGCTCAATATCTTTTCCAGATTAGCAATCACATCAACACAATAGTAAATTGAAGATAGAACATAAACACAAATCACAAAATACAAGTCAAGACAATAGGACACAATATGTGGCACTAGCTAGGGAGAAAATCCAATGTGGGGAAACCCTTGATCAATTCTTCTTATATGTTCTTCAATAGTTCAACAGAGAGAGAGAGAGAGAGAGAGAGAGAGAGAGAGAGAGAGATAGTACATATACAACATAAGTCAACACTTTGACTTATCTAAATAAGAGCATAGATCATCTCTAAGAAGATGATACATGAGGTAATTGAACTCAATTGAAGATATGCTGCTTCAACTGATTCTCCAAGGTGACTCCATCGCCTTGTTGCACTTATCATTGTGTTGCTCCTCATAATCATGTTGCACCTCACTGCGCTGCATCATGTTGCACCCATTATCATTATGCTTCATATCATCATTCTTCACTAATCATGACTGTACCCATCACTGTACTGTTTCACTATGTTGCACCCAAATGTAGGCTACAATACCTCATCATCCTGCTGCTGCAATACCTCATCATTACCATGTTGTCCCATTGTTGCACCAATGTCCAACAATATTGATCTACACCATGTTGTACTTCCTATGTTGCACTATACATCATGCTATGCATTGCTGCTCCTATGTGAATTATGATGCACTATACAACATGTACTCATTGCTGTCCCATGTTCCATTTCTGCACCAAGTATCATTGCTGTTATGATTGTGTTCTGGTTAGGGCATAACTGTGGCCCACGTTAGCCCTAAAACATACCCAATCAAGCCTCTAACTTGGCTCCCATAGGCTGCCCAACAAAATGATCCAAATTTGGTCACAACAATGACCCAACACACCACACAAACATCTACTCCAATTTTTCTTTGCTGCTATTGTGATAGTGACTGGTTAGGGCACCTCAGATTGCTACAACAGCCCTCAAACAATCACCCAAACAACCCTTAATCTCTACGACCTACCCAAGTGTGAACCCTCTGCCTCCACAATGAATATTAGGGTACAACATGAACCTAAAACAACCCATGCTATCCCTTGCTGTGGTGGTATGGCCTATAGCCTACCACAAAACCTTGCTGTAGCTTATGGCCTCCTCCAAAATGTGCCCAAACAGTCACCCAATTACTAGCATTTCGCTTCTCCTCTACTTGGCCTAGCAACCTTCCCTATTAGCCCTAGAAACAACTTCTCGGATATGTCTCAGCCTTAAGACAATCACCAAATGCACCTCGACCTCCTGTAGAAACAATCCGATCACCTGAAATGGCTTGCGGCTAAGGCATCATAGACCTGCGGCTAGCGCAAGATAGATCTGTGGCTATGGCAGGATAGACCTGTGTATAGCGAAGCGTGTATAAGCATCCTTCACCATGTTATATATCCATGCTTGGAATGTGCCTAGGCATCCTTTAGGCAGCGTATACGAGCAGGGGTCTCTGCTCTTGGACTGCGGCCAGACTGAGGCTAGGGCTCCTTGTTTAGCCTCCTTTCGTCCAACATCTAGGGCTTCATCCTCCTAGATTTCTCTTCCACTAAAACCCAAAAACAAGTGGAGCGAAATCAAGAGTGAAGTGTGTGTCCAAATCACTTACAAAGCACTTGTATTTATACCAAAACGTGGAGCACAAGAGGGGGAAGTTTAATTGCTAGCCGACATTAACGAATTGCACCATAACACAAATAAATTCATATCTTCATGAATACTTATCGAAATTGGATGATCTTAAGATCAATCCTACACCTCTCGACGAGAGGAGTCTATGAAAAATATCAGATGCAATAAAGAAGATGACCCACATGGAGTTTGGCCCGAGTTTCCAATTTTAACACTCCTTGTCAACTAGGGAGAACTCCATCTGCTGATCCATCTGCCTAACTATACTATCTCTGCTATCAGTGTCCTACACTGCTCTGCTCTGCTGAACCATGAAGATGAATAATTGATCGAGAATGTCTCATACCATTCTCTATTGACCCGAAGTCAGTCCAATATGAAGAGAGTGTGTCATACCACTCTTACTGATCCCAGATCAGTTCCAAAAGAGAGTGAGTTATATCACTCTTACTAACCTGAAGTCAGTTTCATTGATCCCATATCAATATCACAAAATAGTGTCTCAAACCATTCATACTGACCTGAAGTTAGTTTCAGTGATCCTAGACCAATATCAAAAGAGTGTCTTAAATTACTCATACTGACCCGAAGTCAGTTTCATTGATCCTAGATCAATATCAAGAGAGTGTATCAAACCACTCATACTGATCCCAGATTAGTTCCAAGAGAGAGTGAGCTATATCACTCTTACTGTCCTGAAGTCAGTTCCAATTGATCCCAAATCAATTTTGGTCATCCTAGCATAGGGAGTACAGTAGATACACGATGCATCCATCAATACTACTATGGTCCCTAACCCCATTTCCCTACTCATTGGCCAAATGAGAGGTACTTACCATGAGTCCCAGACTGCATGGGTAGGATGCCTTGGCAAAAGAACCACTCATCCTACCCACAAGTCGCCACGAGTTATCACGGGGGAAGGTTGAACCATTCACCCTGTACACAACACACCACTAGGGGAGGGTGAGTTTCCCTATGGTCGCTTGTTTCTCCAAGAAGTACCCCAAGCCCCCCCAGAGCTCCCAAAGCTCAATGCATGAATCATACAAGACCCTTATAAAAGGGTCTCTCAACGACTCCAAGTCATTCTGGAAAGTCACAAATTTGACCTTTCCTCGAGGCTTCGACAGAATGTCTGCGACCTTCACATCAGTCCCAATGTGATGGAGCCTTCTTTCTCATTGATGTACCATATCCCATATAAAGTGATACCTGATATCTATATGCTTGGAGTGATCATAACACAGGAGATTCCTCTACAGTCAAATCCCCCTCTGGTTGTCACAAAATATCACGTTGGTATCCATCACGTGTCAATCAACTCATTGAAGAGCTTCCTCAATTAGGCAACTTCACACGAGGTCATACTTGTAGCTATGTATTTGGTATAAGTGGTTCTTGAAGAAACCGACTTCTACTTCCTGCTCATCCAGGATATCAAGGCAGAACTCAAAGAGAACCAACACTCAAAATTGCTATTGCGATCCTCCACACTGCCTGCCCAGTCAGCATTTGAATGATCATGCAATTTCACATTTTTGGCAGTGTATCTCAATCCATTGTGCCCCGAAGATATCTCAGAAGATTCTTGGCACTAATCCAGTGAGGGTCAACCATATATGAGCTCAACATGCTAACTACAAAAAATATATCTGGACGAGAGTTCACTAAGAACATCAATGCTAGAATGAGTTTATGAAATTCAGATGCATTTCCCAAATCAGATCTGGCATCCCTACCACATAACTTCTGAAAGTTAAGCTCCATCGAGGTAGTCACGGGCTTACAGTTCACCATTCCACATCCAAAATCCAACTCCCTCTTACTTTTGCAAATGAGAAGGTCTACACCTGTCAGAAAGAGGTCGCTCTCATAAGGTTCTAGTATGAGAGGACTATCATCCACAACCTTCAAGCAAAGGCTTAGATCGGCCTCACTCCTATTGAATCTTAGCTTCATTAGACAGCTATCAATCCTATCATATCAAGCCTGGGGTGTTTTGCTTCAAGTCATAAAGGGATTTCTTCCACTTGCATACATGAGATTCCCGATTATGAATCTCAAACCCCTCGGGTTGTTCCAAAACTGTGTACCTGTTACATGAGGGGAATGGTCCCATTGTAAGATTTTTCCTTTAGTACATCTTGGACATGTACTTTCATGCTCTTCTTGAATTCAGGCATCCTTGTCACCATCTGACTCACATCAGGTGGAGCCCCATAATAAGTAGACCTACAGTGCTATAGACGAGATATGTCAACTAACATGGTCCCCAATGGACTTCTGACAACTTGATACAAATTTCCAACCCCGAACCCATGAGTAAAAGCATCTTTGAAAAAATCATTTTCAAACACATACCTTTCCATTGATGAATGCCACCCTGAAACCTTTGACTTCTATTGCCGAAATGGACACCAGGTTCTTCTTGTGATCAGGTACATAAAAGAGATTCTTGTAAATGAATCAAGTTACCCTCATTCAGTTGAGGGGTAACATTCCCTACACCCTTTTTGGGATAGGTGGCATTGACTCCAATAATTCCACAATTGTTTCCATCTCTACCAATTTAGAGAGTGCACCCTTCTATCCGATGAAGTGCCTTGAAGCACTACAATCAATAAGCGAGAGTCTGGAGGAGAGGGCCAATATAGGATAATGCTTCTTTATCTTATCAGAAACAACATTTGATTCTTCATACCTAGGTTTCCTTGCTTTCTTTGAAGAGTTGGCTATTTCCTTGATGACCTACATTACCTAACATTCCTCCAATCATTGAAGATGTCCTTGGAATTATTGTTATCATCATCAAGTGATGTGTCCCTACCATTCAGACACTCCTTTGCATAATGGCCGAACTTATTACAAACAAGGCATCTACCTTTCCTTCCACCCTTAGATTCGGACTTCCCATTGAAGTGATCTTTAGGTAGGCCATCAGAAGATTCCGCTGCGCCATTCTGATAATATTCTTAGCTTTGACTTCACCCTTAGTGAATTTCAAGAGGGATGAGGAATCCACTGAGAATTTTTTCCTTTCCCAACTGTCTTTGGCGATTGCTCTTTCACTCTTGCTTTGGATTTGTCTTCACCTCAGCTCCGATGGCATGTTAATTTTAGGTATGTTCTATGCTTAAAGAAATTTACTTCAATTTTCACAGTTAGCTCAATATCTTTTCGAGATTAGCAATCACATCAACATAATAGTAAATTGTAGATAGTGTTAACACCCAGGTTGTTCCCTATGACTCCCAAGGGAATATGGCCGGGGTAACCACTAACCAATCTTTGGAGCATAGTTTCTAGCCAAACTGTAATCAGAGAGGGCTCTCTCTTTATGATTTGTCTTTGTTATGATGGTGTTTTAGGCTAGGTATTATGCTCAGGTTTTGGTTTATGTTTTGGTTGAAGGATTTCTTTCAGGGCTTAAGATGTAGTGTTTAGAGAGTAATATATCATTGGGAAATGGAGTCTGGAGTTGTGAAATGCTTTGAAATGCAGGATTGGTGGTGTTCAAACTGCAGGGCCGATTGTGCATCTCAGACAAACAAATTTAACTTGAATGGTGAAGCATGTCAGCCAATAGAAAGCAATTAAGGATTCTCTATTAAGCTGGTGAGGTGAAAGTGAAACACGTTGCACAGGAGCAAACTTGAATTCCTGAGACAAAGGCCACTGTGAAAGATGTATTCTGAAAGTGCAGCAATTAAGAATTACACTTATCAAGATTACAGCTGAAGAAAACATTCATTAACAACACAGATTGAACTCAGGGTATTTCTTGAATAAGTCCTGAAGTTATTCTTTTTCTTTGTTGCTAAATATTCAGAAATTAGAAACATATATGGATTTTAACAAATCAAAAACACATAACAGAGAGAGTTACAGAGACTTATTGTATTCTGTAATACACAGGAATCCAGCAGTTTTCAACAGACACCAGAACACATTCAACACTTCAGAAATCTGAGAAATTCCATCACTTTCTTTATTAAACTTCTGAAAGGATTACAACATAAGAACTTCTTCAGGAGAAATCAACAACAACCCTTGCAAACTCATGCGAAGGGGAATTTATATGAATGCTTATACAAAATATCTCAGGCATTGAGTCATCTGAGAGAGAAATATCTTCATTACTTCGTTCAGAAAGTAGAAAAGAAGTTATTGCAGCTTTGAATGCAACATAACTGCTCTTTAAGTCTGTCAGAGGATATTTTGACCTTTGGAGGTCACTGAGTCGGTTGAAACGCTTTGCTTTAATGCTGAGAAATGTGCCTTTATATTTGCTGCGCTGTATTTTCTCGGCCCTGCCACCTGTGACCGTGTTTGCTGCTGTGGTGACCGAACAGCTTTGCTGAGTTGGCTCAGCTCTAATCTTTAATGCATGCTGATTTTGTTGAACTGTGCTTTACATAACAATTCATATTTTTAAAAACAAAATTTGGTGAATGACTCACTGTCTATAAAATTTTCTGTATTGTATTTGTCCACCAGTCTTGTGTAGGGAGTTGATGCCTGAGAATTGCATCCATAGTCTCCTCTGCCTCTGTATACTTGTAAAAATTGGGAGCCACCTCAAACAGGTGTTTGATCTCATTCATTATAAAAAATAGACTTTCTACCCTGTTGTAGATAGTCTGTCCTGTAGCTGGCCCTGTTTCCTCTGAGTTGCTGGGCTTCTCATTGATTTCATTTGTGGCAAATGCATTCACTCTTTTGGCATACTGCTCATGAATGATCAGTCTCCCTGCGCTGTTCAGTAAGCTAGGGAGTCCTCTGTTTTGCAGCACTAAGAATTTATCCATGAACCTTTTCACCTCGGTCTGCATGTCCTGGGTTCTTCTCTCCAATGTCTGCACCAAATTTCTCAATGTGAGAACCCTTTTGATCAACTGAATGGTCTCAGTTCTATTGGGAATTCCCATGTTTGCCAGCTGAGTACTTGTTCTGTTATTCAGCACATTGATCATCCTAGTGGCAACTTCAGGCATGTTGCCTAGAGCAGCCCTTGACTTGTGAATTTCAGCTTGTGCTTTTGGGATGAGCTCTAGCTGCTCATGGATTGTCTCTATATACTGCCATTGGTCAGTAATAGACTGGCCAATGTTGGCCCATAGCATTGCCTTAAGCCCAGCTATAACTTTATCTAATTTGAGCTCATTTTCTAGCTCTTTTATCCTGTCTTTAAGGGCTTTGATTTCCCTGCCCTTTTCTGCCACTTCTCTCTTTGATTTATCATGTCTGTCATTGATTTTGGCTAATTTTTCCCTGGTCTCATTTAACTCGGTCATTTGAGCTTCCAGGATTTGAATTTCATTCTTCAGCTTTTGCATATCCAGGCTTTGGGCCTGCTCTGTGGTTGTTGGTGCTGCTGAAGTAGATGTTGCTGTCTGTTCAGTCTGCTGAGGAGGAGGAGCAGTGATAGGAGCAGTTTCCTCTAGATTGATGACCAGAGGAGGCTGATAGGTCTGACCCTCTTCTCTTTGTTTCAGTGCTGTTTGCAATGCTGCTTGTGCGGCCTCTGATTCTCCAAACTTTTCTTGTGCTTGCATAAGCTGCTTATAAAGGGAAATCATCAAGGCTGTGGCATCCTGCTCATGTCTCTGCTGAGCCACTTCATCTGTTTGAGGGTGAATGGTAGCTGGGAGTTTGATCTTTTTCCTTAAGGCAGCCATGTCAGCATCCCTCAACTTCAATATCTCTTGTATTCCTTTGATATCTTTGGGATCATGCCCAATCTCAATGATTATGTCTTCCAAGGACCTTATTCTATTGTCCTTTGCCTGGGATGATGCCCTCTCCAACTCTAGCTGAGAGGCTGTATTGTTAAGGCTATTTTGTAGCCTGTAGTTATCCAATGTTTGGTCTGCCAAGGAAGCATAGACCATCTCACCCGTTTGCTTATGCAGTTCTATCTTATCCATTGGGTGGATATCCTTGGCAAGGACTTCCAGGTTAGTCCTCAAGTAGTCAGAGGAAGATTGGGGCTGCACTGCTGTTGGCATAAAATGGCTCATGATCATTTTGCCTTCCTGTACATCAAATGCAGACATCAGTCTTTGTTGATTGGTGGGAGCCATTTTCAATAAATGGTTGTACAGTTGTATCTTGATAGGGTCACTCCTCCTTTTGATGTCTATAAATTGCTGCTTGATGCTCCTTTCTCCTTCTCTTTGCTGGCTGGAGGAGCTGACCTCTCCTCCCATAGTTCTATCCTGTTCCTGCTGGAAGGAACTGGCTGAAGCTTCTCTGCTTGGTCGGCCCATGCCCAATGCTTGCCTTATTGCTATGTCATCCTCAGAAAAGTCATTCAACCTTTGCCTTTTCTCTCCCTGATTTATAGATGATGTAAGGGGAGTTTCTCTATCCCTTTTTCTGTTTATGTCCTCCTTCTGTGGAGTTTGGAGGACCGAGGCATCAAAGGTAGTTTCTGGCCTAGGAGGCACTATGTTTTGAGCCTGTTGCTCAGTGGAACTTGGAGTATCAACTACTCTTTCTTGCTGTAAGGGCTGCTGTCTCTCATGTGGCCCTTCTTCTTGATGCAGTTCCTGTTGTTGTTGTTCTTCTTGCTGCTGCCCTTCTCCCTGCTCCTCCATTTCTTCTTGTTGCTACACTAGGGTTTCCATTTGCTCTTCAGTCATAGGAGGTGGCTGTTCCACCTGCTTTTCTTTGCCTTTGTTGGCTGTCTGTGGAGTATTCACGGCAGCTTGCTGATGTGTTGTTGAGGATGAGGCAGCTGCTCCAAGTTGTCTTTTATATGAGAGGGGGACCTGTCCAAAATTTTCTAAGTCAGTTTCCTTTTGAATATTTCTGGCCTCTCTTTCTAGCAGCTCTTCACTAGTGATTTCCTCTTCTAGGGTGCCCTCTTCCCAGCTTAATGCATTGGCATACTGCTCAATCTCAGGCTGCCTCACATGTGAATAGGTACCCAATTTGTATCTTATCCTCCTGAGGGAAACAAAATGATTGGGGTCATAGGGTATCCACTCAAAGCTAGTTTGCAGTTTGAGGGCCTCTAGGATACTGTTTGCCTCTTTCCATCCCTCCTCTTTTTTGTTATATAGGAAAGGGCCCAGCTGGCTCCTTACCTTCAACTGTGCCTTCTTGTTCTTACTTTGGAAGTGGAGGTAGTCGGCATTCCCAAATTGCCTGAAGTATTCGAGGGCAAAAAGCCTCATGGGGACATACCTTGGCAGCCTAAAAGGCTTCAACTCACAGCCATATACTCTGATGACTGTGTGGTCTCGGTAAAGGTACCAATTACCAATGCTGTAGGTTTTGTTTAGATGGAGAATTCTCCTCATGTCATCAGTTAACCTTGGAGGAGGAACACCATACAATAATGTCATAGCTGGATGTATGAATGAGTCTATGAACTCACAGTATGTGTATGGTGATACAGAGGTGCAATGAAAAACAGGGGTCCAAAACACAACTGACCTTGGATTCCCCTGGGCATTAACTTGTTTCAGGGAAATAAGGAAGCTGCCTGGTTGATTAAACAAGAATAGATGATAAATGTAGGAAGTATATCTGAACAGTCTTTCCCTTTGCAGATTCATCAGCTGGTCATGGATCCTATCTGCAATATATGTGGCATAGTCATAATGTAGAGCTGGAGGCTTTCCAGGAGAGAATATAGACAGCATTGCCATTATAATTTCATCCACATCTTCCATTCCCTTGAACCCTAGGACATAGCTGATCAAATCTACTAGCATTCTGCCCAATTCATTTAAGTAAGCATATCCAATAGGAGAAGTTCTGATGGTTTCAGAGCCTGATTGTACAAACAGTTGGTTGATTTTGATGATCTGGTCATTTGACAACTTATTCCCCTTCTTTATCAAGTTCTGCATGTAGAGGGGGGTCAATGGTTTTGCAGTGTGGAAATGCAGCATCTCATTTATGCTCTCTGGGGTGATATGGAACAGAATTGAGCCTGTAGGGCTGAGGACAGCTCTTTGGCATGGATCATAGCACTCCTGGCATCTGTGGATCAATTCAGGCATAGGATTTACCTGGGGGAGGTTGTAGATGGGCAAGTTTGAGTCCCAAATCCCTAGGATATCAGCTCCACTAAGGTGTTGGGCTTTCAACTCATTTAGCATCTGAATATTGTATTTAGAGCCTAATGGAAACCAGTCTAACATTTGATAATCCATATCTCCCAGAGCTTTCCATTCTAACTCCCTGTGAGGGGCATTGAGAGGCTTGATGTTCAGTGCAATTGGAGTTTCCATGGTCTATTAAGCTTCTGACTTGCAGGTGAACTGGTTGAAGTAGGCAGAACAACACAGTGGTGATTACTTGCAATGAAACTGTGAATTTCAGGGACCAGAGGGTGAAGTGGGCACACAGCAATTGAAATACTGTCTGAATTATGAATAAGACCAATGTCTGGTCTCACTTTGTCTTCCTCAGCAGGTAAATTCAGTTTAAATGAGTCTTTCGCGAATGCGCGAACAGAGTATGGTTCTTAGTGAAAATGCGGGCAAACAAGGCTCAGCTAGTGTTTTTCGAGTTCACAATTGTAAATGGGGCCAGGCGCAAGGATTTATGCCGGTCAATTATATGTTTTTTCCCAAATTTAATCGTCCTTGGAAATTTTACAGACAAAACCAGGTGAAGGAAGGATTTTTAAGGGTAAATACCTGGTTTTCAGCGAGCAATGGAGAGGAATGCAGGTGAAAATGGTGCGCTGGAGGTCTCCTGGTCGAGTTCTGCAGGCTGGTGTACTGTTGGACGTGAAAAATGCATGCAGGAGCAACAAACGTTTTTGTAGAAAAGTGCCCAAAAACGCAAAATTTTGGCTATAATATTGATTTTTCGGACTTTTGGCGAGTTTTTCTGGTGACGTCAGCATGATGTCATCGGTGGGGTCAGGGCCGGGTGACGTCAGCATGACGTCACCAGGTGACGTGGCGAGCTAGGATTGGTCCACAGGGATGATGCGGTGGCAGACACGCTGGCACAGGGGCGGACAAGATGCTGACGCGACGGCAGGGCGGTAATGACGTGGGCATGACATGGAACCAGCGACCGGGCGGTAAGTACACTAGCCGTTACGGTTTCTCGGAGCGGTTACGGCTTCTCGGGGCGGTTAGGATACGGCCCTGGTTCTGTCAGAGGTCGCTCCGAGAGACCTGAAAGGGTGACGCGTGGCCGCGCCATGACGTATCCCTTCGTCATTTTCTCGGGCGCTAATCGTCCGTCGTGGGGGCCGCTCCGATATTAATGAGGGCCGTCGGATCCCACGGGTCCGATCCGACGGTGGACGGGAGGGCGATGTGATCGGTGGATACGGACGCGGGCGGAGGAATAAATAAATATTTCTTTTGGGACACGTGCTCAGCGGGAAAGGTTTAGATATGGTATTTTTCAATGTTTTTCAATATATTTCGAAAAATCAAATATATGCGCCAACTTTGGTTAAGCGGTAAAAGTGGGTTCTTTTGGTTTTTTCATAATTTCAAAGGGGTTTAGGGGTAGGAAGGGGTTTTTATAGGGTTTTTCTTTGCAAATGATGGTTTGATGAGTGGAATGACTTGAAACAAGGGAGAGAGATGAGGTATAGGTTCATCAAAGTGACCAGAGGTCATTTTGATTCCTTTTTAGGGAACATATGGCTATAAGGCCAAGGGGAGGGATATTTATACAAAATTTGGGGTTTATACACCATGGTGTTAATACTAGTAGGGGAAAGGTAATATAGGGGATTTTACATAGTAAAGTTAGAGTTAATATGGGGGAAGATATGAATGAGGGGGGAAAATCACTAAGTTTATTTGAAACTTACTTAGTTTAGGGAGTAGATCAAAATGAAAAGAGTTTAGACAAGAAATGTGGATTCTAGAAAGATTAAGAACCACCATGAAACCATAATTCTTCCATGAATCTCAACTGATGAGGGAATGTTAGTAAATGACATGAAAAGGGGAAAGGGGAGGTTAGACATGCTCCTTTGCTTGCTGCAACTTGATGAAGAATGAGACCTTCTCAATTCATTGACTCTGCTTTGGTAAACAAAGTTAACACACCTGCAATGGTAAAGATAACCTTTCTGCAACCCCAACTACTTACCCAGCTACTTGCCTAGCATTTTTTATTTCTTCTTGGAGGGTGCACTTGGACTTGCAGACCCTTACCTGCCTTTTCTTTTCTTTGGCTTTTTCTTTTGTTTTTCTATCTACTTCTACCTTTATTTCTTCCAAGGTCCCAGATTAAGCTGTTGGGAGCCTTTTTTCTCTATCTAAACTACTTGTCTGCCAAGATTAAACAGTTTGGATAGACTTCTTTCTCTAATCTACAACTGAAAATTTAAAACATGACATGGTCCAGATTAGACTGTTGGACCATCCATCAAAATTTGAGTCCATACCAAGCTATAAACACAGATTGGATTCTCTTAGAAATATGTGATCTTTGCATGATCAAAGCAGAGCATATTTGGAACTTCTATAGCCAATCATGAAATATGAAACCTATTGGTATAGGTAGCTAACAGTTAGAACATAACGATAAATCGTAGAAGACAAGCCAAGACAAGAGGACACAAGATGTGGCACTAGCCAGGGACAAACCCCAATGTGGGGAACCCTTCATCAATTCTTCTTATATGTTCTTCAATAGTTCAATAGAGAGAGAGAGAGATAGTACATATACAACAGAAGTCAACACTTTGACTTATCTAAATAAGAGCATAGATCATCTCTAAGAAGACGATACATGAGGTAGTTGAACTCAGTTGAAGACATGTTGCTTCAACTGATTCTCCAAGGTGAATCCATCATCTTGCTACACCTATCATTGTGCTACTCCTCATCATCATGTTGCACCTCACTGTGGTGCATCATGTTGCACCCATCATCACCATGGTGCATCTCATCATGCTTCACTAATCATGACTATACCCATCACTGTACTACTACACTATGTTGAGCTCTTCATTGCACTATTTTGCAACCAAATGCATGTTGCAATACCTCATCATCTTGTTGTTGCAATACCTCATCATTACCATGTTGTCCCATTGCTGCACCAATGTCCATTAATATTGATCTACACCATGCTGTACTATTTATGTTGCATTGTACATCATGCTATACATTGTTGCTCCTATGTGCACTATGTTGCATTGTACAACATGTACTCATTGTTATCCCATGTACCATTGCTGCACCAAGTATCATTGCTGTTATGACTGTGTTCTAGTTAGGGCATCATTGTGGCCCACGTCAGCCCTAAAACATACCCAATCAAGCCTCCAACTTGGCTCCCACAGGCTACCCAACAAACTGATCCAAATCTGGTCACAACAATCACCCAACACACCACACAAACAACTACGCCATGTCTACTTTGTTGTTGTTGTGATAGTGACAAGTTAGGGCACCTCAGACTGCTGCAACAGCCCTTAAACAGTCACACAAACAACCCTTAATCTATGTGGCCTACCCTAATGTGAACCCTCTGCCTCCACGCCGAATATTATGGTACAACATGACCCCAAAATAGCCCAGACTATCCCTTGCTATGGTGGTATGGCTTGCAGCCTACCACACAACTATGTTGTAGCTTACGACCTCCTCCAAAATGTGCCCAAACAGTCACCCAATTACTAACGTTTCTCTCCTCCTCTACTTGGCCTAACAGTCTGCCCTATCGTCCCTAGAAACAACCTCTCGGATCTATCTCAACCTTAAGATAGCCACCAACTGCACCTCAACCTCCTGTAGCAACAATTTGGTTACCTGAAATGGCCTACAACTAGGGCATCATAGCCCTGCGGCTAGGGAAATATAGATCTACGGATAGGGAAAGATAAACCTACATATAGGGCAGCGTGTATAGGCCTCCTTCACTGTGTTATATCTCCATTCTTGGACTATGGCTAGGTATCCTTTAGGCAATATATAGGAGCAGAGATCTCCTCTGTTAGACTGCGGCCAGACTGAGGCTAGGGCTCCTTGTTTAGCCTCCTTTCCTCTAGTGTTTAGGGCTTCATCCTCCTAGATTTCTCTTCCACTAAAACCCAAAAACAAGTGGAGAGATATCAAGAGTGAAGTGTGTGTCCAATTACTTGCAAAGCACTTGTATTTATACCAAAACTTGGAGCACAAGAGGTGGCAGTTTAGTTGCTAGCCAACCTTGACGAATTGCCCCATAACACAAATAAATTCATATCTTCATGAATACTTATCAAAATAGGATGATATTTAGATCAATCCTACACCTCTCAATGAGAGGAGTCCAAGAATAATATAATCCACCATAAATAAGATGACCCACATGGATTTTGGCCCTAGTTGCCAATTTTAACACTAACATATAGTTGTGAAGGTGTTCTTCAGTAGGTAACCCATCATTAGGATTGAATTTGGGAAGCCATCATTCAAGATGTTTTTGTATAGGATGAAGTGGTGCTAGCATTTGAAAAACTACAAGATTGGACCATCATCTGGCTGCCATTATAACAGTTGGAGAGGTGGATGTGATGAAAGAAGAATTAATAGTTGTGATAGCACTGCTTGAGGCATCACTAGTTGTTTGTGTAGAAGAAATGGAAATAGATGATGTGAACGGTAGATAAAAAGGAAGAAACAGAGATGTTGGTGAATGAGGCAATGAGGTAATATCGCTAGTAGATGTTTGGGAATCTGATGTAGCAGTTTTTGTTTGGCAGGATTGAAGTGGAAATTCAAATGGCAAGATGCTAAGTTTTTCACTTTGGGACCTAGTTAAAACACCAGTTCCTTGAAAAATAGAAGTTATTCTTCCTTCAAAATCTTTGGATGGTTCAAGATTTTTGACTGAAATGGAGACATCTTCCAATTTATTTATCAAAGGTGTAATTTATGGTGATTCTGGAGCATAATCCACAGGGATTACTTCAGGAAGTATTATAGGAGACTTGGGAGGTGATTGTACAACTTCTGATCTAAAAGTAGGAGATTTGGAGGGAGAATGACTCTTGAAATGGACTTTTGTTTTTGGCTTGGACTTACTTTCCATTCATATTCTGCATGCCTTCTTTCTAGCGCCAAAAAGTGTTGAGGCCTCGAAAATCACTGCTTCAACACAGGTGGAAAACCACCTGGTCCAGACCTTAAGACAACTCCTTTTCATTTAGATAGTGGCTCCGATTGGATTGTATGGGACCAATTTCCCAATGAAATATGATTGAATGAATGTGTAATGCTTATAGTGGAGAGAAATAGATGGATTTTTAACAATGAATCAAATGGAAAAATAATTGCATTAATCTATTATATAACCCCAGATTGTTTAACTTTTATCTAAATGCGATCTATAATGATTTTGCTTAGTAAATGACAATATAGATTTCTAAAACACTAATGGAAATGAAACTTATTTCAAGATGATTATTTTGATTAAGTAGTTAATCAAAATAATGTGTAAACTCATATCGCATTTAGAATATCACAGCAAATTGCTTAACATGTATAAAAATTCCAATGGCAGCATGATCAATAGTGAATACATATAACATTGTTCTTTAAATATCAAATAAGCAATTTGAAAAGATAAATTTAATATTTACTTATGAACAAAATAGAGGTACAATGATAGAAATATCGGATACACTTCACTCAGCTCATAAAAGAAATAGCAATAGTTTATTCCTTCGCATAAAGATGATTCCAGGAGTACAATAATGCAACTTCTCAAAATTCTTTATGAAAATTCCTAAACAATGCTCCAGTCTCTCCATTGAGAAAATGATGAAATTACAATGGTGTGAGATTTTGTAAGCCTTTTTTCATCAAATTCTGGACCTTTATTTGATATAACAAGTAATCTTAAATAGCAGAAAAAACTCTAATCTATTGTGCAGACCGTTGAGGGCATTAAACGGATCCCTTCAACAATGCTTAAAGGAAAACAATATTTTGGTAGAAGTTTCTGAAAATGGTTTGTTGTCATCATTAGATTCATTTGTTACATCAAATTCTTTAGATGTCTGTCTGTCTGTTTGAACTGATCTACCACTAATCAACACAACTGTCTTTCTCTGTCATGAACCTGAACACGGAAAAAAAATAAGCGATAATATGGAAATAAATGAGATTGATAAGTGAGTTTTATTTGAAACAAATCACTTTTGCAGGAAATCAGGAAAATGTAGAGCGCAATAAATCTGACACAAACATCATGGAGAGGAATGTTGAGTGAGGAGGTGGAGCTTTACGTCTTATTGGAAATCATAGTTTTGGGGCAGGACTTCATAACAATCGTAATCGGTATAGCCCAAAAGTATTTCATATAAAATCCAAAAAGGGGGCTTTCTCAAATAAAATCGCAATCGCAGTCAGAATGGGCAGGAGACAAAGAAACAATGTTCTTTTTTTATTTGCGATAGTCGTGGATGTGGGGATTTAAATGAATTGCAACATATAATTCTATCAGGTCTGGTCTAATCGCTGTCGAAATGGGTAAGAGTCTTTGGAAATTGAGATAGTTCTGGACGTGGGATTTTAATGAAATGGATTTTATAATCCCGTCGGGTCCGGTTATATCGCATATCGCAAATCTGTAGGGGTGAAGGATTTATTATAAGTTGTGTCCCTATGAAACTTGTGATTGCAGGGTCCCGGGGTGATGTCAGGGATGTCATCATAGTGACGTCACTATGACGTGGCGGATGACGTGGAGTGGTGACATGGTGATGATGTGGATTTGACGTCATTGCTGACATCATATCGCAATTGGTGTTGGGATGAGGCATGACTTTTTTAGAATTTTGCGATTGTGGTATAGGCCCCAGATGCGATATAAATATAAATCGCAATGTATAATCCCGGTGGGTTCGGGCCTTATCGCATATCGCAATCGGCAAAGGAAATGGTTGTTGTGATAGCTCTGGACGCGGGATTTAAATGAAATTGATTTTATAATCCTGCAGTTCTGGGCTTAATCACATATCGCAATTAGCAGTGGGGTATGGAATTAAGCTTCTTTTTAGAACCTGCGTTAGTAACAATGTAAACTTTGAAACGAGAACTATAAACTCAAAATGGGAACTCTGGCCCAAAAACCCCAAAAAAACATGAAAAACAGTGCTAAAAACTAAAAGTGTGTATACTGGAATGATGTTTTTTTTTTTAGGGTCGATTTTTAATATGTTTTAAAAATGGTAGTGAAAACAATTTTTTTGTGGAAAAATTGTGCAAAAAACACGTTGAAAATGAAAAGTGTTGATACTGGAATGATGGCTTTCTTTTAGGGTCAATTTTCAACATTTTTTAAAAATTCTAGTAAAACCGAATTTAAAATTTAAAATTTTGTTTTTTTTTAAAGATATATATATATATTAAAAACAAAAAAAAGCCTCATACCTCCTTATAAGAGTATAAATGTAATTTAATTCAAATTAACAAATTAAAATTAAAATTATTTTGTTTTGTTTTTTTGTTTTTTGTTTTATAACGCTCATAACATATTTCATTAAAAATACTTAAAAATATTAACATTATGTGTATGTTTTTTAAAATCGAATGTTTTAGTTTATATCCATACATCATATCTATATATATATATATATATATATATATATATATATATATATATATATATATATATATATTCACTCTTTAACCAATTTATTTAATAGATGAAAGAACACTATACAAATATAAATATAATTTTGATTTAAACTAAAAAAATAAATTTAAATTATTTTGTTTTAAATTTAAATATAAAATATTTTATTTCAAATTTATTATAATATAATAATAAGTGTTATAAATTGTTATTATAACTAATATAATTATTTTCATAAATATAATATAGTATCATAATATTTTATAAAATCGTAATTAATTTTATAATATTATTCTTATACCTATGTGAATCTCATAATTAATTTTATAATATTATTTTTATACTTATGTGAATCTTGATTTTGGTTAATAGTGATATGTTATTTTTTATGTGCTTGGGTGCGAGAAATTTCTTTAAATCGCATTCTTTCGCAGGCCTTTTTCATTCTTCTGCAGGGGCATACATAAGCTTGGGAATCATCGATTGACCTTGATCTAGATGGCTCCCAGCTTCGCGAAGATAACTGCTGGTTCAGTTCCGTCCGTCTCTAGGGGGGCAAGCTCCTACCCATATCGTTAGTGAAGCTTCAACTCCCACTATCCAGGTGGTCTAGGCCTTACTCGATGAGGCTTTGAAGTTTTCTGAAAGTGTCCTAATATGCTGGTTCAATGGTTTTTGGCCACGACTGACAACTCTCCACAGTTGGATCTCAGAGGTATGGAAGCCTGTCATTTCTGATGAAATTAATATCTACCCCTGTGCTAGGGATTTATTTATAGTAGATTTTGAAAACCCTGAAAGCAGACAATGCATTTTAGATTCTGGCCCTTGGTTTTGGGAAAATTCAAGCCTATTCATGAAGCCATGGAACCCATCATTCGATCCCTCAACAATAGTCATAACCTCAACACCAGTTTGGGTGAGATTTCCAAACCTACCCTTGCATCTCTGGAATTTCTCCTCGCTCAAAGCCATTGGAAATGCAATTGGGAAATTTTACTGCAGGTGCCCAGAAACATAGGAATATGCCAAAACCACCTATGCATGCATATGTGTGGAAATGGACTTCAACGCCAGATTCCCAGCTGAAATAAACCTAATAAGTAAAGACTATGTGTGGAACCAGAAACCTGATTATGAAAGTGTCCTCTTCATATGTCAATCTTGCTTTGAGACAGGCCATCTAGCCAAAAATTGCCCAAAAGCCTCCCAAAAAAATTCTGCTAGAAAGAATCACCATAGATCTACATGGTGGAAAGGAGCACAAAAAGAACATTACATTGTCATCAAGGAAGAATACTCTCAAGAAAACTCTGAATCGCAAGAAATCGGGCAAGAAAGAAACAATTCTCAAGACAAGCTAGGGGAAAGCCCCACCCAACAGCAAAAAAGTGAACTTGAAAACCCCTCAAGCATCAATAGTTATGAGGAATCGAATACCGCATAAAATAAATATTCATTTAACAGCAAAGCAGATCTCTCAGACCAAACTTCTTTTCCGACTATCTTCAAAAGGACGAACACAACAGATCGCGAAGCTAAGACACCAATGTCCCAAGAACCAGAAGAGATGAAGGAGATGCAAGATAAAGGAAGTTGGAAGACCGTAGAGAAAAAAAAGAAAGCTACAACACCAATCTCGCCAAGAAAGACGAGAAGCCAGACAATTAAGAACTAAGAAAATTATAGGTCCGATAGACCAATTTGGTCTCAATGGACGTTAACCACCACCACCACCACCATCATCATCATTTTAAATTAATTATAATTAAAATTTATTTTGTTAAATTATTAAATTCATTATACTTTTTATGCTTTTATATATATCTATATATATATATATATATATAGATATATATATTAATTTATTTATTATTATTTTTTTTTTCTAAATTAGATATTTTAAATTATACTAATACATCATATAATTATTTGTATGTGATTAACACAAAATTAAAAACAAATATATTTTAAAAAAATATAATATTACTCTAATAAAAATTTCAATTATGTATTTAGAATTTTAAAAAACTTAGTCTTTATATTCACTCTTTCTTTAATATATGAATTTCACACCTTCGTATAATTTTTGTTTTTATTTTTTTAATATCATTTTTTATTTTTTTTTTTAAATGGGTTAGCAGTCGTGCCCCCACGGGTGACCGGGCGGCGGCCGAGCGCTTCCCGGAATCGTCCAACCGCCGCCCCACCGCCCATGTGGGCGTGACTATAAGCCTGGCCCATTTTAAAATAAAAATAAAATATGATATTAAAAAAATGAATATTTTATTAAAAAAATGCATTTAATTTTTTCAAACAAATAATATTTCTTTTAATTTCTTTTAAATGTTTTTCTTCATTTTTAATATATATATATATATATATAATGTTAAAAAAAATCCAAATTTTAAATTTTAATTTTTTTAACATAAAATTTAAAATGTTTTGTTTTTGTTTGTTTTTTTTTTTAAATAAAAAATATTTTTCTCTTTTTTTTCCTTTTTTTTTTGAAATTTGAAAATACATATATTTTTTAAAAAATTTATGCCGTTTTTGTTTTTGTTTTTGTTTTTTTGTTTTGTTTTGTTTGTTTATTTTTTTTTATATTTTTGTTTTTTAAGGTTTTTTTTAAATGTTTCTAATATTTATTTTAGTAGTTTTTTAATTTATTTTGTTAATTTTCTATTTTATTATTATTATTATTATTTTTTTAAGTTTTTATTAATGTTTTTTTAAATTTTTCTATTTTTACTTACTTAATTTTAATTTTTTTTTAATATATATTTTTATATATAATTTTTATGTAAAAAAATTGACATAAAAAAATTTAACATGTCAAAAATTTAAAAAATAATTATTTACGTTTCATACATTAGAAAATTTAAAGTCAAAAAATAGGTCTTTTAAAAAAAGTGCATGATGCAGAATCACCACTTTTTTAAATCAGCGTGCAAATCACTAACATTCTAAAACATAATGTACATAAAAAAATTCAAAGTGCCAAAAACTATCCTTTAAAAAAAATATGTGTGTTCTGCATCACCCCTTTTCAAAATCGAGTCACTTTTTCACTATCTCTACGAAACGGGTAACAATATCAGTTCTTGTTTCAAAGTTTACATTGTTTAGTCACGGACATGGGGTTTTATGAATTATAATGGATTTTTGCGTCGGGTCTAGTTTAATCACAATGGAGTTTGGTAGATGGGTCTTGAGAATTTGGAACTTTGTTTATTTGCGATGCGGGGAAGCGGGATGAGTTGGAGTTTGTTTAAGATTTGCACTTTAGGGGAATAAAACTCCGATTTATTTTGTTTAAATAACCCATATTTTTAAATACTTAAGGTTTTTGAAGCCTACATATAGTTTTGATCTCAAGGACTATTAAAATTTGGTTTTTTGGATTAATCAATGTTTAATACTTGGTTTTTGATTAAAAAGCCTAAGCATTAAATTTTGATTATAAGATTTTTCTAAAATTGAAGGGTCCCTATTTTAATATAATAAATTTCATAAGAAATCTATAATACACTAAAATGGGGGTTGTTGAACAGTACAACAATACCTCAAAGGGAAATAAGGTAATTTAGAGAGGCAAGCAGATTCAAGGGGGTCATGTCCGTCATGTTGTTAGAGTCAGCACCAAGAGCCTTTTCTGCATGTCAAGACGCCAACTTTCATTGTGAGGGTTCCAACAAGAGACAATGGCTTCACTGTAATACTAGAAACATTACACATAGCTCAATGATGTACCTATGGCAGAAGGAATGAAGACATTGTTTGTGCCAAGGATGTGTTGGCGAACATAACCAATGTGCATTGAAATGATTTGCATCTCCATCTCATAGAAACTCCGTTGAATTTTGGAAACTGAAAACTATAACCTTTCATAATCTGAGCTCTTAATTCAATCCATCTAATTATGACTACGATGAAGAGTATTCCAAATTTATCAAGTCTCCACCCTCCAAACAATTTTTAACTTCTAAAGAATCCAAATTCCTCCAACCCAGTTCTGAAATAGATATGTCTATCGGCATAATTACAAATTTTATAATTATAAATTTTGAAATAGATACGTCTATAAGCGTAGTTACAAATTTTATAATTATATATTTTAGAAATATTTTATTATGATTAAATTTTATTAAGATCAATACGATCTATGGAATTATAATAGATTATCTGGAATTCTTGAACATTTATAATTAAAGTTTGAAAAGCATTAAGAGAAAATTCTTTTGGTTTTGATCATTAATGTCTACTAAGATTGATATGATTTATGGGATTATAAGAGATTATTTGGAATTGTTTTGGAGTTTATTTTTATGCTTGAAAAATATTAAGAGAAGTGTTTAAAGATCACCATAGTTACGCTGACTTAAAAAATCAAGAAGGATGCTACTGTGACAAATATTTTGAAAATTAGATCAAATGTGAGGATAAGATGGACAATCTAAAATAAAATGTTTTCATCTTCAACCATCTTAGTGTCGCAAAGGGAACAAACTATTTCATTTTATGGTGTTTTGGGAATTGGCTAATGCCCAGTTTCACTATAAAGCTAATGAAAATTTATTCTTATTTTATAAATGTTCATTTGAGAGATACTCTTGGTTTTCAAAATTGGGGTTGATTAGCTTCTTATAATATCTCACTTTCCTTTATCTCTCTAGCTCTTTGTCACTTCACAATTTCCCCTTGAATTTTGAAGTAAAATATCTTTAATATCATATTTATTTTGCAAAATAATCTCCTCCTTTATCACCCAATGGTTAATCCCCCAATGGTTAAGTCATGACTAGGTATCATTATGCAATGCCCACTTGAGTCGAAGGTCAAGGTTTTGGGTAGAGTTAGAAGAAATTTTACGAAGGCTTTTTCCTTCCATGTTATTTAATTTCTTTTTATACCTCATATACATAGTCATAACTATGCTTTCAATGGAGAAAGACTTATTTCAATTAAGAGAATAAAATAAAGAGCATTTCCTTTAATTTTGAGATTGTAGGTTATAAACTACTTTTAGATCTATTTTACTGTACTCTATGACTATTTAAAAATATTGCGACTCCATACTTCATATCCATATAAAATAACAAGAATAACAAAAGTCTCATTTTTTTTTTCTTTTTCATATCCAAAAAGCTTCTTAACTTAATAATAATTTAAATTCAATTTATAAAATATACATTTAAAAATAAAAAATAATATATCAAAATTATCTCAAAGAATAATAATAATTCCCCTAACAATAATATTAACCAAAAAAAATCTTCAAGCCTTTAGATGATGGAAAAAAAAATCTCCAACCCTTTAGATGATGAGAAAATTGATATCTTCTCAATATCATTCTCTTTGGATTTTCCTCTTTCTCAAATTGCTACGTTACGTTGGAGTAGTCTTAAATACAAACCCATATATAGTTTGAACAATCACTATCAAACGATTTTAATTGATTCATAAACAATTATATTAATTTCTCAACCATTATAATTACAAAACTATGCTTTGTAAAATGTTAAATTTTCAAAATTATAAAAAATGTGACATATTCCATAACAAAAAATTGTTTACCTAATATAAAATGTTTCTCATCATATGATAAACATATTTATATCTTTTAATTCCCATTAACTATCTTGCATAGTCTTTCCACAGCATCGGCACAACATCAATAAACATATAAACTATTTTGTACTTCAAATGATAACACGGAAAAACTATTTTTTTTTTTATCAATAAATACTTTCATATTTATCATAAAATTTTGATCAATTTTCAAAAGAAATAATAGATTAAATCATTTTATATCATATAGTTGGTCAAATCAATACACTATTTTTCAGCGTATTAGTGAAACCCAAGACCGTGATTACACTTTGATATTATAAAAGATAACATCTATCAAAATTTGGATGAAAAAGTAAGTCTTAAGAGCAATACAATGGCTCACCTTAAATTATATAGAAATCTTTACCATCTTCAAAACGGTTAAACGTAAAAATTAGTTTTTCCCTTTAAATAGGATTGAGGCATTTTTTTTAATGATATAAATAGGAATAAAAAGATGAAGTGTATTATAAAAGAAATAAAAATATAATTAAAACATATAAAGGTAATAATACATGTAAATTATTTTGTGAAAATTTTATAGGAAATTTAGTTTATTTAGGCCAAATCTTATATAGGAAATTTAGCTCCAAATAATTGATTTATTAATTTCCTTTTTTTGTAAGCTAGTGTAGGATCTTCTCTATTATATTCAACTAAGATTAATATGTACAATCAGTTGGTGACCTCAACCCGCCCCGGAGGGAAACTGGGTCTGTTGGTCACCATAAGTCTGTAAATGTCAACCCATAACATATGAATATAAACCACCGAGTCTATACCATATAGCATACCCTATCAACAAACTACTCTGGATTCCTATCAGCAATAACAATTCAAAAACATTTCCAAAAAAAAAACTGATTCTCATAGGCCTAACAGAAGGATCATTTGAAAACAGAACTGTAAGGTTCAGTCTACCATGGTTTCCGGCTTGGTCTTCTCCTCGCTCTGCACAGTAGTTATCTTTTTCAACAGAATTTGAATTTCCTCTAGCCTGCTATCCTGCATCAGAAGAGTGAGTTGGAGGTTTTTCATCTCCCTTTTTAGTATTGGGATTCCTTGAGCCATTTCAGTCATCTCCTCAGCAACCTGTTCCATGGCCTTTGCTAATAAACGTTTCATCACCCAATAGACATGCAGAGCTTGTTTGTACAGTGATAAACGTCCCCTTGTGTTTCCTGGGTCCGGTAATAGAATGTCCCAATCCTCCATTTCCGGGTCTGAGGCCTCCTGCAATACATTATTTTCCAACTCCTAGATAATTCTTCTGATCTCCGCATTAGTCCCTTCTTTATACGCCCTTTCTGCTTCCTGAGCCATCTGCTCCAATGTTCTTCGACCTCTTTTCTGTCGGGTTGGTGACACTACAACAAAACCAGCGATTTGCGCCAGATTTAGCGCCAGATTTTAGTGCATTTTTTTTGTAATTGTGATGAGCAACCTGGCGCTAAATCTGGCTCTATTGTACAATTTTTAAAGCGTCCTTTTTTGCACCTGATTTTGCATCTTTTTTCACGCTAGATTTTGCATCATTTTTTACACCAAACTATGCATCATTTTTTGCGTCAAATTTTGAACCAAGATTTGCATCTTATTTTATGACAGGTTTTGCTTCTAGTTTTGTGTCATTTTTTGCATCTATTTTTCATTCTCTTTTGCTTCCTATTTTGTGTCATTTTTTGCTTCCATTTTTGCACCATCAAGTTTACATTGTATTTTGAATCCAATTTAACGTCTTTTTATGCATCCATTTTGTGTCAGTTTTTACATCTAGTCTTACGCTAGGTTTTGTATCTCGTCTTACACTAGTTTTTGCTTCTATTTTTGCACCAGCTTTGGTGCCTATCTTTGCACCATGTGTTGAATTTGATTTAGCACCAAATTTTGCATCCATTTTTGTGCCCATTTTTGCATCTTTTTTTGGACCATTTTTTACATCCACATTTACGTTTGATTTGTCTCCATTTTTCTCATCTCATTTTGCACCATATTTTGCGTCATTTGTTTCATCCAATTTTGCATCATTTTTAACACCATTTCTTGCATCTAATGTTACATCATTTTGAGCATCCAAATTTGCATTTATATTTGCATCTTATGTTGAGTCATGTGTTGTGTCCACCTTTGCATCTTATTTTGTGTCTAATGGTACATTCAATTTAGAGCCATTTTTTACGTCTACTTTTGTATTTGTTTTTGCACCAAGTTTTGCATCCAATTTTAAGCTATTTTATGCCCCTTTTTGCACCATTTTTTTGTGTCTACTTGTGTCCAATGTTGCACCATTATTTACACCGACTTTTTCATCCAATTTTGCATTTTTTTGGTGTCTAGTTTTACATCGTTTTCACCATCCAAATTTGCATCTTTTTTTGCCTCATTTTGTGTCCACATTTGCATATAATTTTGTGTCTGAATTCGAGCCTAAATTTGCATGTGATTAGGAATCATTTTTTACATCCAATATGGCATCCTTGGTTTCATCTTTTTTCAGCCCCATTTTGCATCTTGTTTTATGTCTTTTCTTACATCTTTTTTTTTTCCTTTTTTACACCCAAGTTTGCATCCCAAATTTACACCATTATTTGCATCATCATTAGGCATATTAATTTGTAACGTTTTTTGCTTCTTTTTAACGCTCAACTTTGCATCTTATTTTAC
The DNA here is from genome assembly GCA_031772625.1 of Pinus tabuliformis. Taxonomy (NCBI): domain Eukaryota; kingdom Viridiplantae; phylum Streptophyta; class Pinopsida; order Pinales; family Pinaceae; genus Pinus; species Pinus tabuliformis. The sequence goes on from CM062819.1 coordinate 113,547,538, forward strand.
ATCTAGTTGTTGTTTTTTTTTGCATCTAATTTGGTGCCCATTTATGTGTCCTTGTTTTTGCCCAATTTGATATCCTTTTGTATGTCATGTTTTGTTCCCTTCTTTGTATCAACTATTGCACAATTTTTCACTTCTAATTTAAAACACTTTGTATGTCAATTGTTTGCATTTTGTATTAATTCCTAGTTTAACATCCAATTTTACTTTCAATTTTGCATCCATGGTTACATCTGCATTTGACTTCTTATATAGAGTATATTTTTCTTTACATATATGACCCCCTTTATAGATTCATAGTGAAATATATGATAGTTTCTAAATATCATTAAAGCAGATATCACAATTCAAAATTATTTGTAAAGAAATTTAAGAGAAATTGACAACATCCATCCAAAAAAATAACAATGTGTCATTAACAATTTTCAAAACATGTATAAAATAGCAACATAATACTAATAAAATCAGTATTATTTTTAATCAAAACAAGTAAAATTCAAATATGATTAACAAATCAAAATATTTCATGAATATCGTTATTCTACGATAAATTAACAACATACATAAATCAAACTCATCGTATGATTACAAAATCAAAATGTCTCATTGATATAGGGTAAATTCACAACACCCATCTAAACATAACAATGTCATTCTACACAATAATTTCTTCATAAAAAACAATGCATGTGCATGCCTAGCTACCACCACCAAGATCATCCTCATGATCATCTTGACCATCCTCATTACTCTGATCCACATCATCACCAACACCGCAACTATCATCATCATCTCCTCCTTCACCACCATCATCCTCATCCTCATCCTCATCATCTCCTGATATATGTTGAACATAATTTGGATCATCGTCTTGGCAATCATTACCTATAGCATTCTGACAAAAAAAATCAATATTACATGTTAGTATTAATTACATAACACAACGCATGTTTTTGTTATACAATGTTAACCATAAAATGAAAAAACCTTGTTACATAATCATCATCTCCTGAAATATGTGTGCACTAATGAAAAAACATTGAGTTTCATTTTTCATAATCACAAACAATGAAAAAAGAATCACACGTAACTAGCATCATTTTGGAAATTTTATATTTATTAAAAATCTTTAACATGTTTTCCTCCCATATCTCATAAAAAGGTGTGAAACTTTTTATATACTCTCCAATAAGCACTACAACAAAACCAGCGATCTGGAGGTTTTACACTAAGTTTTTCAACATCGAGCTTACTAGGGCTTGCACCACCGGGGTTATTAGTAAGAATCTCATGAGGTTTGCATAGCCATGATTATTAGAATCAAAATAGTAGGATTTGCACTAAAAAACAGTTCATAGAGCTTTCCTGCTGGGGAGAAAATCACAAGTTCAACTTCTGCAGTGCAGAGCACTGAGAGCTCGTAAGCTTTCTTCAGCAATCCACCTACGTTTGGAAAATGTAGCCTGCCTGCTGGCGATGTTCTCAATCCTCTTCCTCTGCATCTTTCCCCTCACTATTCTTGTATGTCCTCTTTCGTTTTTCCCTCCATACAAACCCTCTCAAATTGAGAAAGCAAAACAACTCACTCGATGAGAATCTGAATCCAATTATCGCTTCTAACAATAACCCAATACAATACCAGAAGTGATTACACAAAACCTCATTGACTCTTCATTTGTTTGGAAAAGAGCCAAGCATATACTTCTGACGAGGGTTTCCGTCTCAAGTCTGGCTCGCAGGACGTCGCTTAGTCAATTGCGAGAAAAGTTTTCCACCTGCCTGTCACATACGGTTTGTCACACTATATATTAAAATAAGGTTGATCATACTAACAATAAGGTTGTATAGTTTAAAAGGAGGGCTCTCCTGACTGCATTTGGTTGGTTTATAGAAAAGATTGCTGGAATGTGTAATGTGAATGCTCTGCTAACTGTTTTTTAAGCATTTGGAAGTATTAAAACCCCCTAGGATAATTAATGTAAGACCTGTTAATTAATGTGTAAAGATGGATATTGTCCTTGGGCTACCTTAGCTGTTCATGTTTAGTGATCTGTGGTATTATGACTCCTCAAGTCACTATTAAACCATGAGAACCATGCCCAGGCAGACTAGTGTGACATTGTGGATGAGAACCAAAACTAGACTCCTATAACCTCCTTTTTCATCCTTTAAATTGCAGAATTAACTGACTGTTCTAGTAATCGTTCTTGAGCACCTGAAGATGTGCACCCTAAATAATAAGAATAATACCCTGTAACATATGAATAGTCCATCCTGTGCATGTAGGATATGCACATGAGGTCCAATAAAATCACTAACCAAAATACCAGGTGTTATTAAAGCCTCTACAGGTTGATATATATGAATGTTACAGTGTGCAGGAGTATGATTCAATTCCATACGAAAATACAAAACATCTGATAGGATTTCCTTATACCTCATAGGCAAACAACCATTGTCCCTTCTATAGATGAGCAGAATAAGTGCTTGGTTCTCTACACTAAATAAAGACAAAGTATAGTACTTATTGCTGACAAAATAGGATTTAAATCGCGGTTCAATTGCTTGACATTCAGCTGGTCACAGAATTGTAGAGTGCATAATCATAAGTGATGTTGCGAGCCTCATTGCTCAAAGTCTAAGGGTCTTGCGAGCCATAATCACAGCCATGTATGGCATATCTTGTGATTATGGCATTTTATAAGGTCAATTCTTGTGAAGACATTTCAGTTTATAATAAATTTTGAACCTCAACAGAGTTTTGGCAAGACCTGGCTGAGCTAGGACATCAACAACACAGCTGATATGAATGACATAATCTAGCCTCAAGAGGGAGCCTCTTTTGTTTCATCACTCTAACAATCTATGAAGTGGTGGAAAGCATAACCACTTCCCCTTGAATATGACACCTAAACTGAGTACAAATCCTAAATGATGCAGCCCTTGGTGCATGTCTCTCAAAGTATCAATATTTCAAATGTTGAAAGCTCTTGTGCCCATTTGATATGCATTCGATTGCAGTTCCCCTGAAGAAAGAATCTTATAAAGGTGAGGCCATGGCCAATATGTTAGCCATATCCATTGGAGTTGCCATTGCTTGACAACTTTAGTGTGATCAGTCCCACCATGATTCACATGGGCTTCTACTCAACACTGGCTGTTGCTATTGTAAGAGTCTTCAAGCTCGTTGAACCCATAGTATTGATAAGTGTATTCTTTGGGTCTCTGGTTTTCAAATTCTGCCTATGTTTTCCTCTCAGTATCATTATTTCAAATGATGAAAGCTCTAATTCCCATTGTTGTGTATTTGATTGTGGTTTCCCTAAAGAAAGAAGCTTATAAAGGTGAGCCTGAGGCCAATATGTTGGCCATATCCATTGGAGTTACTATTTCAGCTTATGGCGAGGCCAAGATGAATGCATGGGAGGTGATTCTCCAGTTAAGTGCAGTTGCATGTGAGACTACCCAATTGGTTCTCATACAAATTCCACGAACATCAAAAGGGATTAAGTTGAATCCCATCACATCTTTGTTGCTCCTTGTTGCCTTGTTTTTCTCAGCACCCCCTGGGCCTTAGTAGAATACCCATTTCTGATAATCAGGGTCTCTTCCTTTGATTTGGATTACATGACATTTCTGCTTGTGCCTTGGCTCTTAATCTTGCAGTGTTTCTTCTGATAGGAAAGACTTCAACCTTGACTATGAATGTTGTTGGTCTTGTCAAGGACTAGCTGCTCATAACATAATCTTTCTCTGTAATAAATGAAAAGGTTACAGTCATAAACTTGAGTGGGTGTGGACTGGCTTTTCTGGCTGTCTGTTACTGTAATCATTTGAAACTTCAAGCTCTCAAGTCCAATGACAACCAACCAAAGTACCTCAACAGTGCAGCTGATGCCAATGATGAAGGAGAAGGTTTGATAATGACGAGTGGGAGATTCTCAATCAGAGATTCAGAACCAGTAGAGAAAAATCAAACTCAAGCTTCAGGATTAGGTATTTAGATCATTAATATTGTCTTGTGCTAGAGATTACTGTTCTTGGATTGGCTCCTCTATGCCCAGATCTATTTGCAGGGAACAGGCCAGTCATTCACAGTGAAGAAGATAATGACAAGATTAGTGTATAATGATGGACAGGATGGTGCCATGGTGCCAACCTAAATCTCAAGTAAGGAGGCATCTGTTCATCAATTTGTCAAGAAGCATGGCCTACAATTCAATTGCTCTAAGCCTATCACTTCTTCCACCTGTCAAATAAATTGTTTCCTGTTTGTTTAGTTGACTATGGTTCTAATAAATATACTATTGTTTGATGTAAAAAGACAAAACAAAACAAAATATATGGAAAGTTGTGACCCCATTTTCTAACTACAAATTGAAATCGGATTACCATAGTGACCACCTCTGCTTATTGGAATCAAAAAGGGGGTGGGTTATGCACAATCCTCCGTATCATTTGCTATTACCAGAGATAATTAAAGCCACCCTAAACTCAAGTCTTAACTATGCTGATAGGGTGTTTGGGGAGGGGGATCCCTTACCAACCCACTATAATCTGCACAAAAGCATCCTAAGAACATATGCAAAATCAACCCTTCAATGAAATGATCCAAGAATATAGGTACTCAAACATTGATTTTATCAAAGAAAAATACAAGACAGAAAGAAAAGATCATAACAAGGATTAGAAGAGTCTAAGAACAGTGCTCACTGTCTACAGAGCCAAGACGAATGCAGAAGAGTTCTTCCTTCAGTTCCCCATCTGAGAAATCAGTTGCATGCCAGACCCAAGTTTTATCACTACCTGCGTGCTCCTGAAGTGACATTGGGGAATGAACTGCAAGGCAAAAAAAAAAAAACAATATAATCCAGATAATAAGGATCAACACAAATTCTCGGCACAGAAAGCCTCTTAAAACTTGGACGTAAGATAAGCTATTACAATCTCAGGGGGGAAATTACACAAAAAAAAACAAACAAACAAATTTACATACTTAAATGGTTTGCACATATTTTCAATGTCTTGGATTGCCTCATGACCAGCCGAACCTTTGTAGTATCCTTGTGCTTAAGAAACTTTACTGTTCCTACACCACGCTCCTTCCATTGATTCCCATCCTTGTCAAACCTGTACAGCTTTGCCTTCCTGCAGGGTCAAGCATATAAAAAAGAATGGGAATATTAATAAACAATGAAACTGCATTAGGATCATTTTAAGAGCCCATGGCATCTAAGAACAGGATCCTCTACTGCCTGTGTAAGAACAGAATCCTCCTGAGTTCCAGCCATCCCAATACCAGATAGTGCACATATAATATCTTTTTTGTAAAGACCCACTTTATTTTTAATTAATGTGTAAAGATGGCTATTGTCCTTGGGCTACCTTAGATGTTCGTGTTTAGTGATCTGTGGTATTATGACTCCTCAAGTCACTATTAAACCATGAGAACCATGCCCAGGCAGACTAGTGTGACATTGTGGATGAGAACCAAAACTAGACTCCTATAACCTCCTTTTTCATCCTTTAAATTGCAGAATTAACTGACTGTTCTAGTAATCGTTCTTGAGCACCTGAAGATGTGCACCCTAAATAATAAGAATAATACCCTGTAACATATGAATAGTCCATCCTGTGCATGTAGGATATGCACATGAGGTCCAATAAAATCACTAACCAGAATACCAGGTGTTATTAAAGCCTCTACAGGTTGATATATATGAATGTTACAGTGTGCAGGAGTATGATTCAATTCCATACGAAAATACAAAACATCTGATAGGATTTCCTTATACCTCATAGGCAAACAACCATTGTCCCTTCTATAGATGAGCAGAATAAGTGCTTGGTTCTCTACACTAAATAAAGACAAAGTATAGTACTTATTGCTGACAAAATAGGATTTAAATCGCGGTTCAATTGCTTGACATTCAGCTGGTCACAGAATTGTAGAGTGCATAATCATAAGTGATGTTGCGAGCCTCATTGCTCAAAGTCTAAGGGTCTTGCGAGCCATAATCACAGCCATGTATGGCATATCTTGTGATTATGGCATTTTATGAGGTCAATTCTTGTGAAGACATTTCAGTTTATAATAAATTTTGAACCTCAACAGAGTTTTGGCAAGACCTGGCTGAGCTAGGACATCAACAACACAGCTGATATGAATGACATAATCTAGCCTCAAGAGGGAGCCTCTTTTGTTTCATCACTCTAACAATCTATGAAGTGGTGGAAAGCATAACAACTTCCCCTTGAATATGACACCTAAACTGAGTACAAATCCTAAATGATGCAGCCCTTGGTGCATGTCTCTCAAAGTATCGATATTTCAAATGTTGAAAGCTCTTGTGCCCATTTGATATGCATTCGATTGCAGTTCCCCTGAAGAAAGAATCTTATAAAGGTGAGGCCATGGCCAATATGTTAGCCATATCCATTGGAGTTGCCATTGCTTGACAACTTTAGTGTGATCAGTCCCACCATGATTCACATGGGCTTCTACTCAACACTGGCTGTTGCTATTGTAAGAGTCTTCAAGCTCGTTGAACCCATAGTATTGATAAGTGTATTCTTTGGGTCTCTGGTTTTCAAATTCTGCCTATGTTTTCCTCTCAGTATCATTATTTCAAATGCTGAAAGCTCTAATTCCCATTGCTGTGTATTTGATTGTGGTTTCCCTAAAGAAAGAAGCTTATAAAGGTGAGCCCGAGGCCAATATGTTGGCCATATCCATTGGAGTTACTATTTCAGCTTATGGGGAGGCCAAGATGAATGCATGGGAGGTGATTCTCCAGTTAAGTGCAGTTGCATGTGAGACTACCCAATTGGTTCTCATACAAATTCCACGAACATCAAAAGGGATTAAGTTGAATCCCATCACATCTTTGTTGCTCCTTGTTGCCTTGTTTTTCTCAGCACCCCCTGGGCCTTAGTAGAATACCCATTTCTGATAATCAGGGTCTCTTCCTTTGATTTGGATTACATGACATTTCTGCTTGTGCCTTGGCTCTTAATCTTGCAGTGTTTCTTCTGATAGGAAAGACTTCAGCCTTGACTATGAATGTTGCTGGTCTTGTCAAGGACTGGCTGCTCATAACATAATCTTTGTCTGTAATAAATGAAAAGGTTACAGTCATAAACTTGAGTGGGTGTGGACTGGCTTTTCTGGCTGTCTGTTACTATAATCATTTGAAACTTCAAGCTCTCAAGTCCAATGACAACCAACCAAAGTACCTCAGCAGTGCAGCTGATGCCAATGATGAAGGAGAAGGTTTGATAATGACGAGTGGGAGATTCTCAATCAGAGATTCAGAACCAGTAGAGAAAAATCAAACTCAAGCTTCAGGATTAGGTATTTAGATCATTAATATTGTCTTGTGCTAGAGATTACTGTTCTTGGATTGGCTCCTCTATGCCCAGATCTATTTGCAGGGAACAGGCCAGTCATTCACAGTGAAGAAGATAATGACAAGATTAGTGTATAATGATGGACAGGATGGTGCCATGGTGCCAACCTAAATCTCAAGTAAGGAGGCATCTGTTCATCAATTTGTCAAGAAGCATGGCCTACAATTCAATTGCTCTAAGCCTATCACTTCTTCCACCTGTCAAATAAATTGTTTCCTGTTTGTTTAGTTGACTATGGTTCTAATAAATATACTATTGTTTGATGTAAAAAGACAAAACAAAACAAAAAATATGGAAAGTTGTGACCCCATTTTCTAACTACAAATTGAAATCGGATTACCATAGTGACCACCTCTGCTTATTGGAATCAAAAAGGGGGTGGGTTATGCACAATCCTCCGTATCATTTGCTATTACCAGAGATAATTAAAGCCACCCTAAACTCAAGTCTTAACTATGCTGATAGGGTGTTTGGGGAGGGGGATCCCTTACCAACCCACTATAATCTGCACAAAAGCATCCTAAGAACATATGCAAAATCAACCCTTCAATGAAATGATCCAAGAATATAGGTACTCAAACATTGATTTTATCAAAGAAAAATACAAGACAGAAAGAAAAGATCATAACAAGGATTAGAAGAGTCTAAGAACAGTGCTCACTGTCTACAGAGCCAAGACGAATGCAGAAGAGTTCTTCCTTCAGTTCCCCATCTGAGAAATCAGTTGCATGCCAGACCCAAGTTTTATCACTACCTGCGTGCTCCTGAAGTGACATTGGGGAATGAACTGCAAGGCAAAAAAAAAAAAAACAATATAATCCAGATAATAAGGATCAACACAAATTCTCGGCACAGAAAGCCTCTTAAAACTTGGACGTAAGATAAGCTATTACAATCTCAGGGGGGAAATTACAAAAAAAAAAACAAACAAACAAATTTACATACTTAAATGGTTTGCACATATTTTCAATGTCTTGGATTGCCTCATGACCAGCCGAAACTTTGTAGTATCCTTGTGCTTAAGAAACTTTACTGTTCCTACACCACGCTCCTTCCATTGATTCCCATCCTTGTCAAACCTGTACAGCTTCGCCTTCCTGCAGGGTCAAGCATATAAAAAAGAATGGGAATATTAATAAACAATGAAACTGCATTAGGATCATTTTAAGAGCCCATGGCATCTAAGAACAGGATCCTCTACTGCCCGTGTAAGAACAGGATCCTCCTGAGTTCCAGCCATCCCAATACCAGATAGTGCACATATAATATCTTTTTTGTAAAGACCCACTTTATTTTTAATTAATGTGTAAAGATGGCTATTGTCCTTGGGCTACCTTAGCTGTTCGTGTTTAGTGATCTGTGGTATTATGACTCCTCAAGTCACTATTAAACCATGAGAACCATGCCCAGGCAGACTAGTGTGACATTGTGGATGAGAACCAAAACTAGACTCCTATAACCTCCTTTTTCATCCTTTAAATTGCAGAATTAACTGACTGTTCTAGTAATCGTTCTTGAGCACCTGAAGATGTGCACCCTAAATAATAAGAATAATACCCTGTAACATATGAATAGTCCATCCTGTGCATGTAGGATATGCACATGAGGTCCAATAAAATCACTAACCAGAATACCAGGTGTTATTAAAGCCTCTACAGGTTGATATATATGAATGTTACAGTGTGCAGGAGTATGATTCAATTCCATACGAAAATACAAAACATCTGATAGGATTTCCTTATACCTCATAGGCAAACAACCATTGTCCCTTCTATAGATGAGTAGAATAAGTGCTTGGTTCTCTACACTAAATAAAGACAAAGTATAGTACTTATTGCTGAAAAAATAGGATTTAAATCGCGGTTCAATTGCTTGACATTCAGCTGGTCACAGAATTGTAGAGTGCATAATCATAAGTGATGTTGCTAGCCTCATTGCTCAAAGTCTAAGGGTCTTGCGAGCCATAATCACAGCCATGTATGGCATATCTTGTGATTATGGCATTTTATGAGGTCAATTCTTGTGAAGACATTTCAGTTTATAATAAATTTTGAACCTCAACAGAGTTTTGGCAAGACCTGGCTGAGCTAGGACATCAACAACACAGCTGATATGAATGACATAATCTAGCCTCAAGAGGGAGCCTCTTTTGTTTCATCACTCTAACAATCTATGAAGTGGTGGAAAGCATAACAACTTCCCCTTGAATATGACACCTAAACTGAGTACAAATCCTAAATGATGCAGCCCTTGGTGCATGTCTCTCAAAGTATCGATATTTCAAATGTTGAAAGCTCTTGTGCCCATTTGATATGCATTCGATTGCAGTTCCCCTGAAGAAAGAATCTTATAAAGGTGAGGCCATGGCCAATATGTTAGCCATATCCATTGGAGTTGCCATTGCTTGACAACTTTAGTGTGATCAGTCCCACCATGATTCACATGGGCTTCTACTCAACACTGGCTGTTGCTATTGTAAGAGTCTTCAAGCTCGTTGAACCCATAGTATTGATAAGTGTATTCTTTGGGTCTCTGGTTTTCAAATTCTGCCTATGTTTTCCTCTCAGTATCATTATTTCAAATGCTGAAAGCTCTAATTCCCATTGCTGTGTATTTGATTGTGGTTTCCCTGAAGAAAGAAGCTTATAAAGGTGAGCCCGAGGCCAATATGTTGGCCATATCCATTGGAGTTACTATTTCAGCTTATGGGGAGGCCAAGATGAATGCATGGGAGGTGATTCTCCAGTTAAGTGCAGTTGCATGTGAGACTACCCAATTGGTTCTCATACAAATTACACGAACATCAAAAGGGATTAAGTTGAATCCCATCACATCTTTGTTGCTCCTTGTTGCCTTGTTTTTCTCAGCACCCCCTGGGCCTTAGTAGAATACCCATTTCTGATAATCAGGGTCTCTTCCTTTGATTTGGATTACATGACATTTCTGCTTGTGCCTTGGCTCTTAATCTTGCAGTGTTTCTTCTGATAGGAAAGACTTCAGCCTTGACTATGAATGTTGCTGGTCTTGTCAAGGACTGGCTGCTCATAACATAATCTTTGTCTGTAATAAATGAAAAGGTTACAGTCATAAACTTGAGTGGGTGTGGACTGGCTTTTCTGGCTGTCTGTTACTATAATCATTTGAAACTTCAAGCTCTCAAGTCCAATGACAACCAACCAAAGTACCTCAGCAGTGCAGCTGATGCCAATGATGAAGGAGAAGGTTTGATAATGACGAGTGGGAGATTCTCAATCAGAGATTCAGAACCAGTAGAGAAAAATCAAACTCAAGCTTCAGGATTAGGTATTTAGATCATTAATATTGTCTTGTGCTAGAGATTACTGTTCTTGGATTGGCTCCTCTATGCCCAGATCTATTTGCAGGGAACAGGCCAGTCATTCACAGTGAAGAAGATAATGACAAGATTAGTGTATAATGATGGACAGGATGGTGCCATGGTGCCAACCTAAATCTCAAGTAAGGAGACATCTGTTCATCAATTTGTCAAGAAGCATGGCCTACAATTCAATTGCTCTAAGCCTATCACTTCTTCCACCTGTCAAATAAATTGTTTCCTGTTTGTTTAGTTGACTATGGTTCTAATAAATATACTATTGTTTGACGTAAAAAGACAAAACAAAACAAAAAATATGGAAAGTTGTGACCCCATTTTCTAACTACAAATTGAAATCGGATTACCATAGTGACCACCTCTGCTTATTGGAATCAAAAAGGGGTGGGTTATGCACAATCCTCCGTATCATTTGCTATTACCAGAGATAATTAAAGCCACCCTAAACTCAAGTCTTAAATATGCTGATAGGGTGTTTGGGGAGGGGGATCCCTTACCAACCCACTATAATCTGCACAAAAGCATCCTAAGAACATATGCAAAATCAACCCTTCAATGAAATGATCCAAGAATATAGGTACTCAAACATTGATTTTATCAAAGAAAAATACAAGACAGAAAGAAAAGATCATAACAAGGATTAGAAGAGTCTAAGAACAGTGCTCACTGTCTACAGAGCCAAGACGAATGCAGAAGAGTTCTTCCTTCAGTTCCCCATCTGAGAAATCAGTTGCATGCCAGACCCAAGTTTTATCACTACCTGCGTGCTCCTGAAGTGACATTGGGGAATGAACTGCAAGGCAAAAAAAAAAAAAACAATATAATCCAGATAATAAGGATCAACACAAATTCTCGGCACAGAAAGCCTCTTAAAACTTGGACGTAAGATAAGCTATTACAATCTCAGGGGGGAAATTACAAAAAAAAAAACAAACAAACAAAATTTACATACTTAAATGGTTTGCACATATTTTCAATGTCTTGGATTGCCTCATGACCAGCCGAACCTTTGTAGTATCCTTGTGCTTAAGAAACTTTACTGTTCCTACACCACGCTCCTTCCATTGATTCCCATCCTTGTCAAACCTGTACAGCTTCGCCTTCCTGCAGGGTCAAGCATATAAAAAAGAATGGGAATATTAATAAACAATGAAACTGCATTAGGATCATTTTAAGAGCCCATGGCATCTAAGAACAGGATCCTCTACTGCCTGTGTAAGAACAGGATCCTCCTGAGTTCCAGCCATCCCAATACCAGATAGTGCACATATAATATCTTTTTTGTAAAGACCCACTTTATTTTTAATTAATGTGTAAAGATGGCTATTGTCCTTGGGCTACCTTAGCTGTTCGTGTTTAGTGATCTGTGGTATTATGACTCCTCAAGTCACTATTAAACCATGAGAACCATGCCCAGGCAGACTAGTGTGACATTGTGGATGAGAACCAAAACTAGACTCCTATAACCTCCTTTTTCATCCTTTAAATTGCAGAATTAACTGACTGTTCTAGTAATCGTTCTTGAACACCTGAAGATGTGCACCCTAAATAATAAGAATAATACCCTGTAACATATGAATAGTCCATCCTGTGCATGTAGGATATGCACATGAGGTCCAATAAAATCACTAACCAGAATACCAGGTGTTATTAAAGCCTCTACAGGTTGATATATATGAATGTTACAGTGTGCAGGAGTATGATTCAATTCCATACGAAAATACAAAACATCTGATAGGATTTCCTTATACCTCATAGGCAAACAACCATTGTCCCTTCTATAGATGAGTAGAATAAGTGCTTGGTTCTCTACACTAAATAAAGACAAAGTATAGTACTTATTGCTGAAAAAATAGGATTTAAATCGCGGTTCAATTGCTTGACATTCAGCTGGTCACAGAATTGTAGAGTGCATAATCATAAGTAATAAGAAATAAAAAATTACAAGTTTCCATATATGCAAATTGCAAATAGGTTTTATAAAATAAGAAATAAAAAATTACTGATGGTTTCAATATATGCAAATTGCAAATAAGTTTTGTAAAATAAGAAATTAAGTAGGAATACTGTTCTTTGCATAGCATAGTCTTATAAAATAAATAGGAAATATAATCAATAACAAAAATTATTGATGTCTCAAGATCTGCAAATGGCAAATAACAAATTGCAGGTACTGCAAAATGTTTCAAGATCTCCAAATTGGAAATAGCAAATTACTGATACTGCAAAAGGTCTTGTAAAATAAGCAGGAATACTGCTAATTGCATGGTAGCTGGTATTGCAAAAAGTCTGATAAAATAAACATATGTCGATCATCACCAAAAAGCTCATAACACGAACATACCCAACAACGATTACTTCAATGGAAACATATTTAATGTTGGCTTCCTTCCTTAGAACAGCGTGGTGGACTGTCTGGCTGAGATGAAGAATGGGACCTGTGTTGTTGCAAGGATTGGGAGTCAAGGGCTGCTTTGCTTTTGGGGTGGGCTTCTGATAACATTGAAACAACATCTCTCATCGATGGTCGGTTGATTGGAGACCTACTAGTGCAGAGGAGAGCCACTCTGAGGACCAGCATCATCTCTTCCTTGACTGAGAAACTTGGAACTCTAACACTTTGATCTAAGATCTTTTCCATCCCTTCCTTGGTCTGAACTCTTTCCTTGACCCAGTCCACAATGTTGACACCTTCTCCAAATTCTGGATCCATTGGCTGTCTTCCAGTCAAGAGCTCTAAGAGGACCACCCCAAAGCTGTATATGTCACTTTTCTCAAAGACTTGAAGTGTGTAGGCATATTCTGCACAAATCCAAAAGATGCATAGACTCATGGACTTAATAGATTGCTACCATCCTCAATTAATGAAACAGTACAAGTCTGTGCTAGGTTTAACATATAACTTTCAGATATATATTACAAGAGAAAATCTGTGTAAGAATTTGATTGGCTATGTAGAAAACAATGAATGCTACCTTATAGCAAATTTAGGATTTTGAACTAAGCTGGGCTAAAACATAACTCCATACCCATCAATCACTGAGAATCTGATACACAAACTAACTTACAAATACATAAAAATAATAAGACCTTTTCCATAAGGTTGTCTGATCTGAGAATACTCATATTTCTGAATTCCTTCTTCAAATCCAAACAGTAGCTAAAATCGATTCCCTTTTACTTTTGTGTTCAGCTAATCTTAATGCTTTAGGGATGTAAAACCAATACAAGATTCTCCTTTTGTATTCTTAGATTTTCCAGGGTAAACAATCATGAAACTGAAAGAAAAATGCACTTAGACCATCCTAACTCACTTTGTAAGTAAATTATTCACATCAGAGACAATCATGTTAACATAAAATGGATTGATGGAGTATCATTCAAGAACAAAGTATAACCTACGATGTTAGACACTTTGCAAGTATATTGTTCACACCAGAGACAACCATGTTGACATAGAATGGATTGATGGAGTAACCTAAGATGTTAGACACTTTGTAAGTAAATTGCTCACATCAGAGACAATCATGTAACATAAAATGGATGGACAGAGTATCATTCAAGAACAAGCTATATCCTAAGATGTTAGAATGTATATGGTTTCTGAAAAGAAAATTAATGTTACCATAAAAAGAATGACCACTTATAGTTCTGAAGTTTGAAACTACTTTACCTGGAGCAATGTAGCCATAGGAGCCAATAACAGAAGACATGGCCTCCGAACCAGTTCGAATCAGCTTTGCAACTCCAAAATCTGCAACCCTTGCAGTCATGTCAGAATCAAGCAATATATTGCTAGGCTTAACATCTCTGTGTACAATGGCAGGACGGCAATCTTGATGAAGATAGCATAAGCCCAGAGCCACTCCAACTGCAATATTGTATCTTGTCATCCACTCAGTGAGCATGTTCTCTTCCTTTCTCCCGTGCAAGAGGTCAGCCAAACTTCCATTAGGCATGTATTCATAAAGAAGAAGAGTCTCCTCATTGCCGGAGCAACAACCCAACAATTTAGCTATGTTTCTGTGCCTAACATTTCCCAGGACTTCTACCTCTGCTAATACCCCTTTCTTTCGTTTCCCTCCCTCTTTCTCTTTCTCCACCCACCGTAGCTTCTTCACAGCTATGACATGACCCCCCGGCCTTTCAACCCTGTAAACTGTACCGGCTGCTCCAATGCCAATCATGTTATCAGGCTTCAAGCTCTCCAAAATATCTTCTGTTGTGAAGCTGAGACGCTGGAATGAGGTCATCTTCCAAGGGTTTTCAGGATGTTCTTCTGTGATATTTAGTCATAAGATCGCTAGCCATGATTGCTAAAAACTCTCTCCTAAAACCCGGCTCCATTTCCACCACGGTTAAATCCAGGCCCAAAAACAAGGTTCAGTTCTTATTATTGTTATCATAAAAGCTGCCCTAAATTGCTCCCTGCACCATGATGCCGCTTCACCCGAACTAAAATATATATATAATCAAGCTGAATATAAATAAAAGACAAGCTCCCAAGCTCGATTTTCCCTATTCTGCCATTATGTTAATTAGCACATTCAATCAAAATCATCAAATTGGCAGCAACCTGCAAATCCACTTATTCTTCTCTCAATAACCTCCTTTCTGCAGATTTCAAAGCTCGATTATAACTGAAACCCAAAGCTCGATTATGGCTGAGACCCAATTCACCTAGTACAGAGCAGATAAGAGAAATTTGATCGAAGCCTCGAAAAAAAGGAGGGAATGCCAATGGCTGAGTGGGTTTCGAATCAATTTGTCTGCGTTCGAATCGGAGGTAATTTTTTTGACAACAAAATGGAAAGGCCCACCGATAGTCGCTGAATGGGTGATCGAAACATGCAATCTCGATGATGCCCAGTGGCAATCTCGATGATACCCAGTGGCAAATCTGCTCAACCCCCTGTACATACTTTCGATTTTTCCCTTCTTCGCCCCCTTATATTTTCTTTTCTACGGTTTTCTTGTTGCTATTACAGGGATATACGTTCATGTTTCCCATGCTCGGCGCACAGATGTCAAGTGGAAAGTGGAACGTTTTTAAATATTTTTAATGTTTTAAAACATTTTTTATTAAATCAGACGGTTGTTTTTTGTTCAATCGTCTAACAAAAGATCTAACGGTTAAGATTATGACAGAAAGGCATTTGGGGGAGTTCATTTCAGAGGGAAACGCCTTACGGCGTAATTAGAAATATTGGTTTTAAATTATTATAATAAGTATTGTTGTGGTTGATCCATGATAAGTTGTAGGGTAGTTGGTTTGTATGGGGTTTAGTTGTTACGAGGTCTTAAGTTCAAATGTCATGGGGAGGGGTTGAGAATGGAAGTCATTTTGGGGGCATCAAAACTATTCTAAGGGGCATCTTCCACTGAGCTTTACACAATCCTCGATGTTGAGGATGAAAATAATATGAATATGCCAAGCTCACTCTACAGCCTAGTATGGTTACAGCCATGTTTGTCCATCATTCCAAGGGGCATCTTCCACTGAGCTTTACACAATCCTCAATGTTGAGGATGAAAATAATATGAATATGCCAAGCTCACTCTACAGCCTAGTATGGTTACAGCGATGTTTGTCCATCATCAAAGTTGAAATTTTGCTGGTGTCGGCCAAAATAAATTTAAAAAAAAAAAAATACAAAACATTTAAATAATGTTTGCTCATAAAAAATAATTGCCAATGAAGAAATTGGATCCCTCTCCGCTCATATTATATCTATATTTAAGATGGGTCTATGCTAGTGGATAACACAAAAATCACAAAGTGAAGAAGAGTTTAATTTCAAGTCAAAGCAAAACTTTGGGACTAGCGCAATTCATCTAACTTCTATTGAAATGCGGTATTTATACGTGTAATGTGATCTATATATATATATATATATATATATAGTGTAATTGCTATTATGTTGTTAAATGGTTGTTTAATTAATGTTGGTTATTCGATGGCAAGATGGTTTTGTAACTCTTAATGATGTAATTGTTCATCTTCTTGGTTGTAGTGTGCCATGTTGTTGACATACAAATATTGTAATGGAGCCAAAAAAAATGACAGTAAAGCATAGTTGGAAGTTATAAGTTTATCCTCCTGGAAAAGCAAAATTGTGGAGTTAAAGAACCACTTCTAGGAAATCAATTTCCATCACATCCATAGGGAGCTAAATACAACTGTAGATTCTCTCTAAAAAAGAATTATTTGTCTGGAGACAGGTTACATATATTATGATGAATTAGTTGGCAACCCAGTTCAAAGTTCTCATTCGATGCCCATATACTAATATGGATTAGCTTTAAGTCAAATTTTCAATTAGTTATCAACTAGCTTACTATAAATTTCAAGTGAGTCTACATTCAGCTTTCAATTAGCCTCAAATACAATGTCTTTCTTTTTCTCTTGACAGGGGCCTCTTCATGGTTGTATAATACACTTTCGGGAATTTTTGGTTACAGGCTAATGTCGTTTCTAGTCACTGTCTTCGTTTTTCTCATAGTACGGCCCTCTTCGTGGTTGTATAATACACTTTCTACAATTTTTGGTTGCATGCTATTGTCATTTCTAGTCAGTCTTATAATTTGCAGAAGAAAAAAAATTGTAAAACCCTGGTTTTACAACAACTTATTTTTCTCTTCTTCTGGGTCGTGATGCCTTGTCTTCTGGCAACCCATTGTAATGACAGAAGTTACAATCTTTTTGTCAATGTTTGTGCTTTTTTTCTTCCTCGTGAATAAAAAAAGGGTCCTTTTTTTCTATAGTAATAAGAAGAAGAAGAATAAGAAGAAAGATATTGTAATGGTTATGTCATGGTTGGCATTCCTAAATATAAGCAGATATAGGATAAGCATGCATGCATATTAGAACTTGGTGCGCATGGATGGAATTCAATGTGCCAAATGATGTAGATGTTTCACAAGCATGGGGTGTGACATTTCAACCCTAGTTATCAATAGTGATGAGAGGCCACCAAGGACAATACCCCTTGGACCCTATGATAAGTGTTGCACATTTTGGTGTTAGGAGTGGAAGGGTAAGCTTGGTTCGAGGAGGTTGGTTATGGGATGTTTTTTGGTGCACATGAGGTTGTGCATCAACTACCATGGCTACACTTGAATTAGTGGGTCTTTACAAAAATAAAGTGGGAGAGTTAAGTTTTGTGAACAAAAGTAGCCTATGGGTGATATTTGCATTGATCACTTGTGTTAGGAACCTTTTTAGGCAAGTTAACTAATACTTGGAAGGTGTGAACCATGTAATTGAAATAATTCAATAGTGTCCTCCTTCCTTCAAATGAAGCAACAAAGCCAAGAACGTGAGTATCAAATAAATATTAGCCCCCTATTGAGCCCTTGTTGCACATTTACAAATTGCTCAGACATTGATGTCATGGTGTTTCACACTAAGTATATCTAAGATTACATGTGATAGTATATGCCTCATTTTAGTACTAACAACTTCATTAGTTTTGTTCTTATATATTACATACTTTTTTTATTTGTGGTTGTTGTGTATGTGATGTTTATAATAATTACAAAACTAACTATGTGAAAGCATCCCTAACATAAATTTTCATTTGGCACTAATAATATTTTCCTTACAACCCCCTTCCTTCATTGGCGGTGGGAAGGAAGCTGATCCTTCCTTCCCCCCACACCCCCCTTCCTTCCTTTGGAAAGAGCGGTAAGAGCAAGAGTTGGAAAGATGCCGGAAAGAATGCCTACCTTTGGTAGTTGTGTTGTCGTATCGAGAGAAAGAAAGTCAGTTACCTGTCGTCCTCCCTTCGGTAGATGAATGCCTACCTTTGGTAGTTACCTTCGGTAGGAGAGAAAGAAAGTCGGTTACCTACGCTTCGCTTCGGTTGCCGTATCGAGAGAAAGAAAGTCGGTTACCTACGCTTTGCTTCGGTTCGGTAGGAGAGAAAGTCGGTATGAGTACTTTGGGTGTTGTTGGTTGTTCTTTTTTTTTGAACAACTGTTACTTGTTTGAAGAAAGAAGTCTATCTTACTCTGAAAGAGGTAAGGGGCGGCACCGCAGGAGAACGGAACGCTCTCCGGAGGAGCCATCAAAGGTACGAGTTCAAGAAAAAAGATAAGCGGTAAGCGATCATAGGGCGAGGATAGGGGAAGGCACGCTTGAGGGCCGTCCGGGCGAGGGTGGGGTACGGGTAGGGAGAGGGGGGAAAGGACAGGGGAATAAGAGAAAGGAGAAAAGAAAAAAGAATAAGAGAGAGGAAATAAGGGAAAGGAGAAAGAAGTCGACATTAAATTCAACAACTAAAAAGAGGCTCTTTGAGCCATGGCTAGCTCTCAGAGAATTTCATTCTCTTCGAGCTCTATACATATTATACTCGTCTAGACATATGATACTCGCATCTCTACGTTTCACTTCTTTACTCTCTTCTCTACCGAGATAAAGATCTAGATCTAGTATAACTTAGCCATTCCAATAGCCAATAGTCTTTAGTCCTATTTAGTACCCTTCTAATAGTCCCCTTGGCATAGTAGGTAGATATTGATTCCTTGTCCATGCATGACGTTCCATAGCAAGAGATTAGACCCACTTCACCATTGACCTTAGCATATGGAAGGAAGGAGGTGTAGATGCCAGTCATAAGGCTAGGAGGTGCCCTTCTAGATAAGCCCATAGCCGATTATAGAGGAATCCCCTGTTTCATCGCAAATTGATGCTTAATATTGAATTTGCTAGAATGTTCCTTGCTCTCGACACGACACTGGTGAATAAGAAGCGGGGGGGGCTTGACAAAGCACCCAACCCCTACTTTAGCCCTTTGATCGGTGAGGCATCCAACCCTTCACCTTCTCTCTTTGACCCTGCAGCGCTTAACTACGGTACTCTCTCACTTCGCCTAGCTAGGTTGTTCCTAAACTTGACCTTGCCTAGCCGGGTTGTGAGCCTAACAATTGGTTGGTCGGGGGAATGGTTCAGTGGATAGCTAGTTCGCCCTTACCTCGTTCTACTCTTTATTGGCGAATACAAACCCTGCCGACGAGCTGGGACAAGAGCTCCTAAACATGCATATATAAGGACAGGTTGAGACTAGGGAATGTTTGGGCATAAGACTCCATGTGATAGTACTCCTATGGTAGTATATCCATGATAAATATTTCCAACATCTCATGATTGTTTTATTTGGTACTTCGAGGTAGTCGTACAACATTTGGAGGCAGTTGTTGAACATGTAAGGCAATTGAAATACTATTTATGACCACACATAAGTGGATTGAATCCACCTCATTTCTATAACACTTGCTAGATGATATATTTACTTGATAATTAAGGTGGCTTAGAGACACTTAAGTGGAGAAAAGTTGATTTCAAGTCAAAGCAAAGTTTGGGACTAACAAAGTTCATCTAGCTTCTATTAAATGCAATATTTATACAGTAATATGATAAGAATTTTTTATTGATATTTTCGATAAAGTGTAATTACAAATGTAATCACTATAGTGTTGTCAAATGTTGTTTGATTAAATGTTGGTTTCAGATGGCAATATGGTTTTGTAACTCTTAATAATGTAATTGTCCATCTTATTGGTTGGAGTGTGTCATGTTGTTGGCATATAGATATGGTAATGTCATGTTATGGTTGTCATTCTTAAATGCAAGTGCATAGAGGATAAGTATGCATGTAGATTGGAACTTGCCACACATGGATGGAATTCGGTGTGCTAAATTATGTAGATGCTTCATAAGCATAGCGTGTGACACCTCAACTCCAATTATCAATGGTGATGGGAGGCCACTGAGGGCACGACACCTTGGACACTATGACAAGTGTTTTACATTATGGTGTTAAGAGTGCAAGGGTAAGCATGCTTGGAGGAAGTTAGTGATTGAACATTTTTTTGTGCATATGAGGTTGCACATCGACTACTATGGCTACACTTGAATTAGCAGACATTTACAAAAAATAAAGTGAGTTTTTATCAATAAAAGTAGTCCATGGGCGATATTTGCATTGATTACTTGTGTTAGGAACATCTTTAGGCAAGTTAACCAATACTTGGAGGGCATGAACCATGTGATTGAAACAATTCACTAGTTCCCCCCTTCCTTCAAATGAAGCAACAAAGCTAAGAAGGAGGGACTTTCTTTTTGGGGCAAAACTAAACTTTTTTCAAAAGATAGTTTCTATAATTGAATCCATCTTCAATATCCATTTCTTCAACCCCACTCTGCCGGATTTGAATATTGAATCCCCCCTACTTATTTTGGGATGAGATGATCTTTCAAAAGCCAACATAAATATATTGGGGACTTACAACAATATACAAACTAAGCAAGGAAGGGTATACACACATGTGTTAGAATTTGAATTGAAGTTGACTTGAGCAAAGGTATAACAATGCATATTTAATTAAATATTGGTGATTTTAACAACCACGTCCATTAGATTAAAATAATGATACTTTATGTGTATCTATATGCAAAGACAAAATACTTGAAAGGCACCTTCCCAACAACAAAGGTCATTATAAGAAAAATGGAAAAATAACAAGTTGATGGGTGGTATGATTGAATGAAGAATCAAAGGGCAAGAAAGAAGAGACATCCAAGTTTAGTCCTAATAAAAGATTTTATGGCCCCTTCCAAGGAGTGCGTTATTAAGAGGGACACAAACATGATCATGGAGTCTGTGCTAAAGTCTTATGGGAGAAATAGGAAGCATGTGAATGAGATATTATGGATTTCAAAAGAGAAATCATGTTATTCAATCCAATAGAAGCAAGGGGATTGGTGCTACTTGAGACTCCATAAGCTCTAAATCAATTGGTGAAAGCAAGAAGTCTAAAAGATAAATGCAAAGAAAGGAATATCCATCTATGTACAAATCTACAATAAATAAATTCAAAATTATACAGTGTTTCCATATAGACAATGTTAGGTCCCTATAACACTAGTGATTCCCCCATTACTAGTGTCATTGTGGCCCTTACTGTTATTGTTGTGCCCTTATTGTCCCCATATTGTTATTATTGTGCCCCATAGAAGCCCACTATTGTTATTTTTGTGCCCTTATATTATTATTGTTATGTTGACTTTGATTATATTGTGACCCCTTAGACTCCTATATATAGAAATGAGGCTTTGTCATTTGTATCATCCAATAATTGTTCTTTTGTGTAATGTAAAGGAGGTTGCCCCCTCGAAGAGGCTGATTTCTAAGTTGTTGATCTATCTTTTCTATCTTTTTGTGAGTTGGTTTCATAACAGACAACCTAGGTTCGAACCCTAAAAAGTGTAGGGTCTTTGTGAGTGTTTGTGAGGGAATGTGTTTGACATCACATAATTGGATTCCCTTCATCATCAAAGAGACATGTGTCCCAAAAGTCAATTTGGTTTAAGTGGATGTTAATATGATACATTGTATATTTTCTGAGGGTAGTAGCACAATTGGAAAAAAGCATGTTGGCAAGCCCTTGTGTATCCAAGTGATCGAAAGTTCAATCCCCCAGACATATCTCACCAATTGAACTTAAAAAAAATATGATACATTGTATATTGCAAAGCCATTAAGTTAAGTAATGACCTTGGCTAACCCAAATATTTAATTAGAATTTAAGCTCAAACACAACATTAGAAATGAAACCTTCACTCTAGATCTAAGGATATAGGGGTCAACATTGGATATTGGATACAAGACAAGGTGATCAAATGTATCTCTTGGACTAGCATTTTTTACAAAGGAATACAAATTTTAATGCTTATATTAACATGTATGTATAATATAATAATGAAATAGTCACTCTTTAGTTCATGGATAAAAGTGTTGGTGTGGAAGGAAATCTCGAGGGATGTGTCACTATAGTCATAAAAATTGCATTTATTGTGGCACATGGAGAACTTATTAATTGGGTGTAGCTTTAAAAATGGATACGAGTGTTATCCTCCCCACCTAACTGCAATTCCTACAAATGACATATTTAGTGATTAATGAGTATATTGTTGTAATAATTTTGAACCCTGTGTTAAGAAATCCCTATGCAATCCAATTTAACTTAGGTACCATCCTCAAAATGAGGAGAAGTCCTTTGTGGGTTTCCTTAGAATGTGTATTTCAAGGAAGAATGTGTACTTTGTCGATATGTTGAAAGGTTTTACAGTCTTTGTGTTTTAGTGTACCATGTCATGTTTGGCATTGAGCATTAGGTGTGTTGGAAGCCAACTCTTGGTAAACTCAAATACACTTGTCCTAAGGAGGGAGTTGGGGTTTTAAGGTTCTCTGGTTGTAAAAGCTTTCAAAGTCAATGTTTTTCATCCTCTTCTTGCATATTGCAGCCTCAAGGCCATTCGATGAGTTGGTGGTCATGCTTAAGGTTTTCATCCTATTCTTGCATTGTGCTTAAGGTTGATTGGTACCTTGTTCCATGAATTATGATCAACTTTGGGTCCTCTTTCAGTAGACACCTCCTAGCCACAGTATTAAAGGCAACATATTGGTTTCCTTTACTAATTTTAGCTTGTAATAAATTTAGATGTAATGGTTGTCACACGCGTTCATATACAACTACCTCATAACAAAGCTAACACAAGCACTTCTACCCATGCCTACATCACATCACAGAGGAGGAATCAATCAATATTATTCAATATCCCGCATTCGAGTATCCCTCCTTTGAGGATTCAATCCAACATTTATGGAGATCAGGTCATCCATTTACAATAACTAGCTTTGCCATATAGCATGTTCATATTCCTATTGTCATGGCCGAAAGTACCACCGACATATATCTTATGCAATACGAATAAATAATTAGAACGCCTCAATGGATGCAATTCATCCTATAATGCATAATGCATATATTAGATAACCCGAACCATAGGCTCTACCGTTTCAAAACAAAATCATTTATCATACATAATCAATAATCCGTCTGCCACAGTTGCATGACACGTTAACATGTGTATCTTAGGGATTATGCACAATTAATCAGAAGCGCAGCATTGGATGCATAGCACAAATAACTTGTACCATAGTTTATAGAGTCGAGCCTTAACCACAGTTAACAAATTTGCATAGCAGCTCAAGCACGACTATTCACTATCTTAACAAAAGACAGGTTAACACCAATTCTACATAAGATCCACATACTGTGACTATAATTAGAATTTCATTTATGTGCATCCATAAAATCATCTCATTAACGCCACATGCAGTGCATTTAAAACTCAAGCAAATTCTCTCATATGCTAAGGAATTTATAACATAGAGGGTAAGAAACCAACATACAGAACAATCCACGTAAGTCAGTCAAACTAGATCAAAAGAGAGAACGACACTTGGAAAACAGAGCACCGCTACCCAACCTAGAAATGACTCTTCAGTTCACCACCGAGTCGAGGTTCTTGCCATGGATCAACCGCCTCCAATTGATCTATGCAATGGGTATTTAATACCTTCTTTCATGATATGGTTTCCATTAGCGGTGTCTCGCTTTTATGGATCTTTTTATCCATTTGCGTAGGCTTATCTCATAAAAGCTCACTTTTCTCTCCCATGAGGATTTTCCTCATAGAAGATTGCCTTTCTCTCCCGCACAACTTTTATGTTTTTCTCAATGGATATTTATCTCCAATCCATCCAACTTATCTAGAATTAAATCGAGAAGCTTTACCATGAAAGAATTATCCTTTCCCATTCACCAATGTGATTTGGCAAGAATCTCATCTCTTGGTGTCTCGCTTTTCCAAGTGATTAATTTATTAATAATGTATTTACTTTTTATATTACACATCATACCTAGCTTTTCTCAGCTTAGGTTTGCAAAGTTTGACACACAAGGGAGGGGTGTTACATTTTGGATCCCTCTCTTTCCTTAAGATCCCTCCAACTGCAGCTAGAGTTCTTAGATGACTGTAAGGAGGAAGCCCCTATTGGAAAGGGACAGACAGTTTGAAGATGTCTATCTTGTTGGTAATTCCTATATCGAAAAGTTGTATTTTCATAGTCCAGGGGTTGGGAATACACAATTCCCATCCACTTGAGCTCAATTTTATCTCGAAAAACTTCATTGGGATCTACCTAAACACATATTCAAACATAGGTGAAAATGCCTTTCAAAAGTCTTTCCCTGTCTACTTTGACGAATCTTCCAATAAAATTGCCCACTTTTTCTAAGAGATCTAGATGGGTAAAGTGAATGGGAAAACTGGGAATCTTACCCATACTAGAGTAGTCATCGGCAACATAGTGAGAGGATTGAAGTTGGGAAACCATGTCTTCACTAGAAGACCAACTCATCCCCAAAACCATGGACCTTGGTCAAGGATTTTTTTCTTATCCTCAAGACATTTGAAGATCACCACAGAAAAACATGGGTCTACATCCACCCAAACCGGCGTTCATCCAATCCTATCATAATCGAATAGAAAAACACTACTTTTTCAATAGAAAATGGGGAATAAAAGTATCACCCAAGGACAATGACCATCGCATCAAGCGCTCAATCATAAGGGAGGAGCAATAATTTGACAATCACACGTCCTTGATTTCTGTTGATTTAACTCTGAACACTCACGTAATATTCTCTTGCTTGGCGAATTAAACACCACTGCATGGAATGGACGAGGATTGAGCCGAACCCTGGATGAAGCCCACTTCATTCTCATCTAAACACAAAACTATATATACGTCAAAGCTATTACAATAGATTCCGACTGTCAACACCTCGAGGTTCTGTTTATATGTGGCTACCTTTTATGGTTACTATTGAATGTGTGATTGGCAATAGTAATGGCAACTTAGGGCTGCCAAATTTCCTTCGATTCCCTCACTACATCCTAACGCAAATAGTTGTTCAATGCCTTGGTTGTCTTTCAAAACTGGTAGGCAACGTCTTCTTTGATATTTCTCGATGGTTTTAATTCCACTACAATCACAACTTTCATTTACATAAACTTCGTGTTTTCGCACGAGCGACGATTGTTCCAAGGTGAAATGTCACTTGGATGGTTTCAATGTTGTTGACCCATCATAACTAACTAACGGATATGCCATTACAATTTTATACCACCCCATTATCAATATCAATTATGCATGGGAACCAATTAAAGCAACTTTTCACATTAATTTTATATGAGCATGAGAACATGTGTTAACAAGCAGCCCATAAAGCCTCATTTTGAATGCCATAGTCACTTAGAAGGAATTCCTCTTGTAGTAGCATCCTCCCTACTAAACTTTGCTAGTGCTAACATTAGAACCACCATTACAACAAGATATCTTTCTAGTGTTGACAACACCATTATAGTAAGATACCTCAAGAGAGACAGAAAATTTAAAAAGTATGATAGTAATACGTATCCAGAAGATGGTATTGAAACTAGTAATTGTTCATGAATCCATAAGATTGTAAGGTCATTCTCATTATCATAATCATTGTCATCATCATCACTATCATCCTTGTCATTGTTATTGCCATCATTACATTATCATCATAATCACCATTCATGCCATCATCATCATCATTATGGACATTGTTTGCAATTGTTCATAATTGTAGATGTTGTAAGAAATATCATCAACCCAAAAAATGCGATGAGTGCTAGAAAAGGGTTGTTTAGGACACATTGATATACGTAAGAGAAATAACAACTCTATTTTTGACAGATGATCGATGATCATCATCATCACCACCATTATCATCGTCATTGTCATTTTTATCATCCCCATCATCATCATTAATGTAATTTCTATCGACATTGTTGTAATCATGCATCATCATCATTCATGCCATTATTGTTTTTGATGATGACCTAGATGAAAATGATGATCATGACACCAAAGATAATGCTTATGATTATGACAATGACAACATCTAAAATTGGGAAGATTCGCCAACGTCATTAGCATCGTCATCATCATAATCATTGCCATCATCATCATTGCCATTGTAACCACTATCGTCTTTATCATCATAATCACAATTCATGTCATCGCCATCATCTTCATTTTCATCATTGTCAATATTATTGACATTGTCATCAATTGTTCATAATTGTCAATGCCATAAGGAATATCATCAATGCAGAAAATATGATGAGTGTTGGAAAAGGGATGCAAAAGCGAACATAGAAATGGGGGCAACAATAGAAGTAAAATTGGATGAAAAGTGGATACAACATAAGTAGATGCGCAACAACATGAAAAACCTGACACAAAAGTGGATGCAAAAGTAGATGCAGTTGTCAATGCAAACTTGGATGCAAACATGAAGGCAAAAGTGGAAGCAAACATGGGTCCAATGGTAGGTGTAAAACTTGGCACAAATTGTGGTGAAATTGTAAAGTTTTGTAGATGTTCTATGCTAAGAGCAATTTCACTTTTCTCATAGCAATCATACAAGTAGATAAGCAAAATGCAGATAGAACATATAAGCAGATCTTACAGAAGACAAATCAGAAACAAGAAAAATGTATGTGTTCGTTTCGGCGGTCAACAGGATGCTTCAACCAACAAAGTCTCCTTTGGTCAGCCAGCCTAGCATGCATCACAACAACCCTCCAACCAGTAGATGAGTCAACCCAAGTCAGTTCTACAAAAGTCAACGCTGTCCTGAAAAGTCAATGCAGGGGCAGCAAGCTAAAAGTCAACGCAGCAGCAAAACGGTCAACCCTTTGACCTCGATTTTTGTGCCAGGTAGTACGGCCTTCAAAAATCGAACCTCCCACAAGTTTTCAGCTTGTTTGGACCAAGCGTTGACCAAAGTCAACGCTGGTCAAACTTCTGCGAAACCCTAGCAACAGAAACCCTAGCAGCAAAAAAATCCTCTTCGTCCTTCCCATGTGTGGCTGAAATTCGTCCTCCAGGTAGCTCGTACTTTTTAGGATGAGAGAGGAAGATGTGAGTTATGTTCAAATTCTCTCCAACTTTTCCTGTATATATATCCATCAATGAGGGTGTGTGACACATCTGTTGGGCATGTGAGCCTACATTACAAAACTAGCTGACCTTGCACATATAATTTATTAAGAATAATAAATTCAAAATATAAGTTCTGCTCATCGGATTAAGACTATTTTTATATGGATTTTACACCTCTCAGAAAGAGGAATCCAACAAAAATATTAGCCTCTTAATCTGAGCATCAAAACATGGAGTTTGGACCTAGTTGTCCAAATTTAACACTCCCTCTCAACTAGGGAGAACTCCATCTATTAGTGCAATTAACATCGTGAGTCATCCCGCCGAAACTTGCTTTGCTGGCTTCTTTATTTCAGAACATAAGTGGGTCAGTCACAAAGACATCATTCCCCGACTGACATAATCAGTCCAGAGGTCCCAGACCTCACAAATCTTGATCCCAGATCAAGTGGTTGGACCATGCCATCCTAGATAGAGAGTACGGCAATCTCTGATGCGTCCATCAGTCTTTGCTAATAGTCTCTAGCTTTTCCACACCTCATTGGCCAAATGAGAGGTACTTCCCATGAGCCCTGAACTCAATGGGTAGGATGCATACGGGGCACAGATTAAATGAGTGGCGAACCAGCTCAATAATCACAAGGGTGGGGTAGAAGCATTATGAGTGCTTATAGCTCCGAGAAGCTATCCCCAAAGCCCCCCAGAGCTCCCAGAGCTCATCGTCCAACAGGACCCACATCATAGGGTCTTTCCATGACACCAAGACTCTCACGGAAGGTTAGGAACTTGACCTTCCCCAGGGGCTTAGTGAGAATATCCGCGACCTGCTCATCAGTTCCTATATGATCGAGCCTTACGGCGCCTCGCTGTACCATATCCCGGATAAAGTGGTACCTGATATCAATATGCTTGGATCGGTCGTGGAACACAGGATTCTCAGTCATACGAATCCCACTCTGATTATCACAGAGTATTACAGTGGTATCTAGCACATGTTGGAACAGCTCACTAAAGAGCTTCCTCAACCAAACTGCTTCACAACAGGCCATACTAGCAGCAATGTATTCGGCCTCCGCGGTGCTCAAAGCCACCGACTTCTGCTTCCTGCTCATCCATGAGATCGAAGCAGAACCAAGATTGAAACAGCATCCAGATGTGCTCTTACGATCCACCACACTGCCAGCCCAATCGGCATTAGTATATCCCCGGAGTATCACACTCCCAGCAGTGTATCTCAGCCCATGGTTTATCGTGCCCCGAAGATATCTCAAAAGATTCTTGGCACCAATTCAGTGAAAATGATGAGGCTCAACCATCTGTTGACTCAAAGTATTCACTGCAAAACATATGTCCGGACGGGTGTTCACTAAGAACATCAAAGCTCCTATGAGTTGACGATACTCAGTAGGATTTGCCAAGATAGGCCCTGCAGCGCTGCCACTCAACTTCTTAAAGTTGAGTTCCATTGGTGTCGACACGGACTTACAGTCCACCATCCCAAATCTTTCCAGAAGCTTCACAATATACTTTCCTTGAGAAAGGAAAATCTCTCCAGGTCTCTGCCAGACCTCCAGGCCTAGGAAATAGTGCATCAGTCCTAGGTCTTTCATCTCAAACTCAGCAGCAAGCTCCCTCTTACATTGATGAATGAGAGGGTCATCACCTGTCAGGAAGAGGTCGTCCACATACAACACTAGAATGAGAGGCTTTCCTTCCACAACCTTAAAGTAAAGGTTTGGATCAGCATTGCTTCGAGTGAAGCCCAGCTTCATCAAGTAACTATCCATCCTCTCATACCAAGCTCTGGGTGCTTGCTTTAACTCATAGAGGGCTTTCTTCAACCTGCAGACATAAGTGTCTCGATCTTGAACTTCAAATCCCAGAGGTTGTTCTACATACACCTCTTCCTTTATTGCACCATGCAGAAAAGCGGTCTTGACATCCATCTGATGAAGACTCCATCCTTGCGTAGCAGCAAGGGCTATGATGGATCGGATGGTGGTATATCGAGCCACAGGTGCAAATATGTCGTCATAGTCAATTCCTTCCTTTTGAGAGAAGCCACGGGCAACAAATCTTGCCTTAAACTTTTCAGCACTCCCATCAGATCCATGTTTAATCTTGTAGAGCCATTTAGCGGTGACAACAGATTTGTCCTTCGGTCTCGGGACCACATCCCAGACATCATTCTTCATAATAGCCTCATATTCTTCATGCATAGCATCCTTCCAGACTTGATGCTTGATGGCTTCCTCAAAAGATCCAGGTTCAGATTGTATAATAGTACTCATGGCAGCTAGATACCCTTGGTATCTACACGGCTTCTTGCTTTCTCGGAATGTTCCCCTTGGGGCAGCATGACCCTCAGCATCTTCGAGGGTGTCCCTGAGCCATGATGACCTCTTTCCTAGAGAAGGGGAAGGATCAATAGGGTCCATTGGCCCTTCAACATCAGGCATAGTCTCATCCTGGGGTTCTTCCAGATTTCCAGGTCTTTCTTCATGGTTTTCTTTAGATCTAGGAAGATCTACTACTTTCTTCAGGGAAGCATCTTCGTCAAAAGTGACATCATGGCTTATCTCTACTTCCCTTTGACCAGGTACATAGACTCTATATGCCTTAGAAGTCTCACTGTAGCCCACAAACATTCCTTTCTTCCCAGTAGCATCCAGCTTACTTCTCTTTTCTTTCGGCACATGAAAATAGACACGACATCCAAAAATTCTAAAATGTGAGACATCAGGTTTCTTACCAGAGAAAACCTCTTCGGGAGTTTTGGAGTCCAAAGCAGAATGAGGGCATCGGTTTTGAATGTACACAGCAGTATTTGCAGCTTCTCCCCACAGAAACTTTGGAAGACCTTGGTCACATAGCATGGCACGGGCAGCTTCCACAATAGTCCTATTCTTGCGTTCAGCAACACCATTCTGCTCAGGAGTATATGCAGTGGTAGTCTCCCTCTTAATGCCAGCTTCTCTGCAAAAGTCTTTGAACTCATTTGACTCATATTCAGTGCCATTGTCAGTCCTCAAAATCTTGATCTTCTTTCCGGTCATATTTTCCACCAAGGCTTTGAAGGTATGGAACCACATGAAAGCCTCATCCTTCTTCTTCAAGAAGTATATCCAGGTTTTGCGAGAGAAGTCATCAGTAAATGTCATATAGTAAGAACATCCCCCCAGGGATGTTACAGGCAACATACCGGAAAGATCAGAATGGACCAGTTGCAATATCTCAGATGTCTTTGTGACACTTGAGGGGAAAGGTCCCCTTGTATGTTTTCCTTCAGCACAACCCTTACATACACCTTTATGATTATTTCCAAAATCAGGCATCCCTGTCACCACCTTCCTTGCTTCGGGAAGAGCCTTGTAATGAAGGTGTCCAAATCTTCGGTGCCATAGTTCGGTTTGACGGATAGTATCACAAGTCATAGCTCCCAACGGACTCCCTCCAACCTGGTAGAGTGTACCAACCCTAAAACCAATTGAGATAGCTTCCTTGAAGCTCTTCTTCCACATGAGTACCTTTCCATCAGAGAAAGTTACATTGAATCCTTTGTCTTCCATGGTAGATACAGACACAAGGTTCTTCTTCAATTTGGGTACATAGAGTACATCTTGTAGATGGAGGACTTGTCCTTGAGACAAGTGGAGGGTCACAGTCCCAGTCCCTTTTAACAGGATAAGTGGCATTATCCCCAAGGATAATTTCTAGATCAGTATCCCTTTCAACCATGTCAGAAAGTGCTTCCTTGAATCCGGTGATGTGTCTTGAGGCACCACTATCGATTAGCCAGACATCCACAGTGTCGGGCGGAGATGCAGCTGAGAGAGCAGATATTAGAATATACTCATTTCTTTTATCAACAACATTAGACTCCTCATACCTGGTATTTCTGGTCCTTTTAGAAGGTGGATTGTTTCCTTCAAAGTGAGCCTTCC
The DNA here is from genome assembly GCA_031772625.1 of Pinus tabuliformis. Taxonomy (NCBI): domain Eukaryota; kingdom Viridiplantae; phylum Streptophyta; class Pinopsida; order Pinales; family Pinaceae; genus Pinus; species Pinus tabuliformis. The sequence continues at coordinate 113,579,133 of CM062819.1, forward strand.
TCTTTCCTTTGGATTTGTCATTTCTTCGATTCCCATTCCTTCGGTTGTTGTTGTTGTCGTCACTATCGGGAGAATTCTTCTGGAAGGGGCATTCTCTAGCATAGTGTCCAGTCCTATGGCAGGTGAAACATTTACCCTTCTTCTTTTGAGTCTTAGTCCTTCCTTTGTCCTTGGAACCACCAGAGTTCTTCTTTCGGGAATGAGCAACATAGGCAGCATTTCTTTCATTATCAAATTCCTTCATCCTTGTTTCTTCTTGCATACATCTAGACAGAAGCTCATCAAAGTTAGGGATGGTATTATTGTTGAGAATGGTAGTTGTGAATACTTGCCATTCATATGGAAGTCCACCAAGTGCGGTGAGAACCATCTCACGATCAGCTATTGTCTCTCCAATAGCTAGAAAATTGTTCCTGGTTTCGGTCAACTTCATAAAGAAAGTTTGAATAGACTCGTCTCGGCCCTTCTTCATATTCTTCAACTTGTTCTTGAGGAATAGCACTTGGTTCACATTGTTTACTCGGAACATAAGTATCAGTTTGTCATACATCTCCTTGGATGTGCCTAGTTCAGATATGTAGGCAACCAGACTCTTATTTATGGATTCCCTGATCAGCAGCTTTGCTCTGATTTCTCCCTTCTTATACTTGTGTTTAACAGCAGCAGAGGCATTTGATGGAGGTTCTTGAATCTTCCCTGTCACATGATCTAGGAGATCATGATCTTCTAATTTGAGATCTAATAACATCTTCCAGGCATGGAAGTCATCACTTCCAGTCAGCTTGTCATTCTCCCTGAATTCAAGCTTAGAGGAGTCCATTTCCTTCGATGATGATTGCTATAGATAGAGTTTGTCTTCACCTCACCTCTGATACCATGTAAAGTTTTGTAGATGTTCTATGCTAAGAGCAATTTCACTTTTCTCACAGCAATCATACAAGTAGATAAGCAAAATGCAGATAGAACATATAAGCAGATCTTACAGAAGACAAATCAGAAACAAGAAAAATGTATGTGTTCGTTTCGACGGTCAACAGGATGCTTCAACCAGCAAAGTCTCCTTTGGTCAGCCAGCCCAGCATGTGTCACAACAACCCTCCAACCAGTAGATGAGTCAACCCAAGTCAGTTCTACAAAAGTCAACGCTGTCCTGAAAAGTCAACGCAGGGGCAGCAAGCTAAAAGTCAACGCAGCAGCAAAACGGTCAACCCTTTGACCTCGATTTTTGTGCCAGGTAGTACGGCCTTCAAAAATCGAACCTCCCACAAGTTTTCAGCTTGTTTGGACCAAGGTTGACCAAAGTCAACGCTGGTCAAACTTCTGCGAAACCCTAGCAGCAGAAACCCTAGCAGCAAAAAAATCCTCTTCGTCCTTCCCACGTGTGGCTGAAATTCGTCCTCCAGGTAGCTCGTACTTTTTAGGATGAGAGAGGAAGATGTGAGTTATGTTCAAATTCTCTCCAACTTTTCCTGTATATATATCCATCAATGAGGGTGTGTGACACATCTGTTGGGCATGTGAGCCTACATTACAAAACTGGCTGACCTTGCACATATAATTTATTAAGAATAATAAATTCAAAATATAAGTTCTGCTCATCGGATTAAGACTATTTTTATATGGATTTTACACCTCTCAGAAAGAGGAATCCAACAAAAATATTAGCCTCTTAATCTGAGCATCAGAACATGGAGTTTGGACCTAGTTGTCCAAATTTAACAGAAACAAATGTGGATGCAACAACAGAAACAAAAGTATATGCAAAAATGGATGAAACAAAAGTGGATGCAATAGGGGATGCAAACGTGGAAGAAAATGTGGTTGCAATGGTAGGCGCAAGATATGGTGCAACAAAAGTGGATGTAACAATAGACAAAAAATATGCAAAATAAGATGCAAAAATGGATGTAAAAGTGGAAGCAAACATTGATGCAACAGGCAAAACAAAATTGGATGCAAAAAATGGATATAATGTAAGTAGATGCAAAAGTAGATAAAAAACGAGATGCAAAACCCAATGCATAAACCTGACATAAAAGTGGATGCAAAAATAGATGCAATATTTGATGCAAAAGAGGATGTGAACATGGATGCAAAACTGGAAGCAAACGTGGATACAACAGTGAGTGCAAAACATGGTGCAAATTGTGGCATAACAAAAGTGGATGTAATGATAGATGCAAAAAAAGAATCAAAGTATGATGCAAATGAAGATGTAAAAAGGGATGCAAAAAGTGAAATTTAAAATGGGTGCAACAGTGGATGCAAAATTGTGTGCAAAAGTGGATGCAATAGAAGTCGATGCAAAAGTAGATGCAAAACGAGACACAAAACCCGATGCAAATCCCGGTCCAAAATTGGATACAAAAAGGGATGCAAAAATAGATGTAGTAGTTGATGAAAACCTAGACGCAAATGAGGATGCAAACGTGGATGCAAAATTATAATCAAAAGTGGGTGCAAAAGGAGGTGCCAAACTAGGCGCTAATTGTGGCACAAAAATATTAGATGCAATAGTGGGTACAATAATAGATGGAAAAGAGGATGTAAATATGGATGCCAAACAAGAGGGCAAAGTGGATGCAACAAAAGTAGATGCAAAATTTTATGCAAAACTAGACACAAAACACGATGTAAAACTTGGCGCAAAAGGGATGCACAAATGGATGAAAAAATGGATGCAAAAAATGATTTAAAAAAGGATGCAAAAAAGGATGCAAAAGTCGATGCAAAAGTTGATGCAAGTGTAGGTGCAAAAAGTGGATGCAAATGAGGATGCAAAAGTATTTCAAACAAAATTAGGTGCCAAACTTGATGCAAAACCTGGAACAAAACCTGGTGTAAAGGATGACACAAAACTTGGCATAAAATTTGGTGCAAAACGTGGTGCAAAACCTATTGCAATACCTGGTGCTAAACTTGGTGTAAGATTTGGTGCAAAACTTGATGCAAATTTTGTGTCAAGTTTTGCACCATATTTGATAAATGGATGCAAATAGCACCAAAAATGGGCTCTAGATGCAAAAAAAGAAGTAAAAAGGGACGCTAATCGCTGGTTTTGTTGTAGTGTGATGGCGCCTCCGCTTCATGACTGTCTGTTTGCCTAACTCTCCCACCACCCCTGCGTCTTCTGCCTTTGCCTCTTCTGGAGGGTCTTCCTCTGATGGTACCCCGACTGCCCTGTCCAACCTCGAACGTCACCTTCTCCGTGAACTCCTTCCTACCAACCTCCATTTCCTCCTCACCTCGAATATCTTCCTCTTCCGACTGCTCCTTCTCCGGCTTGTTAACCCTCACCGCTCTTCCTTTGGATAGCAGATGCTTTTTGGCCTCCTGGGGACTTTCTCTCTCCTCGGCCCTCTGCTTATCATTCTCTCTTACGTTCTGAACTCCCTGCTTATCCTTATCGTGGCCCATCCATCTTCCTTCCTCTTCAGTGTTTTCTCCTGCCTTCCTTCTTCTCTCCGCCATTGCCTTCTGCCCTCTTCTAAGCTGGTTACCAAGGTTTCTTTGCCTAATACTCTCTGCCTTCACCACCTTACTTAACCTCGGATTGTCTGTTACTTTGCCTTCACCAGCTCTTATTGATTTATCGACACCTATCCTGCGCTCCACCGACCAAACGCTGTCGTCCTTTTCCCCTGCCTTTTCCATTATTCTTTCACCTCCTCGCCTCGGGTCTCGAACACACCTGCATGCCGGCTCTACATACCGGAGTATGATTAACTTAGGAGGTGGCTTGTGCTTCCACGTACTGGCCTCCATCATTTCTTCACACAGAGTCCTTTTCCCCACCCCGATCGGGGTCCGACTGTAGCTTTGATCATGAGTGTATTGTGTCATTATTATCCTGCTTGATGATTAGATTTAGGTTCTCCCATCGTGTTCCTGCCAGATGAGTTGGCCATATACTGTCCACTTTCCCGTCTGATTCATTACAGCCCCAGTTAGCTAGGAAATCTGCAGCTTTATTGCCTTCTCTCCTAACATGGTGGATAATCTTATAGTCTATACGCTTCATAATTTCTGCCAGGTCCTGGATTAGACCCGCCGTCCTCCAGCTCTTTGCCACCTGTTCCCATTCCTTTCCATTATTCAATTTTCTGATAGTCTCAATAACTAAATTTGAATCGCCTTCTATTTCTAGCTTTGTATATCCGTTTCTTATTGCAACTCTGATTCCTTGGTAAGCAGCCATAAATTCTGCTTCATTATTGCTCATTATACCTCCTTTATCTGCATAAATCCACCTGGTATGACCTTGGCTATCTCTGAAAATCCCTTCGTATCCTGCTGGTCCCGGGTTTCCTTTGGAAGCCCCGTCAAAGTTTAGTTTGATGAAGCCATCCTGGGGACGAATGAACACTGCTGGGCTTTGGATCTGTATGCTCTGAGTTTTTTGCTTCTGAGGATGAACCATTCCTTGTTCCAGATTTAACCTTATTAAGATTCGGTTTTCTTCCGCAGTAGTTTTCCAATCCTCTTGGTCCCAAGCTTCCGATAGAATTGTTTCCCTTATAAGACTTTGAGTTCTTTTCCATATCGACTCCGGGGAGTTGGTTTTATTTTGAAATATCCTTCTATTTCTCTCTTTCCAGATAAGCCATATGTTGAATCCTACTACCAGACTCCATGCTCTCCTCACCACTGGGCTTAGAAATTGGCCTTTCCCCCATTGGAAAATGGTTTGTTTTATGTCCTGAGGATCACGGTTTGTCTTTCCAAATAGGTTTCTGGTCTCTTCCCACTGTTGCTGAGCTACCGGGCAAGAGTTTAAAATATGTTCCTGGGTCTCTATGTCTTGTTTACATAAGCTGCATCTGGGTGGTCCAAGGAACCCTCGTCTCTGAATTTGATCCCAAGTCAGGATGCATCCTCTTCCTACTAGCCAGGTGAACATGGTGACCTTTGGCCACCACCTGTTCTTCCATAATTGTTTCCATTCTTGAAGTTGTTCTCCCTGCTCCTGTTTGGACTTTAGGAGGTATGCTTCCTTAACCGTAAAGGTACCTTTCGTAGATCCGCCCCATCTAAGAATGTCTGGCCCTGTTCTGTTTTTAATCCTTCTTGAGTCCATCTCTTTTACTAGCATTGCCTTTAGATCATCATTGATGTTATTATCCCATTCTTCTGGTTCCTTCCATTCTCTCCAAGTCTCATTATCTCTTCCTTCCTTCCAGTAATCGCTGACATAATTTAAGTCTTTAGCTTTGGCTTCCCTGTATGTGTTTAGCATGTCCTGAATCTCCACCATTCTTCCCCTTTGCTGCCAGGCTTCCTCCCAAAATTTAGCTGTCTTTCCATTTCTTATCTCCCAAAAAGCATGCTTATTTATGATATCTCTGTTCTGACTTGCCAGATCCCATATCGTAGAGCCTTTTGGCACCTCTTCCCTTCTCAAAATTTCTTCAGCAGTTGTAGGCATGTTGTATTTTTGAGTCCATATTTTTTTCCATAAATCTTTGCCCCCTTTCATCCAGCGCCACCATAGTTTCGCTCCTAGGACTTGGTTCAGGGTAAGCGGATCTCTAAGATCTAATCCCCCTGCCTCTTTTTCTTTTGTTAGACTATTCCATGATAGTAAGGCCCATTTCTTCTGTTGTTTTGGCCCTCCCCATAAGAATTTTCTGAAGATTTCAATCATTTTGGTACACACGCCTTTAGGAACAACCATTACCGATAGAGGGTAAATGGGGATTGATTGGAGAATCGATTTGAGGAGCACTAGTCTTGCTGCTATATTCAGAGACCTGAATGACCAGTTAGCTAATCTATTCTTGAGTTTCTCTAAGGTGGGCTGCCAGTTAGCTATCCTCAGAGGATTTGCTGCTAGTAAAGTGCCCAAGTATTTTGTAGGTAATTCTCCCATTCTAAACCCCAAAGTTCTAGTCAAGTGGGCTTTAACCATTTCAGGTGCATTGAAGATGAAAGTGCTCGATTTGTCCTTGTTAATTTCTGTGCCTGAAGCTTCCATAAATAACTCAAGGATTCCTTTCACCCTTTTGACTTCTCTCAGAGAGACGGTACAAAATAGCATAATATCATCCACGAACTGTTGGTGGGTAACAGGTAGGTTGTTTCCCCATGGTCTCAGGCCTTTTATTTTCCTCTCTCTCAGCTCTTTTTTTAAGTATCTTCCCAATTATACTTTTAAATATGTTACATTACTTGAAAATAGTAGGGGAAAAATCATGGGTTACTGAAATCTCGAGCCCATAAAACACCAATGGTAAACCCGTAATGAACATATTAAATTTCCTTTATAATTAAATCAAGTTTATTAGAACTAATCTAACAATTCCACCTTTATTATTGACTAGAGGGATTATCTTGGTCCCAAAGTCTTTGTTGAGATGCATATAAAATAGTTACCAACCACCATAATACATTGGTAACTCGATGTTGTATTCATCAATTTTCTAAGACACTTTTTCTCATACATGGTTCATCAATCATCTCACATCCCAAGATCTTACATTTCCTCTTTCAGGCTAGCATACAAGTACACCTACCACCCTCGTACCTATTCAAGTGGTCCATTCCAAAATTTGATCCTACATAACTACATGCGCCACCACACTATAATATGTATCTAAATAACAAGTCCTACAACAAACTAACAAGTCAAGCTAGCATACGAGTACATCTACCACCCACATACCTATTCAAGTGTTTCATTCCACAACTTTATCCTTATCCTCTTTATGCATGAGAGGGATGGCATCATGTGCTACAAGACTACAACATATATGCCTAAATAACAAGTCTTACAACAAGCTTGGGGAATACATCCTACCTATGGTTAGGCTTTACAACTTGGAACAAACACTCTAGGGTGTTCATGTACTACTATGGCTTCCATAACATGCTAACTCCTTCACTAGGCATTTCCACCTTTAAATACATCTATTTTCTCTCATCCATGCAACTACATGACCTTTCTTTCTATATCTTCGTGATTTGAGTTCCTTTAGACTATGCCTCCACTCAACAATCATCCACTACACTCATATCACCTTGGTTTGACCTTCCAACCTCATTTTCACTTGCCAAATCCATGCGATATTGTTGTATGGTGTTGTGATTGATGTAAACCCATGGAGTTGACTTGACTTTGACTAAAAATAATAGTCATTGATGTAAATTTGTTAATGAACACTTCTCAGTAATTTTCAGATTACATCAAGTTGGAAACTCCATTATTGGATGGTTGAAAACCCAAGTCCTAGGGTTTGAGTTCCCTGGACTGAGGATGTACCCCGACTTTGTCAAGGGTTTTTAAAGGATCAAAACTTTAGGTTTGACTTGGAGATCCATGTCACTGGATTCTCCTTGTCGAAATCTTTTCGGCGGTATGTGTACGCCAGATAAGTCCTTGGGGTTTGAGAGATATTTTCATTTGAAGTTAGGGACCCCAGTTGGTGGGCTAAACTCCCATAGGAGTGTCACTTGGAATGTTTTCACTAGTTGTGGGAATCCAAATCAGACATAAGGTTTCCTTGTCATGATTTATGAAGATATCACCTTAGGAAGGGCATCACAACCGTTATGCACCTATAAGACTCCCAAATTGTATTAAAAAGTCTAATTTGTACACCCAAAGGGAAACTTTTAACTTATAGCTTAAAACAAAAATAATAATTAAACATTGATATTAATTTAACTGTAGATATTAAATAAGGCAAGTGTTTTAGAGAACCTTCTCTTTGAAGAATCCACTCTTAACTCTATAAAAGTCAAACAATTCATCTTACCTCTCACATCATTTGTCAACAAATATAACACATATCCCTCTCTAAAATTTTTAGCCCTTTTAAAAGACTTCTGAGGCATACAAAATTTTGATCTTCCTGAGATATAAGGACAATGAAGGTTTTTTTTGAGGTAAGGATCTTTCTCCTTGCCTTGTTTTGGTTATCTTTTGATCCATTTTTCTTTAAGTAAATATATTTCCCTTATATTGTTGCAAGTTTTGTTCTTGAAACATTGTGGCTAGGGCATCAATTAACAAGTTAGCCTACAATCACCAGTCATGCAGCCCTCTCTCTTTGCACAAACCCTTTGTGGCTTTTGCTTTTGGGTACCTTATTTGATTGATATTTATTGGAGTGAAGGCATACCTTTATGCCTTATTGCACTCAACCTTCTCTTAATCCAATGTCTTTTTAACTTCCATTACTGAATTCATCCCTTTGCTAGGGCTCTCATTTTAGGACTAGTTAGTGCTTGCATTATACTTTACCCCATCCTTTACCTTGACCCTCATAGAAAAGTCGCTCTACAGGAAAACAAATAGAAACTCCATTAGAGAACAAACATTTCCATGATGAACACCTGGTTAAGAGCAGTTCGTGAAGGACTATAAGTTTAATTTTTTAGACATAATTTATCAAACCTTAACACTAGGCATTCAAAACTGTGTTCTTCTCTTACAGACTTTTAACAAAATATGCAATTTTTATCTTTAGTACATGGAGGGCTTCATTTCTTGGTTCTCTTTGTCTTTCATATGGCCAGTGTCTTTAATTAATGTGACCTAAATATGTTGATTATGATGTAGAAAAATCTCCCATGTTGAAAGGAAGTAAGTCAGTGATAACCTTTGTCAATCTCAGGAGTTCATTAAACAACAAAGAAATATAGAGAAACTGAATAGGAAATTGAAAATAAATGTTGTAAAACCTTGACAATGTGTCAAGGAAACCTCCACAAGGCAAGGGATTAGAAATCTTTATTAATCAAAGATGATTCTCCATGATGTAGCCTCTTGGGAATTCACTAATTTAATATGGTATTTTCTTCCTTTACATAACTCCTATTCGTTACAAAACTCGTTACAAAACTAACTAGCAATGAAAATAAGATTTTACCCATAATTACATCATTTGTTGTCACATTTCAACAAACTCCACCTTGACAACAATTTTCCTAATCCCTTGCCCATGCCCATTCATCATCTCTTTTGCAAGCCAAGAGAAGCCAAACACCATCACAACTTCTCTATTGTAACTGGTTTTGTGAATATGTCTACACAATTCTCCTTTGTATGAACCTTCTTGAGAGCTACTTTTCTGCCATCGATCACATGTCTCAGAAAATGATACCTTACATCAATGTGCTTGGCCTTGTTGTGATAAGCTAGATTTGTAGCCAAATGAATAGCACTCTAACTATCAAAGAATACATTCAATTTCTCCCGTGTCCTTCCAATCTTATCAAGTAGACCTTTTAACCAGATTGCTTCTTTACTGACATCTGAAGCAACTATATACTCTGCTTTGGTAGTGGATAAAGAAACTGTTTCTTGAAGCTTTGAAATCCAGCTAATTGCTCCACCTACAAGAGTAAAGACATAACTTGTAGTAGATCTCCTTTTGTCCCAATCACCTGCGTAATCAGCATCCACATATTTGCAGATTGATCCTTCACTACCATTAAAGATGATGCAATGGTACCTTGTGCCTCTTAAATACCGAAGCACCCATTTCACTGCTCGCCAATGTTCTTCACCTAGATTTTCCATGAACCTACTGACAACTCCAACTGAATGTGAAATTTCAGGTCTTGTAGATACCATCACATACATTAAGTTTCCTACAACATTTTCATATGGTACATGAGGCATATACTGCTATTCTTCATCAGTTCTAGTACTCAAAACTGAAGAAAGCTTAAAATGGGAAGCTAATGGAACATTAACAGGTTTCACTTTGTTCATACATAATTTTTAAAGTACTTTCTCCACATACTTTTGTTGCGATAAAAAATAATTATCATTTTTCCTATCTCTGTGTATCTCCATGCCCAAGATATGTTTTTCTACTCCAATATCCTTCATATCACATGTCCTAGAGAGCTGAGCCTTTAACCTGTTGATCTCTTCCACACTTTTGCTTTCAATAAGCATAGTGTCAACATACAAAACCAAGATAATGAATATGTCATTGAAACTTTTGAAGTATACACAATGATCATACTCACTTCTAATAAAATTGTGGCTCACCATGAAGGAGTCAAACTTCTTGTACCATTTCTTGGGCAACTTCCTCAGGCCATACAATGATTTCCTAAGCTTGCAAACTAGTCTTCTGTTGCGACCTTATACAAAACCTTCTGGTTGTTCCATATAAATATCTTCATTCAAATCACCATGTAGAAAGGTTGTTGTAACATCTAACTATTCTAACTCAAGATGAAGTAATGCAATTAGTGTTAACACTGTGCAAATAGAAACAAGTTTTACTACTAGTGAAAAAATCTCATGAAAGTCAATCCCTTCAACCAGCCTCTCCTTATACCTCTCGATACTACCATCAACATTTCGCTTCAACTTGAAGATCCATTTACATCCAACAACACTTCTCCCTTCAGAAAGTTCTACAAGATCCCAAGTTTTGTTCTTGGCCAAGGAATCCATTTCTTCTTCCATAGCCTTTTTCCATTTTTTGCTATCTGCATCATCAACTACTTCCTAATAACAAGAAGGTTCCCCATCTTCAGTAATCATTTCAAAAGATGAAGCAAAATATTCATACCTTTTGGGCATTTTTCTTTCCCTTGTAGACCTTCTTAGAGTGACTGGTTGTTGAACTAGGTCTGAAAATTTAACAGTTTCCTTTGCATCTTCTTCAACTTTTCCTCCAAAAGTCTCTCCTTCCTTTTGAATTTCTGAAAAAGGTCTAGCCTCCAACTAAATTTGTTGATTTGGCAATACCTATTCATGTTCAATTTTTTCAACATCTAATTTTGAAGGAGAAGATTCATCAAATGTTACATCTCTACTATTGACTATCTTCCGTGAATTAGGATCCCACAACCTATATCCTTACACCACATAGTCATACCCAACAAAGACATAACATTTTGATTTTGGATGTAATTTTGAGTGCATATTTTTAGGAACAAGAGCATAGGAATCACAACCAAAAATTCTTAAATGTGAATAATCACAAGATTGACTTGACCAAACTTTTTCAGGAATTTTACAATTAATTGCAATTGAAGGTGACCTGTTAAGTAAATAACAAGCAATAGATACTGCTTCTGCCCACAACTCCTTTTGCAAGATAGCATTGTTGATCATGCTTCTGGCTCTTTCCATAAGATTCATACATTTAGAAACGCCATTTTGCTGTGGAGTATAAACAACAGTTTTATGTCTAACAATTCCTTCATACTTACAATATTTTTCAAATTCTAGAGAAGTAAATTCACCACATTATTAGTTCTCAAAAATTTAATTGATTTTCCTATTTTCTCAAACATTAAATACACCAACGTTCCTTTTCAACATATAGACCCAAAATTTTCGGAAGAAATCATCAATAAATGTTAATAAATATAAAGCACCTCCATAAGATACAATAAGAGATGGTCCCCAAAGATCAGAATGAATATAGTGATGAGCCTCATCATTGGGTAACTATATGGACCTTAATACACCTCCAAGATTACTAAAATCAACTCTTCTCATAATTCCTTACATGTTTTAATTATATTTTTCTTAATGAGATAAGTAAAAGTAAGATGTTATGTCTAGTGGTCTAATGTGCATTGATTGCAGTTTTTTTGGGAGCAAATCATGGCAATTTTGGCTAATTAAGGTGTGGGAACTCAAATGAGACAAGAAGGATATATTATAGGATATGTATCTTCCTCATTAAATCCTCACTCATTCGAATATCCCTCAATCAAATCACACTAGCTCGGAGTTGCAAGTAGCTGAGTCATGGAGATCATTCGAAGTCGAGCCAGTGATAGTTAAGAACCAGTTCATCTTGAGTTTGGGAGCCAAACATCACTAGATTTAAGGAAGTTGTTGGAGACTTTAGTTGTATAAATAAGGAGGCCTACAACCTCATTAGGATTCAGATTTTTTTATGTAAGAGCACTAAGTATTTTCGAGTTGAAGGATTGTGGAAAAACATTGTTATGTAATTATTTTCTGATATGATAATGAGAATGAGAATTTCCTTGATCCAGCACTAATTTGACTCAGAGGGCTGAAGCTCTTGGGTTAGGGCCAAACCCTAGTAGCAGAGGTTCCTCTTATTGTACTTGTATGCTTAGGTTATTTCATAGATTAATTGTTGAATTGATTTTGGCATTGTTTCATTGCAAGTAGTGGTGAATTTGATTAGTTTGATTCCATTTGTGCATAGCTTTAGCAGTGGCTTTAGAGAGATGGAGGAATACCAAAAAGGATGATAGCAGGTGGATCTGGTCTCACTCCTCCCTTCAGGGTCCATGGTTTAATGAAAAACTCCTATTCAGCCCCAAAAAGATAGAATTCTAATTTCTTATGGAATTTAGGGTTTTCTGCTAATTAGGCCAGCATATGTTTGGTTTTCAAGAATATGTTTCAGTTGTTATCTCTGATATCTACAACTTTTTTTTAGATCTGATGGTGTTTCACAAAATTCTGCAAGTATTTCCATGCATGAACTAGGCAATTAAATAATGGAATTATGTTTCCTTATGTTGATTGGAAATCTTTCTTGTTTGACATGATTCATGGGTAAAGTCTAGTGATGTCTGTATTGTAGGAGTTTCAATAGTTCAGGAAGATCTCATGTCAGTAGCCATAGCCTAAGCTCATCCATCCATGATCACCAAAAGCCACAAATTCCATCAACCAATTTATCATTCCATAAGAAAAACTTTCCATGTTTGTTGAGCAAATCCAACCATATTACAAACTTTGGTTTGAGTTCTTAGGAAGTCCTAGTCACTCCCTTGTCTTATTTATTCCATCATTCACCTTCCCTAAGCCCTATACCACCTTCCAAACCACTCCTTATTCTTTTGACCGGATCCTGTAGGAATACAGGTGATCCTGTAGGAGCATTAGGACGACCTGTAGTGGCCTATTTTGAGGCCGATTTGTGGAAAATGCATCCAGAAAGATAAGAGAATACCCCTACTTGCCTCCTAAGCTGTAGAAATTCTCACTATAGATTAAACTGATTATGCAATGTACTAAAGAAAAATACTTAATCTACTTCTACAATCAAACTTGCGGAAGCTTTATCAATCTTGAGCAAGATCAAATAAAACACATATAACAGAGAAGAAGATTCAATCACACATGAAACACAGAAGAATACTCTAGGGAAAGCCACAGCTACAAAAGCCCTCTATCTGTATTATCATACAAGTGGAAATATCTCAGGATTACACAAAGCTTTAGCTCTCAAGCTATCCAGCTCTCAGTACAATCCCCCTCTATTGCTCATAGAAATAATAGACAACACATATGCCTTCCTTCAGTCCTCCAAGCCTCCTATTTCCTTGCGCAGTTTCTCTTGGGTCCTCCAGCTACCACCTGTGTAATTCTCACCTCACACAGTACTTTGACCTTTGTAGTAACTGCGCAATCTTCAAGGAATGAATTCCTTCTGCATGCAAGAGATATTCACATGGGCATATTCTAGAAACTGATAGTACATTGTCCCTGCCTTTAATCTCAACTGGGTATTTGTATGAACTGACATGCATGAGTTATTTATGAGAGAATATTCAGTTATCTGGAGAACACTAGTTGCATGCATGCATTAATTGACTGAACTCACAATTAGTTCCACAAACTGTTTGGAACTAATTTAACTGGAATTAACTCAGTTAATTGAGCTAACTAATTACAACTCAAATACAACTCATCCTTATCTCCTTAATTAAGGGATAACTTCCTCAATCAAAAGGATAATTGTTGCATGTCTTCACAAAGACTTCATGTTTTATTTTCACCAACTAATTAACTCAAGATGAATTAATTAATTATTTTTCAAACAACTGGTGAAACTAAATTCGAATTTTAATTCTCAATTTTAATTCAAGGAGAAATTAAATTTGCAATATATCATGAAATGCTATCTATAGCAATGCTATTTTTAGCATTTCTTGTTGCTATTTTCAACACTCCCTATGAACAAGAAAGGGATTATCTGCCACCCCAATCCTGTCTCTATGGAACTTGAATTTACACTTTGACAATGCCTTAGTCAAAATGTCAGCATCTTGCTCCTCGGTCTAAATATATTGCAACAACATGATCCTCCTCACCACACAGTCTCTAAGATGATGATACCGAATGTCTATGTGCTTGGACCTGTCATGAAATACTAGATTCTTAGAGATTTTTATACAACTCTGATTGTCACAATAGATCATAGCTGGATCCATCCTCTGATCAAACAAACCAACTAGAATTTTACGCATCCAAATGGCCTCACATGCTACGTGACTTGTAGCCATGTATTCAGCTTCTGCTGAGCTAAGTGCAACTGACCTCTGTTTCTTGCTATACCAAGAAACTGCAGTTGAACCAAGGTTGAAAATTCCTCCTGATGTGCTCTTCCGATCTGATGGAATCCCTGCCCAATCTGCATCTATGAAGCCCTGTAGCTTCACTCCCTCTGACTATCTGTACCATAATCGATACTGATATGTGCCTCTGAGGTATCTCAAAAATGCTTCGCTGCCTTCCAAAACAACTTGGTAGGCTGAACCATAGCTTGACTTAGTTGGTTCACTACAAAGCACAAATTTGGTCATGTGTTCACAAAATACATCAATGAACCCACAAGTTGCCGATACACAGTAGCCTCTACTACCTCACCTGAAGTAGCATCCTCCTTCCTCCATTTACCTGCTATAGGAGTCTGCATGGGTTTGCACTTCTCCATGTGGAATCTCATGAGTATCTCATTGGCATACTTACTTTGAGACACAAACACTTCCCCATCCTTCTGCCACACTTCCATGCCTAGAAAGTAGTGCATGAGACCCATGTCTTTCATCTCGAACTCTCTTGCAAGGTCCTCCTTGCAAGACATGATCAACTAACCATCACTTGTCAATATCAGATCATCAACATAAAGAAAAATGATCAACTGTTTACCTTCCATCATGATGTGGTACAAGTTTGCATTTGCTTCACCCTTTGTGAGGCCTAACCTGGTGAAGTAGTTGTTGATCCTGGTGTACCAAGCATGAGGTGCTTGCTTCAGCCCATACAAAGCTCTCTTGAGTTAGCACACATGCGACTCGCGATCAAAGGTCTCAAATCCTTCTGGTTGCTCTATGTACACCTCTTCTTCAATCTTGCCATTGAGGAATGCAGTCTTCACATCCATCTGATGGATCTTCCAACCCATCTATGCTGATAGTGCCAACATCGATTTGATAGATGAGTACCTTGCTACAAGAGAAAAAGTCTCATCATAGTCAATCCCCTCGACCTGTGAGAAACCATGGGCAACAAACCTTTCCTTATGTTTCTCCACACTACCATCAGCAACATGCTTTACCTTGTAAAGCCAACGAGAACTCACAACTGACTTGTTCTCCAGTCTTGGAACCTAATCCCAAAAACTGTTCTAAACTATGGAGTCATACTCCTCCACCATAGCATCAACCCAAACCGACTACTGTACTGCTTCCTCAAAGGAATATGGTTTGGTCTCTACACATTCCCCAACAAGGGCCATGTAACCAATGTACCACTCAGGTGACCTCCTCTGTCTGTGCTTAAAAGATGGCTCTCCCACATTCTCTCTTGCATCCATCAACAATCTGTCAGCCTCCCTTGTGCATTTCCACCCATCTCTGGAAGACTTTGCATGAGTGGATGTCTCCACTCATGGAACCTCTGCATGCAGCTGCTCCGCATCAGTCTAAGGCTCCTCCTCCTTTGGAACCAAAAGTTCCTCCTCTTCTTGCATCTTGAGCTCCCTCTCAAGGGAAACTCGCATGGCCTTCATCTCATCGAACTTAGGATCTCTGCGAACCACTGTCCTCTGAATGGTAGGAAAATACACCCGATAGTTGTGGGGAGTATTAGTGTACCCCACAGGTATCCCCAACTCTGCTGTCGGCTCTAGCTTCTTCTGGGCATCCTTGGTCACATGGCAATAAACCGATGAGCCAAAGATCCTAAAGTGACCCACATCTGGTCTCTTCCTGGAGAAAGCTTCCTCTAGTGTCTTCATCCCAAGTATGCGATGCGGGCTTCTATTCTACAAGTAAAATGTTGCATTGCATGCCTCAGCCCACAAATGAAGTGGTAGGCCTTGGTCATGCAGCATCGCCCGAGCTGCTCCCACAATTGTTCTGTTCTTCCTTTTAGAAACCCCATTCTGCTATGGGTTATGGGGTGTTGTCAACTCCTGTTTAAATCCTTCTGCAGCACATAAGTCCTTAAACTCTTGAGAGATATACTCTCCACCATTATCTCTTCACAAGGCCGTAATCTTCTTTCCTGATTCTTTCTCAACCAAGGCTTTTAACTCACAAAACCTTGAGAAGGTTTGATCCTTCTTTTGCATGAAATAGATCCAGCATCTACGAGAAAAATCATCAATGAAAATCACATAGTACCTTTGTTTAGCGGTGGAGGATGTCGAGAATGGTCCACACACATCTATATGAACTCACTCCAAGATTGCTTCAGCTCGACTGTCTCAATCATGAAAGGAATATTTTGTAGACTTACCCAAGGTACAACCTTTGCATGTGTCCACTTCCTCAAGTTTACCTTTGGGAAGTCCGGTAGAAAACTGCTGCATAATCTTCAAGGCCCCATGACGCAAGTGGCCCAACCTTCTTGGCTTTGCACCAATATCTTGGCTTTGCACCAATTCTGTTTTGGAACTTAATGCAACACAGTCATCTACCTCTAGCTTGTATAGATTCTTCACTCGAATCCCAATCCTCTTGGTCTGACCCATGGCTATGTGTGTCAGGAATGCCTTTCCTTTACTGAAGACTACATCATAACCTTTGTCTTCCAACATTGCGATCGATACCAAGTTTTTCTTTAGTCCAGGCACATACTTTACATCAATCAGGGTGAGAGGATCTCCATGCTCCCTTTGAAACACAACCATACCTTCACCTAAAACATGGTACTTTCCATCAACGCCCATCTTGATGCACATCTGGAGGTATTTCTCCTCCAAGGTATTGAATAAACTCTTATTGTCAGTCATGTGGAATGAGGATCCATTGTCCAAGTACCAAACACAACCCACCATCGATGAAACCATGCATGCGATGAGGGTAAAATCCAATTCGAACTATGAGGCCAGTGCCTCACCATCTGATCCTTTCGAGGATCCCTTCTTGGATTTCTTCAATGGATAATTAGTTGCATAATGGCCCACCTCATGACAATTAAAGCATCTCACTTTAGATTTGTCAATCTTCTTCCCTCCATGGGAAGAAATCGATTTGGAATGGGAAGCCTTCCCTTTTCCTTTCCGCACCTTAGTTGCTAAGGCTATATTTTCTTCATCATCATGCTTTGATGAAGAACCATCTCTGGTGCTTCTCCTGGTCTCCTCCTGCATCAGATCCGACCATAGTCCTTCCTAATATGAAAATTTCTCTCTTCCATTCATTGAGTCTTGGTAGCTATGCCAACTCTTAGGAATATCAAGGAGAGCAAGACTCACCATATCATCATCAGCTATCGTGATTCCTACACTTCCAAGCTCATCTCTGCAGGTGGTGAGCTTGTTCAGATATGTAGAGATCATGTTTCCCTTTTCACACTTGATTTTTCAAAGCTTGTCCTTCAACGCTAGCTTCCTCTGGTCGCTACTGTTCTGATAAAGATCCTTCAATGTCTTCCACATTGAAAATAGAGTCTCCTTCCCATGGATACTCGAGACAATATGGTCTCGAACTCCCTCTAGAAGAATCCTTCTCGCTCTCGCCACACATTTCTTCCATTCCGCCAATTCTTGGGCATTAGCTGCTGCTGGCTTGGGGACTTCTTGATCAATGAAGTCCTTCAAACCATTGTCCTCTAATACCGCTTCCATGCAATCCTTCCATGCTATGTAATTCGAGCTGCCATCCAGGGCATACTCAAGTCTCAAGCCACTAAACACCATTGGTGAACTTTGAGATGTGATAAGAAATTTATTTTGTACCTACAATCAAGAACTTCAAACTTCAAACTTCTCCCTTTGTATACTATTCTCCGCTTTGATCAACTTTGCTCTGATACCATGTAGAAATTCTCACTGTAGATTAAACTAATTATGCAATGTACTAAAGAAAAATACTTAATCTACCTCTACAATAAAACTTGCAAAAGCTTAATTGATTTTGAGCAAGATCAAACAAAACACATATAACAGAGAAGAAGATTCAATCACACATGAAACACAGAAGAATACTCTGGGGAAAGCCTTAGCTAAAAAACCTCGCTATCTGTATTATCATACAAGTGGAAATATCTCAGGATTACACAAAGTTTTAGCTCTCAAGCTATCTAGTTCTCAGTACAATCCCCTTCTACTACTCATAGACATAATAGACAACACATATGCCTTCCTTCAATCCTCGAAGCCTCCTATTTCCTTGCGCAGTTTCTCCTGGGTCCTCCAGCTACCACCTATGTGATTCTCACCTCACACGCTACTCTGACCTCTGTAGTAACTGCACAATCCTCAAGGAATGAATTCCTTCTGCATGCAAGAGATATTCACATGGGAATATTCTAGAAACTGATAGTACACTATCCCTGCCTTTAATCTCAATTGGGTCTTTGTCTGAACTGACATGCATGAGTTATTTATGAGAGAATATTCAGTTATCTGGAGAACACTAGTTGCATGCATGTATGCATTAACTGATTGAACTCACAATTAGTTCCACAAACTATTTGGAACTAATTTAACTGGACTTAACTCAGTTAACTAAGCTAACTAAGTGCAACTCAAATACAA
Source organism: Pinus tabuliformis (assembly GCA_031772625.1). Taxonomy (NCBI): domain Eukaryota; kingdom Viridiplantae; phylum Streptophyta; class Pinopsida; order Pinales; family Pinaceae; genus Pinus; species Pinus tabuliformis. Next base: position 113,597,870 of record CM062819.1, read on the forward strand.
CTCATCCTTATCTCCTTAATTAAGGGATAACTTCCTCAATCAAAGGGATAACTATTGCATGTCTTCACAAAGACTTCATGTTTGATTTTCACCAAATAATTAACTCAAGATGAATTAATTAATTATTTTTCAAATAGCTGGTGAGACTAAATTCGAATTTTAGTTCTCAATTTTAATTCAAGGACAAATTAAAATTGGAATATATCCAGAAATGCTATCTATAGCAATGCTATTTTTAGCATTTCTTGTTGCTATTTTCAACACAATCCATCTGACCTTTCACAACCATCTCTAACCCACCTACCATACCACCAAGAAGAATTAGCATTCATATTTTCACAAAAAGGACAAAAAGAAAAAAAGATATTGTATTCATTCATGTGCACAATAGTAAAGTGTTTGATTATCTCAGATTTCATGCTTAGGATAGTTAGGATTACACACATGTTAGCTTAGAACTATTATGAAGCAAGATATGTTAACAAATAGTTAGATTAGTGGCATGTTTAAAACATTTATTTCAGTCTTTCATTACTGCAGTAGACAATATTTCAATTCTCTCAATTATGGTAAAATTCTCCTTTCTCCATTGGTAATGAAACTTCTTCTAAATCACTAGAAGGTTGGTTTGAGAAACCCTAGTGGTCTGTCGCCAGCTCAACAGTGACAAAGAGTGGATCCATTGCATCTACTTGTGTATACAACACTCTCACCTCCAAGTTTGTACGAACCCCGGGTTGATAAAGTAACGTTGGTAGCCCAGGGGTTGCAACATTCTTGCTGCAATACTGGTGCTCATCACTTTTTGGCATCGTTATTGGGGAGATGTATGAGTAGATGTGATTTATGCTTTCTTTCTTCCATTTCTTATCTTTTCCATTCTGCTATTAGCTTAATTTTATTTATTTTTTGCAAAAGTAATTGTATGTTGGTTTGCTTTCCTTTCCATTTTGCAAGTGAGATTTCATTCAGCAGTTAGTTTCCATTCAATTTGTTATTTCAATTCTGCAGTATTAAAGCTTGAAAAACAAAACAAAACAAAAAAACTTCTTTCATGCCTCGTAGGAATAGGGATAAGTTAGGAAAATTTCTACCAAGTACCCCCACCACCTCAAAAATCCAACCTTCCCTCTTCTTTAGTGGTTGTGAATTGGAGGACCCCTTAGGTGAGCAACCATAGATTTTTGAAGAACCTACAGGGGGAGAAGAAGAAGGAGAACTCATTCCAACTGACCTAATGGCTGAAAATAGAAATGACACAGGAGATAGAGAAATAGTTGAGGGTGCTTTTCTCATCAGAGAAACCAATTTGGATGCCAAGATGAAAAACACAGGCCCCTATGATCTTTCTTACTTCCATGGCCTGACCTCAGAAGATCCAGATACTTTCTTGTTTGAGTCCTTAGAGGATTATGAGGAAAGATTCCAGCTTAGCTACAAAAGGGCCAGGTGCACACTTGATCTTGAGTCATTGAAGTTAGTCCTACTCAGGGAGGTCAGGGAAGATCTTCTGGATACCCTAAACCTACTAGCAAGAGAGGACATCTACCAGCTAGCCTATGAAGATATCAAGACTGTCTTTAAGAACCATTCTAGGGCAGCTAGGAAAAAGGGTAGGGGTAGTCAACCAGTGGCCAACTCATCCTCTTCCAACACATCTATAAAAGGTGAAATCGGAAATATGCGGGAAGATTTCAAGAGTGAAATGCTACAAACCCTTTCACTACAGATGAACATTATGCACATCAAGAGAAAGCGGGAGGAAGCAGAGAGAGAATTAGCTATATTCTACCCCAGATGCACAAGGAGGTACCCTAGGATGAATGTCCATTAACCTTATAGAAATATGCTCGGTCTATGAAGAAAACCACTCCACAGACAAGTGCCCTTCTCTACCTGGACTAAAAGCTATGTATTAGGGAACTGAAGGGGTGTGTTGGTACCATCCCATGTGTTGACGGGAAAAGTGTCTACTCAGAACGCCCCTATCCCACTAAGGTGTGACAGTGCCTTAGCAACAAACAAGGAAAACTACTTTCGTATTCTTCCTTATGAACTGTAAACGAAGAGGAATAGGATGAACCAACCTGTGTCTTGCGCTAGTCCTTTGATCCAATATCTCTCCTCTTTGACAGCTTCCAGCTACCTGCTCCCTTACTTTCCCAACTTCACCAAGTTCCTGCAAGATCACAGAAGAGGAAACTACACAAAGACATAGATTTACATTCACAAATAGCTTAGGATCAGATTTAAGCTAAACATGCAAATATAAAAAAACATCATTGATACACAAGCATGTAGGAGAAACTCAAATAGTTTTATTGATATAACAAGAAAGTCCAGGAGGAGTTACAACCGATGATTCCTAATCCAGCATCAACCCCCCAGCAAAGGAATCCCCTCTTCACCTCCAACAAAGCATAAATCACCCAATGCATTGATCTCTATCTCAAAACCAACAACAATTCTCTGCAAAGTACAAAATTCCAGCCTCTGGATCTCTGGGATGAGGGATCCATATATAGATGTATGCAAAGAGGATGAGTCAGCTTATGATTTGACTTGTGGCCTCTCTCTGTCAGTTCTTGCTTCCACTTGGAGACTGAGAGCCTCTTACTCATCCTTGGTCGAACTCCGTGAGGCAAGTGTCATTGGGGAAGATTCTGGGAGTTTCCATTGTCTGTCCACCTCGCGGAATGACACTGCCATTTGTCATTTCCTGCTCAGCGCACCCTGGTAGTGCATTTAGGTGCGTTGCAATGCACCTAGCTAGTGTACTGGGGTGCTATGCAACGCAGCTAGCTAGTGGAGCAGCTGAAATGATCCTGATTTGACTGTTTCTGAGCAGTTTCTGGTGGAGAACTTCTGGGAGAAGCTGTAGTTTGTTGACCTTGTTCCTTTAGGGGATGAAACAACACTTTTAGGGACTTAGGATCCCTTGGTTTATGGACATTTCATGCTTAGAGCTGTAAGGCACAAAAATGTCTATAACAGTTGCCCCCTAAAGTATGAGGCCGTTTATCGGGTGAAATGCTTTATTAGGAGGATCCGAAGTTCTTTTAATGCTGGGAGGAGACCTGTAATAAGATACAATACAATACATTATTTTCATACTGTTTTCATGATCTAGCTGAGGTGGGCATTCCCATGCTCAGCTTTATAAATTCATTTTTATGTACACAGGATAGACAATCGTCTGATGGTAGACTGATGATTCTGATGAAGTCATCATCCTTTTGGTAGGATGATTATCTGTGTTGCAATGTTGTACATGTCAATGTCTTTATTTTTCCTGAATATATATCGTAGCCTGGATGGATGAAACTAGATCTGGGGTCTTCAATCTCGTCCGATCTTCACTCGAAGTACAAGTCGATCCATGTGAGAAATGTTTTGAAGTCGAACATGGAAAGACATCGCTTGATTACCAGTCGATGATGTAAACTGTTAACAAGCGCGAGAGCAATCACCGATAATGATGATGACCCTCAAGGTACTACAGTACAATTCACGTGGTGTGAATAAAGGCCTTGGCGTCGAACACCACGCAAAATCTTTCGGTCGAAGGACATTGATGTATACCAGTCGCTAGAAGTGAGAAACTTGCCATTGAGGCATGCAAGCTTCAAAGTACTGAATGGGGTGTTCCTAGATCAACTTCTTGGATAATGAGCTGATGTCGACAAGAAGCGATCCATCAAAGGAGGGCCTTGATGAATCCCACATCAATGACATGGAACGGAGCAAATGATTTTGATGGAGGTGAAAACGATCTGATGATATATGGTTCAGGATGGCGGTCATGAAGGAATGAAGTATAATGTATGGTAGTGGATGGAACACGGGTGACTTCTCTGGATGACTTCTCTTGAACATGTCGGCGACACTTATGTGATGGATTGGTAGCATTCACCCCAATGTGGATGGTATGGCGTGACCATGGTGATGTGACCGGTGAATGAAACAACCCAACCCAACTCAGGCATGGAGTGGAAGTGTCATGTTCAAGAGCGACTTGCTACCAATAAAGATCCTTTGAGTTTCTTCCCAATTTTTCCCCAGTCATTGCTGACCAGTACCTCTTTATTTTTGTCAAGCTTGAGGAGGATAACATATGCTTGTTCTATAATTTGCCCTTCGGGAAAACCCATCGCTATGTTTTAACGAGCCTAGCGATAGTGAAACTCGTTCTCGTCTAAAGACAAGTTTGTCGCTATTAATCTTTTTAACGAGTTTAACGACAAAGATAACTCGGTCCTTTTCATTTTTAGAGAGTCTGAAAAGGTACGTAAAGGTAACTCCGAAATTCCTTTTTCGTCATCTAATCCCTTAAGTCCGAAAAAGTATAAAACAATACAGAAGGGATGAATTTTCGATAGTTTTAACGAGCCGAACAAAACAAGCGCTCGATCTTTTTGTGCAATAATCCCTCAGGTCCAAAAAGATTAAAATCTAGAGGAGGGATAGCACTTCTGGTCGCTTTGACGAGCTGGAAGGCCAAAACTCGGCAATCTTTTCATATTTTATGAGTCAGTTGAAAAGAGCTTAAAGAAGACTCGTCTTTTGAGGAACGAGCGATAAAATGGGTAGCAGTTGTTTCCAGGTAAGGTTGGAATTTTCCTATCACAGCAGTGTCACAGGGATGGCTAGTGAAATCACTCTTCGCAACTGTTCCTCAAAATGGGTAAACAATCAAATGGAGGTGAATGATCGGCCAATGGAAAAGTGGAGGTGACGGTGCAAACACGATCAAGGCTTTAATGGATGAAATCTTCATTCACGGTGGTTATTTACCGAGGAATAGTTCATTTTTTAATGAGCTTAAATGTGGGTGGAAACACTTGCTCATGTCTTATGTTTATTTTTTAACGAGCTTGAACTATGTGATAAAACTACTCGATTAATCCAGTCATATGATAAGAATGTCTCATATAAAACGACAACTTTTAGATTTTTGCCCCACATCCTTTCTTTATGCAAGTTAGGAAACGACTAATCCAAAAAACAGATAAATAATTGCTCTTTGCTTGCACTCCAAAAGGTTTGCATGCCCCCAGGTATAAAATATGGTTTCAAGGTTACCCCTCAATTTGCAGACAAAACATTTTTTCTATCGAGAGAGGCCTACCTCTTACAGGTTACCCAAAGATTGCTCGATTCGCAGTGCAAACAAAACACTTCTTCGGCGATGTCTACCGAGATAAACAAAGGTGAGTGACTCAGTTCTGTCAACTCACATAACTTTGACAAAAGAATCTTGTTCTAGAATAACCCCTTTTCCACCGACGGACGGGGTACAAACTAGTCATATTCTCCCGCGGAAACCTACCCTATACCCGAAGTTTTCCTGCCGAAGCAGACCAGGACGCATGCCCCCTGGGTTTCAGTCATATCCCTCCGAATTACTCGCACTCATCGGGAGGACGGACCGGAGATTGAGACATTTCTTGCGTGAAGAGACCATTTAGGGATGGTATATGACTATTTGCTATGCGTGATCCAGGAAATGAAAGCTAGTCCACGAGCTTGACCACTCTTCCTTTGTGCGGAAAACACATTACTCTAAAGAGTGAGGAGATGATGGCTCCCATGCAATAAATATAGTCTCGTCCAAGGAGTAGGTTATAATCCAAGGGTCCTTGAACAACCATTACGTTCATTTGAACTGTCTTCCTTCTCAATGTTATGGGCACATTGGGAAGGATCCCTAAAGGTCGACTGGTTCCTTTATCAAAGCCTTTCAGATTTTTCATCTCAGGCAAAAGCGATGGCGAACCAAGCGCTTTCCAAGCAATTGAGGAAGGGATACTCACAGAAGCCCCCTCATCTATGATGGTACCAGCCATGACCATTCTATATATTTGAACGATAATTCGGAATGGTATGCTTGCTGGTAAACGGGATCTGCCTAGTTGATTCCAGTCGAAGGAGACAACTAGGTTGCTTGGAGGTGGGACCGAGTAGACGGTCGGGTATGGCTCTGACGAACTTCCCTCCTGCGGTAAGGGAATGGGTAGATTGCCCCCATGTTCGTCGGAGTCTGTGTTGATGAAGAGAATTTGGACGGTGTCATCCTTGTTCTCTTCAGTGACTGTATCATCCGAAGATAAAACCTCTGAAGGCAAGACCGGGTCAACTGCCGCCTCAACCTTTTGACTTTCGTCTGGTATGGATTCAGATGGTTTATCTTCGATGATAGGCGCTTCAGCCGACCACTTGAGCGGGCCAGCTGGATTCTCAACTAGCGACGGACTCGGCAAGAGTTTTTTATATCCAGGAGGAAGTCGTAACGGTGAAACCGGACGATCATCCAAAACTATCTTCGCTTCGTCTAAGAAGGGACAACGGTGGATGGCATGATTGCCTTTGCACAGTTTACAAGGAAATCTAGTTTTCCTTTTTTGTCCTGGGGCTTCACTTTCGCTAGTTGACGGTGTGATTTCAACATGATCATTAGAGGTTGATGACATCGGATTGTGCAAACGAGGAGACCAGTCCCTTAGTATCCAACGGATGCAAGGACAATCTCTGTGAAAGTGGTCTCCTCTGCAAATGACACATGGCGATTTAGGCCTGGTCGGTGCAGTGTGTGGATGTTCGTTAGACGACACTCGTTTTCCCCCATTCGCCTTTGACTCCTTCTTCTTCTTCTCTTTCTTTTTCTTCTCCTTCTTCTCCTTAGGAACTTGACTTTTGGCTTTGCCAGCCCCATCAAGCGAAGAGGAAGGGGGAGAGGAAGAATTAGAGGAAGTAGAAGGTTGGTGGGAAACTCTGGACTCGTCTGGTTGCTGATTCGATTGTTTAGGAATAGTGGTGTTCTGAACGACACTGGTTGAGAAGAGCCAGACCGGCAAGCCAATTGTCAGTCCTGGAAGCGACAATGTGGCCATATGGGGTGCACCAACATCTCCCCAAGAGGAGAAGGGACTAGGATTTCCACCAAGGGGAATTCCTTGGTTGGTAGACTCCATTTTCTCAACCTAAGATCAACGTAGGAAAAGGGTATGAATATTCCGTTTAAAATAATTTTAAGACGCTTGGACACAACTTGTTTTTTCAATTTTAAAGAATCGAGAAAAAACAAAAGATGACTCTAGTCTCCTTCGATTTTTAATGAGCCTGAAGTGACAAGTGCTCAGATGGACCTTTTCCGTTAAGGAGTCTGAAAAGGAACGAAAGGGACTGCTCTGGAGATCTAGGTAGAGGGAGTACCAAACCAATTGAAAAACTGCAGAATACTTTTTACGGTACGGCAGTCAATCTTCCCGAATGCTGTGTTCGGTGCATTGCGATCAGTAGGGCGGCCGACACGGATTCCTATGGATAAAAGGTTTTAAGCCTATAGGGGTCTCCCAATATATACTCAATGGTACGTGGGAGCACAAGTCCGTACTGGCACTTATCGTCTCAAAGTGGAGGAATCACCCAACCATCAGTGAGGACAACAGTTACCAAGCTTTATGACGCCGAAATACGTCTCTAGCCTAGACCTCTAAATGTTGTGCGTTAAGTTCCAATGCATTGTTAGATTCATTCAATTTATTTTAAGTTGATCTTTCTTAGAAGTTTTCCTTTTGGGATCACCACGAGATGTAGATGTAATTCCTAAAATGCAATCTAAAGATGATAAGCAAGCTTTTATCTCTTTTCAGCAATGAAAATCCTAGCTACAAGGGGAAAAGAAAGACACAATCTTTTCTCAAAGAGCAAAGAGCACATTGTAGATGCACTTTTCCTAAATCAAGCCAAACAGACTATCAATATGCAAATGCACATATGCATGTATTTGTTTTCACTTTCTTAATATTGATGCCTAAAAAGAAAGTTGATGTACAAATCTGAATTTGCTTTCAAGTGAAAAACACAAACAAGCTCCTTTTCGAAATCAAAAGGTAGAGAAGATTACGACACTTTATGATTTTGAAATAAACACTCATTTCGACACTAGAAAGAGACAAATTCAAACCAAAGGCAAAAGTAAAATCATAATCAACTGTCAACAGCAAACAAACTTTCTCCTAAGATCAAAATCGACACTTACGACAGATCTAAATCCAAGGACGACAGTATGACTATTCTACTCTTTCAATGGAAAACTGTAAATGATGTAACAAACACACAAAGAACATCTACAGTGTTTTTGTACAAAGGAGGCGGAATTAAGGCAAAGAAAAGGGGTTTTTAAATAGACACACACTGATCACAGGCTGCAAAATCAGAGACAAAACTGAAAAAATCAAGAAAAGAACCTCAGCTGCAAAGGGCTAGGCTGATCAGCGCACCTGTTACACAGAGAAACTGAATTGTAGCGCAGGTAGCCCTCTCGGGAACTGTGTTGAAATGCAGAGTCTCTTCACAGTGCCTGTGCTGGGGCAGAAACGAGACTTCTATCCGGGATCTGGGTCACGGTTTGCAGTTTAATCTATGGATTTTGGCCGAGTAAAAGCAATCAGTAATGCACAATCAGAGGGTGGATTTAAAAGAGGTCTAAGAGCTATCACAAAGGGTAATCAGATCATTTGTGAATCAGATGTTCAAATCATAAACAAATCCAGTGAAAGGATTGAAGTAGCAGGTGTCTACTTTGCATTTGATAATGGCAAATGCAGTTTGATTGCTACTTCTGTGTTTATGAAACAAACAACAAGAGAAACACAAACAAACTAACTAGACACGATCCCCAGCGGAGTCGCCATTTTGTTGACAGGAAAAGTGTCTACTCAGAATGCCCCTATCCCACTAAGGTGTGACAGTGCCTTAGCAACAAACAAGGAAAACTACTTTCATATTCTTCTTTATGAACTGTAAACGAAGAGGAATAGGATGAACCAACCTGTGTCTTGCACTAGTCCTTTGATCCAATCTCTCTCCTCTTTGACAGCTTCCAGCTACCTGCTCCCTTACTTGCCCAGCTTCACCAAGTTCCTGCAAGATCACAGAAGAGGAAAACTACACAAAGACATAGATTTACATTCACAAATAGCTTAGGATCAGATTTAAGCTAAACATGCAAATATAACAAAACATCATTGATACACAAGCATGTAGGAGAAACTCAAATAGTTTTATTGATATAACAAGAAAGTCCAAGAGGAGTTACAACCGATGATTCCTGATCTAGCATCAACCCCCTAGCAAAGGAATCCCCTCTTCACCTCCAACAAAGCATAAATCACCCAATGCACTGATCTCTATCTCAAAACCAATAACAATTCTCTGCAAAGTACAAAATTCCAGCCTCTGGATCTCTGGGATGAGGGATCCATATATAGATGTATGCAAAGAGGATGAGTCAGCTTATGATTTGACTTGTGGCCTCTCTCTGTCAGTTCTTGCTTCCACTTGGAGACTGAGAGCCTCTTACTCATCCTTGGTCAAACTCAGTGAGGCAAGTGTCATTGGGGAAGATTCTGGAAGTTTCCATTGTCTGTCCACCTTGCGGAATGACACTGCCATTTGTCATTTCCCGCTTAGCGCACCCTGGTAGTGCATTTAGGTGCATTGCAACGCACCTAGCTAGTGTACTGGGGTGCTATGCAACGCAACTAGCTAGTGGAGCAGCTGAAATGATCCTGATTTGACTGTTTCTGAGCAGTTTCTGGTGGAGAACTTCTGGGAGAAGCTGTAGTTTGTTGACCTTGTTCCTTTAGGGGCAGGAACAACACTTTTAGGGACTTAGGATCCCTTGGTTTATGGACATTTCATGCTTAGAGCTGTAAGGCACAAAAATGTCTATAACACCATGACCTCCTTTTTCCTCCTAAAACATATCATTTGCTTACCTCTTTCCATCATACATCTCTTAGATCCCTTGAAATTGATTAGTTAATAGTACTATATTTACTAAAATGCATTAAAATTGATTTAGGAGTTTTATGTTAAAGAATTAGGAATTTTTGATAAAATGACTACAGCAAGTTACAACATCCTGTAATTGGTTTATTGTTTGACATATGGCATGACAGCTAGGCTAGAGCGAAGGGTAGGGATGAAAAGTAGAATGTCCAAGCATGGACGAATATCTATCCTACAGCAGAACCGACCCTCCTGCATGCGCGGTCAACGATGGTCAAAGCACAACATGTTGGCGACAAAGGCAGCAACAACATAACATTCTAAGCTGATTTAGTTTTGTTCCTTTTTGAAATCAGTTCAGAATAGAAACATTTTAAAAAGTCATGACATGATAAAAGCGGCAACAGCCGCTTAATGAATGTACATTCCAAATGTATGCGGTGTTAGTTTTTAGCAAGACATATGTAAACACAGTTCTGTGTGGTCAGTTAGTGATTATCATTGTATCGTTATCGAAACAGAGCTTTGGTTGAAACGTAATACGAAAAACTCAGTTGCAGTCATGATTTCATATTGATTCTATAATTGGTTGATCACAGTCCAGTATACCTTTGAAAACGCGGACGGGCCCTGCGTTGAACTGGTATACTGTCATTTCTTTTTATTCGCAACTTAGGGTATTAATGATATGCACAACAATTAGAATTGGTTTTTAATTTCACTAGAATGCGTATGAGTGATGTTTATGATAGTGCTTGAACAGTTCATCACTGAGATCGTGAATTGTATCCTGTAAGAGATTCGATCCTTTGTTGTCTTTTAAAGCAATGTCATGAACTCTGTTATCATTTTAAAGTATGCTTATGATTTCAGTATGTCTTTATCTTTCATGAATATTAGTTGAATGCTGAGTATTTGCTGAACAGGGGTTTTATGCACAGTATCTCCGTAAGGAGATTGAAATCTTGGTTTAAAGTGATACACAGTGTTTTAATTTGGTAGATGAATTGAATGAAAATGTTTTAATTAGGTAGATGAACTGAGTGACCTAAGTGTTTGGGTGATAGGTAACACACCTCAATCTTCCGTAAAGAAGTCCTGTAACCTACCATCATAACCACTTAGCTAATAATCCTTTATGTCTATATATTGTAGACGCATGCCTTGAAGTTTACTGATCCTGGTCGATAATAAATATAGCCTAATCTAGCACCCTAGATAGGACACTACATTTTGGCGCCGTTGCAGGGGAGGCGTACGTAAAGGATTTAAAAAGAAAAAAATTTCAATAAACAAAAACGAGCAAAAGCATAGATTTAGAAATCATGTTCATTTATGCCTAGATTTAGAGACAATCAACGTAGATTCATAAAAACCCCCCACCATCCAAAAACTAACCCATCATCAGGAGCAGACTCTTTAGGAAACACAACACCAGCTGAGGAAGTCACCATACAAGCATTAGAGGATAAACAAAAGTCAGGGCAAAGGCTTACTCTCATCGAAAGGCAAACTTTATTAGCACATAAATCACAGAAGAAGCACTTTCCTAGATCCTCCACACAAGGAGAAATTAGCACAGTGACCGAACAATCTTTCTTTAATCTCCTTTTTAAAACAAGTGACACTGACATAGAGGAACCTATTAGAATGGCTGAGGAAGGAGATGGATCAGTACCAAATCAAGGACAGAGAGACGAAGAAGAGTCAACTTTTAAGTTTCCTATACATGAACCACAAGAAGATGATGAGATCAAAATGAAAAACATACCTCCATCCGTGCTACCAAACTTTTATGGTATGGCTTCGGAAGATCCAGACTCATTCTTGCTCGAGTTTGACATTGTATGTCGAACATATGGTTACACAGATGATGCCCATAGGCTTAGACTTTTCCCAACGACATTAAAGGCATCAGTCTTAAGATGGTTCATGAGGCTTGGTGAGCATGCGATAGTTGATTGGGATGGCATGAGAAGAATATTTCTAAGGAAATATCAACCTTATTGTAGATCCAAAGATTCCAAAGACGATATCTTTAGAATGAGCCAACAAGAGGATGAAACCTTAGAGGAATACTTAGAACGGTTTATCTACAACTTACAAAAATCCAAACACCGAACTATGCCTCTTGATCTGATCCGCACAATATTCTTGAAAGGCATCCGAGAGGAATACATGGATGATCTTAACTTGATGGGCAAAGGTGACATTTCTGCCTTACCCTTTGAAGAAATCGCTGAGTTATGCGAAAAGTATTCAAGGAGCAAAGCTAAAATTGGAAAAAGAACCCTGTCATCCAAAGTCACAAAATCTGCTTCAGCAAGTGTCACAAGGGCTGAAATAGGGAATCTGTTAGAAGAATTTAAAACAGATCTGTTAAGCACCCTAGGGAACCAAATTGACACTCTAAAAGCTAAGAAGAAACAAGAAGATGAAGATCAGATAATGGCTATCTTCTACCCAAAATGCCGGAAGAAACATGCCTTAAAAGACTGCCCATTAGAAAACATCCAAGTTTGTGCTTTCTGTACTGAACATCATGATATATTTAATTGTCCTAAAGTTAAGGTTTTGCAGAACTGTAATATGGCAGCTAATGCAGAGATGGAAAACGTGTATTACATGGGCACAAAGAGACCATGGCAGCCAAGGCCAGCACCTCAAGGTATGTTTCCAAATCAAAATTTGCAATTTCCTGTAAATGATCAAATGTATGCTCAGAATTCATGGAATGTACCCATGCCATGGCAGCACCAAAATCACCCACAGCAACAGTGGAGACCATCTCAACAATACTCTCAATCCTATCATACATATCCTCAATCATACCAACCATATTCACAGCCATATCAACAATATCATCAGCCATACTCATCACATTCTCAACCATATCAGCAGTATCCTCAGTAGCAAGTTGTTTACCAACCTCAACCTACTCAGCAAGCACTGCCTGCTCCTCCACCAATAAATCCACCACAACTGCAATTTCCATCTAACTCACAACCTCCCAGACCTACTCAAATTCCTGCTCAAACTGTCCCAAATCCAAATAACAGAGCAGAGAGGCCAGCCTACAATGTAGAAGAGGGAACCTCATATCCCACACTACCCTTGCAAAATATCAACTTGAGGTCTGGTAGGGTACTCCACAAAGATTCTCCAATAACAGATAAGTAAGAAGAAAACACAGAAAATGAAAATGAAATGACAAATCAAAGAAAACCAAATGATGATACCAAAGATAAGCATATGCAACCATTGCATCCACCTTTTCTAGACCGATTGGTCCAAATGAAACTTCCAATGTCTATACCACAGTTTGATGTCTTAGATGAGCTAAAGAATGTCTATATAAAAATTCCACTGCTACAAGCTATAAAAGACATTCCCATATATACTAAAGCCATCAAAGACATGTGCCTCAAGAAGCCTACTAGGAAAAGGATTGATCCTCAAACCATTCATGTTATAGGACATTTAGCTGGCCTTATGACCAATACCATCTCCATGGAAAAGTATGTTGATCCTGGCATTCCCAAAGTGACCACCATCATTAACAACATACATATTCCAAACACTTTGATAGATCTTGGGGCCGCAATAAATGTCATGACTCTTGAAACCATGAGAACACTCCAGCTCATAAATTTGCAACATACAACGATTGTTCTAGAACTAGCTAATAGGTCTAAAGTGATTCCTGAAGGGATTTTGGAGGACATAATTGTTTCACTAGACTCCTGGGAGTACCTAGTGGACTTCTTAGTTCTTCAACCCAAATCCAATCTAGGAGGGCACCCTATCATCCTTGGTAGACCATGGTTAGCGACTGCTGATGCATTCATAGGATGTCGATCGGGAAACATGATCATTTCAAGAGGGACCGAAAGAAAACAACTCACTCTTTATCCATCGGCACAATCACCAGCAGTAACACACAATCTGTGGCTTGATGATAAATACAATGATAAAGAAGAAGTACAATCTATTTTTAGCATTGACCAAATCTATGATTTCCAAGAACAAAATAATAATGATTTGGTAGAATTGTTCCTTTCTCAACCTGATATTTCCGAAAATTTGAGAAATGACCAATATCATGCTGCAGATGTACTTTTAGCCCAAAATTTTCAAGAAACATGCACCATTCAATCTTTGCAAACCACATTTCACGATATTTTTCCAATTCAATCCATCACAAACACACAGAGTCAGATCATAGAGATTAGTCCAGGGAAAACTCTGAACATAGGGAATCACCTAGACTCATCTCAGCAAGAGAAATTGATTCGACTATTGAGAAAATACCAGAAAGCATTTTCTTGGGACTACACCGATATGCATGGGATTCACCCCGACACATGCACTCACCATATTTGCAGATAGTACTATCAAACCAGTGAGGCAACCGCAGAGAAGAATGAACCCCATGCTCCAGGATATTGTCAAAGAAGAATTGCAAAAACTGTTGAGAGTTAATTTTATATATCCTATTTCTGACAGTGAGTGGGTATCCCCATTGGTTATAGTGCCCAAGAAAAATGGTAAGTGGCGCATTTGTGTTGATTACAGACAACTGAACAAAGCAACGCTCAAAGATTATTTCCCACTACCATTTATTGACCAAGTGTTAGACACCTTAGCTGGGAAATCATCATTTTCTTTTCTTGATGGTTTCAGTGGCTACAACCAGATCAGGATAGCCTCAGAAGACCAGGACAAAACCACATTCACCTGTCCTTGGGGCACTTATGCTTATAATGTTTTGCCATTTGGACTTTGCAATGCTCCAGCTACATTTCAGAGAGCTGTATTAACTATTTTCGCTGATTTAGTTCATGATTGTGTTGAAGTTTACATGGATGATTTTTCAGTGTACGACAATTCATTTGAACATGCATTAGAGAACCTTGAAAGAGTTTTGCAAATATGTATTGAAGCTAATATGTCCCTGAGCAATGAAAAGTGCTTTATGATGTTAAACGAAGGGATAGTATTAGGCCACTATATTTCTTTTCAAGGCATCAAAGTTGACCCAGCAAAAATCCAGATCATTGTTGATTTACCAATTCCAAAGAATCAAAGAGAGGTAAGAAGTTTCCTTGGGTATGCAAGCTATTACAGAAGATTTATTGAACATTTTAGTAAAATAGCTTTACCTTTGTTTAAACTTCTAACAAAAGATGTACTTTTCAACTGGAATGAGAACTGCCAGCAAGCATTTGAAGCACTCAAAAAGAAGTTATCAACCACACCAGTCTTAAGAGGGCCTAATTGGAGCCTACCATTTCATATCTTTACAGATGCATATGACACTGCAGTGGGTGCCTCATTAGGCCAAAAAGAGGAATCTTGTAATTATGCCATTTATTTCATTAGCAAAAATCTAACACCTGCAGAGTCAAACTACACAGTCACAGAAAAGGAAACACTTGCCATCATATATGCTGTGAATAAATTCCAACATTATATAACTGGTTATGAAGTCTTTGTACATACTGATCATTCTGCCATTAGAAATTTAATGAATAAACCAATAACTAGTGGCAGAGTTACCAGATGGTTATTATTGTTACAGGAATTTAACATCACAGTGTTAGATAGACCAGGTAAAGAGAATCAGGTGGCAGATTTTCTTTCTAGACTGCAAAATCCAGGTGAGGTTGTTCCGGTTGAAGATTCTTTTCAAGATGAAAATTTATTTGCATTTCCATAGTGAATCCTTGGTATGCTGATTTGGCCAATTATTTGTCTACAGGAAGGACACCTCCACACTTTACTGCAAAGGAAAAGAAGAGACTAGTCAAACAAAGTGCTAGATATTCATGGCTTAATGGCGATTTATTTTACACTGGTTATGATATGATTATTAGAAGATGTGTAAGAAATGATGAGATAATTGACATTTTAAAATCTTGCCATGATGAACCGTGTGGTGGGCATTTTGCAGCTAAGCGAACAGCATTCAAAGTTCTTACTCTTGGATACTACTGGCCATCCATTTTTAAGGATGCCAAGAAGTATGTGAAGAGTTGTGACAGCTGCCAAAGAATGGGCAGGCCAACAGCTACAGACGAGATGCCCCTTCAGCCCCAAGTTCACCTAGAGCCATTTGAAAAATGGGCTCTAGACTTTATAGGACCCATTAACCCAATCTACAATGGTAAGAAGTACATCTTAGTATGTACTGATTACGTAACAAAATGGGTTGAATTAAAAGCACTGGTTAGAGCCACCGAACAAACAGTGGTAAATTTCCTTTTTGAAGAGATTTTTGTAAGGTATGGAGTACCAAGGGAGATAGTGACTGATCAAGGTACTCAATTCACTTCAAAGTTAGTGAAGGACATCACAGACAAATACCAAATCAAGCACAGAAGAAGTACACTGTACACCTTACCATCCACAGGCCAATGGGCAGGTGGAATCCACAAACAAAACTTTGGAAGGGATCATTACTAAAACTATGGCAATGAATAGGAAGAATTGGGAAGAGAAGCTCAAAGATGTACTCTGGGCTTACAGAATTACGTGGAAGAATACTACAGGATTTACACCATATCAGTTGGTGTATGGCAAAGAGGTAATGCTTCCTATTGAGTTTCAAATACATACTTTTAAACTGGCTGCAGATTTTCAAATTGACCTGGACCAAGCACAATAAGAAAGAATTCAGCAATTGAACCAGTTGGATGAAATGAGGCAGTAAGCAGAGGAAACCACAATCCTCATGCAAAAACAAAGGAAGCAGTGGCATGATGCACATATCAAGAAGAAGCAGTTCAAGGAAGGCGACTGGGCTTTACTTTTTGACTCTAGATTCAGAGATCATAAAGCCAAGTTTACCACCCATTGGATGGGCCCATACCAAATTATCCAGGCTTACGACAATGGTTTAGTCAAGCTCAAAACTATTGATGGAGAAGGTCATTCCTTTACTGTCAACGGTCATCGCCTGAAACTATACACTAAGCCCATCAGCAAGCAAAATTTTCTCCAAACAGTATCTCAACAAAGAGAGGTTGAGATAATGTAGCCTTCAGCTGCAGTATCCTTGCCTTAGTTCATTTCATTTCAATTTAGAAATTCAAAAAGAAATTAAAAAAAAACAAAAAAACAAAAAAAAACAAAATCTAAAAAAAAAAAAACAAACACAAAAAAATAATAATAATAACAATGGGTTAGATGTGAAAACCAGACTCTGGCACACTCTAACCCCGAATTCTTACTTGAAAACCAATTCGTTGGCGGGTAAGAATTCCTTTTCTTTTGTTCCCTGTTTGATTTATCAACTGAATAATGACTTGAGGACAAGTCAAAACTTTAGTGGGGGAGAGAAGCATCAGCATTTTGTTCTTTTATCTCTCCATTGTAAATTCTTAAAGATTTCTTATCTCATTTCCTCATTGTAAATTTCCAAAGCAGTTTGTTTCAACATTCCAGATTTCAATAAAGTAGTTGTTTTGTCATTGTTTTATCTCAGAGGGACCTGGTTATAAACATTATGCAGGGGGACCTGTTCTATCCAGAAGACCATGTTACCAACACCAGCAGTAATGGGACCTGTTTAAGACACATAAAAGGGACCTGTTAAGAGACTGTTACTTCAGGATTACTTCAACAAAGCTTCATCAAGTTTCTACAAGGATCCACAGGTTGCTGGGCACCAAGACTTCATCAAATACCAAAGATCAAGGAACCTGTATACATATAATTCTTTCTCCGGATTTCAAAGGAGCTGCATGAACATCTTCAAGATCTCAGAGGGACCTGTTGCATTCGAATCTATCTCAGGGGACCTGTTATGAACAACAAAGAATAGTCAAAAGAGACTAGTCCTACTCAGCATGCCAATGCAACGCTTGAACAACCAACAAAAGTGTAATGTATTCCTTATTCTTAACATTTAATTTCTTAGATTAATTTTTAATGTTGAATTTAATAACTGTGACTGTTATGATCAATTTCAAAGACACTACATTTTCCATCATCCCTTATCTTACTGTTAATTCTTATCATCTTTCATACTCCAACCTATTTCATACCTCTAAATTCGTTACCCCCTTTTCATATCAACTTTGTTATGTCAATCGGATCTTACAGCCATACCAACATCTTCCATTTGGCCGAGTACCAATAGAAGCAGGACACGTGGTGAATTGTTCTTTAAAAAAAGAAAGAAACAAATGTTAAGCGGGCTTATTCATTGTATCCCACACGGCCGAATTATGATTCCACCACCCGACGTAGCCAAATGATACAGAGGACTCCCTGAAATCATACCCCAGTACTGCATATACGCTTCCAGCGCTTCTATGATGGCATCCATACAAGCAGTACAGCCATTCCTCTATTCCAAAAGATGAATACGCTATGAAGTAAGTGTAGTTGGTTATTTCACCATAATTCTCAGTTATTTCACGTTGGCATTCGACTCCAGTGACTTCCACATTAAGGATTGAAAGCAGTGAGCGCCACAAAAGGGAAATATAGCCATTCGGGTTCGACTTCCACCATAATCACAAGACAGTCAACCGAGCATCATATGGGTTACTAAGGGAGCGACACCACCAGGTCATCAGTGTTGGGGCGGAAGACAAAAAGGTAACAAATTGAAACTTCTTTGTTGAAATTTCAAAACATAAACAAAGAAGAGTTAGAGCACAACTCTCTGCCAAAATGACCAATAGGGTCGAGCCGAGCATGTTCGACAGTTCCCAGTATCACGAAGATTGCATTTCAATTCTCAAAGAGATACAGTGGCTACCCTTTTTAGAGAAATTTCGTGGAAGTAATGAAGAGGTTACCAAACAATTCGCTTTCACATTCAACGGAGAGAAAGCCCTGATAGGTAATTTTTCATTCAGGGTTTCGGAAGACACCATAGCCCAGTCAATAGGGATCAGCCCAAAAGGGGAGAAGTACTTCAAGACAAAGCAATTTAAAGAGAAGTCATGGACTCAATTTATGTCCAGATCCAGAGTCTCATCAGTTAATTGGAAGAAAGGCGTCCCAAGGAGTTGGCTGATGCATCCCTGGGACGAGATGGTCTATATCATCCAAAAGTTTGTAACTTGTGAAGGCCGCTACAGTATTGTTTACTTGTATCATATCAAGTTACTGTTACATTTGAAAGGGCAATGTGTTATCATTCTTCCATACTTCCTCTTGCAAAGCCTAACCAAAATGTCAAAGACCATCCAAAAGCAGAAAGGTAACGAAGACAAGAGCTTATATCACTTTGGGTTAATTAAAATTCTTATTGAGCATGAATTAAAGAGAAGAGGGAAAACGTGGAAGGAATTATTGGCCGCCAACCAAATTAAAGATGAAGAAGACAAAGAAGAACTGCAGGAGAACTCAGGATTCATGAAGGATATCGATGAAGAGATCCCAGTACCCAAAGCAAGCAAGGTACCTCCACCTGTGAGCAGCATAAGGACTAGGAAAATGAGAAAAGAGGATGCTCAGAAAGCAGAGCAAGATAAAAATTTCACCACCTATTCAAGAAGAACGAGGAGAGCATCAAAAGCCCAGTTACAAGAAGACTAGCTTGAATCCAATGCACCTATACCGATGGATATTGAGAGTAGTGCCCACTCACAACCAGGACCAGGAGCTGATATAGAGGTTGAAAGAAATAACAGGCAAGAAAAAGGTTCACCACCTCCCATTAAGAAACAGAAGAAACTGGAGAAACAAATTGAGAAATTAAAGGAAGAACTCATGGAGGCCAATATGCTGGAAAAAGTTATCAAGAAAGAAAATGAAATGCTCCGAGCACAGAGTAAAGAGACTCAACAGAAGAATGAAAAGTTAAGGGAGCGAATCAATGAACTTGAGGCTGAGCAAACAGATATCTGTAAATGGGCCACTAAGTGGTACAACCAGAAGAGGACCCTCAAAGAAAAATACAAAAGATTGAAGCAGGAGCTCCATGGTCAGAAAGATGCCCAGGTGAAAAAGAATGTGGATACATTGCTGAAGGCAGCAGAGGTACAGGCAGGGACAGAGTTCAAGGCAAGCACTTCGGGGTTAGCATGAGGTCATGCTAATTCATTAAGTCGGGGAGAGATGTTGGTACCATCCCATGACCTCCTTTTTCCTCCTAAAATATATCATTTGCTTACCTCTTTCTGTCATACATCTCTTAGATCCCTTGAAATTGATTAGTTAATAGTACTATAGTTATTAAAATGCATTAAAATTTATTAGGAGTTTTATGTTAAAGAATTAGGAATTTTGATAAAATGACTACAGGAAGTTACAACATCCTGTAATTGGTTTATTGTTTGACATATGGCATGACAGCTAGGCTAGAGTGAAGGGTATGGATGAAAAGTAGAATGTCCAAGCATGGACAAATACCTATCCTACAGTAGAACCGACCCTCCTGCATGCGCGGTCAACGACGGTCAAAGCACAACATGTTGGCGACAAAGGCAGCAACAGCATAACATTCTAAACTGATTTAGTTTTGTTCCTTTTTGAAATCAGTTCAGAATAGAAACATTTTAAAAAGTCATGACATGATAAAAGCGGCAACAGCCGCTTAATGAATGTACATTCCAAATGTATGCGGTGTTAGTTTTTAGCAAGACATATGTAAACACAGTTCTCTGTGGTTAGTTAGTGATTATCATTGTATCGTTATCGAAACAGAGCTTTGGTTGAAACGTAATACGAAAAACTCAGTTGCAGTCACGATTTCATATTGATTCTATAATTGGTTGATCACAGTCCAGTATACCTTTGAAAACGCGGACGGGCCTGCGTTGAACTGGTATACTGTCATTTCTTTTTATTCACAACTTAGGGTATTAATGATATGCACAGCAATTAGAATTGATTTTTGATTTCACTAGAATGCGTATGAGTGATGTTTATGATAGTGCTTGAACAGTTCATCACTGAGATCGTGAATCGTATCCTGTAAGGGATTCGATCCTTTGTTGTCTTTTAAAGCAATTTCATGAACTCTGTTATCATTTTAAAGTATGCTTATGATTTCAGTATGTCTTTATCTTTCATGAATATTAGTTGAACGCTGAGTATTTGCTGAACAGGGGTTTTATGCACAGTATCTCCGTAAGGAGATTGAAATCTTGGTTTAAAGTGATACACAGTGTTTTAATTTGGTAGATGAATTCAATGACAATGTTTTAATTAGGTAGATGAACTGAGTGACCTAAGTGTTTGGGTGATAGGTAACACACCTCAATCTTCCGTAAAGAAGTCCTGTAACCTACCATCATAACCACTTAGCTAATAATCCTTTATGTCTATAGATTGTAGACGCATGCCTCGAAGTTTACTGATCCTGGTCGATAATAAATATAGCCTAATCTAGCACCCTAGATAGGACACTACAGGGTGAATGGACATCTCTGCTACATAAATCAAAGGAGGCCTCATGGGCCTCGGCTGTACCAGTAGGACATGCAAGGTTCATCCTATGCATATTGAAACCCTAACCAAAACACATCCATTCCCTCTTGGCCCCCCCTGCTCATCCCTCCTAGTCTACACCTTCTCCTTGGTCTTTTGCACCTCAGTACCATTCCCAGCCGACCAACCAACCATTTTAGCCATATACTCCTCCACAGCCTCAGTGGAATGCACCACCCCAGGGGTGGAGGCCCCCATACAACAATTCTCCAGCTTTATTTCCTTCACCTCCTACTCAACCATAACTTTTACACCTTGCTCCACCTAAATAACCTTAGATGCCTACCCAACCAAATCCAAACCCGAAAAATAGACAGGCACAACAAGTCTATAGTGGAGAGACATCCTACCTTGCTTATGCTGTGGAGATTCAGGAAATCAACCTGAGGTCTGGGAAAGTAATCTTGGACAACCAACCTCCATCTCCACTGAGAGAGAGTGAGGAGGAAAGAGAGGAAAGTATACCTAGACTGAATCCACCACCCTTTTCTGAAAGATTAACTCATCTAGTCTAGCCTAGCCTTGAAGAGAATGAACTTCTGGGTGAATTGAAAAATCTATGTGTCAAAATTCCACTTCTCCAAGCCATTAATAATGTACCTATTTATAAAAAACTGTTTAAAAAGAAGTGTTTCAAACATCCAGGGAGGCGAAAAAGAGACACCCCTACCATTAATGTCATTGGACAATTGTCCGACTTAATGTTAGGGCATGTAATTTGCCAAAAGTATTTAGACCCTGGAAGCCCTGCAGTAAATGTGCACATCAATGACACTGTTGTCCCACACACCTTAATTGATCTTGGGACTGCCATTAATGTAATGACCAAGGACACCATGCTCAGGCTGAATCTCTAGGGTTCATTGAGAACGACCACAACAGTCTTGCAGCTTGTAGCCCGATCCACAGTAGCCCCTGAGGGGATTGTTGAGGATGTTATGGTCTCCATTGACTCCTGGGAGTACCCTGCAGAATTCCTAGTTCTCCAGCCTAAGGCCAAGCTTAATGGTTATGCTCTCATACTTGGGAGGCCTTGGCTAGCCATTGCCGATGCCTACGTCAGCTACAAGGATGGAAACATGACTATAAAAAATGGGCATCTATCCAAGGAGTTGGTCTTGTACCCTATTACTCAGCCATATTTAGAACATGATTTACCTTTATGGCTAGAAGAGGAGGAAGAAGATGAAGTATACTCAGCTCCACTCTATACCTTATAAACTGCCATGGGAGGAGGACAACCAGATGAAGATGATTTGATTGAACACATACTCCAAAATCCAACTCCCAACACCTTGTCCTTAGAAGAAGTAGTGAAGGAAACCAAGAGAAACCATCAGATTGATCTATGCTTAGCTGATTCAAACCCTACTCGTGTCAAGACAATAGAATTCGGCCCTGAAAGAACTTTGAAAATCAACCCCTCTCTTTTTGTACACCAAGAAGAAGAGTTATGTAACATGCTAAGGGAACATTTGGATGCCTTTTCTTGGAGTTACAAAGAAATGAAGGGAGTGCACCCCTCGGTGTGTACTCACCACATTTATATCAAAGAAGGTTGCAAACCAGTCCGACAACCCCAAAGGAGAATGAATCCAGCTCTCAAGGATATAGTCAAAGAAGAACTACAAAAGCTGTTGGATGCAGGATTCATTTACCCTATCTTGGATAGTGAGTGGGTGTCTCCTTTGGTATTGGTTCCAAAGAAAAATGGGAAGTGGATGATTTGTGTTGATTACAGAGAGTTAAACAAAGCAAAAAACAAGGAATATTTCCCTCTACCTTTCATTGACCAAGTGTTAGATGGCTTTGCAGGGAATTTTTTTTTCTCTTTCTTAGATGGGTTCAACGGGTACAACCAAATCCAGATTAGCCTAGAGGACCAGGATAAAACCACCTGCACCTGTCCTTCGGGTACTTTCTCTTATAGGCTCCTTCCTTTTGGTCTATGTAATGCCCCTGCCACTTTCCAGAGGGTAGTCCTAAGTATCTTTGCCGAGCTAGTCCATGATGCAGTGGAAATTTATATGGATGACTTTACACCATATGGGTGTGATTTCCAGGAGGCTCTCTCCAACTTGGGTAAGGTGCTGAACAAATGCATTGAAATGAACTTATCCCTTAGTCCCAAAAAATGTGAGTTCCTGATGAGTACATGGACTGTTCTAGGTCACTCAATATCCCAAAAAGGATTGCAAGTTGACCCAAATAAGATAGTCATCATCCAAAGGGTCCCATATCCACAAAAACAGAGGGATGTCAGAAGTTTTCTAGGTTTAGCTGGATACTATAGGAGATTTATAAAAGACTTCAACAAGTTAGCTTCTCCTTTATTTGGGTTATTGGCCAAGGACTCCGAATTTTTATGGTTAGAAAGTTGTCAAGATGCCTTGGACACCCTACAGGACAAGCTGACCACTAAACCTATTCTATGAGGCCCAAATTGGGCTCTTCCTTTCCATATACATGCTGATGCCTCTCACAAAGCCATAGGAGCAGCTCTAGGCTTGATAGATGACAAGCTAACTTATGCCATTTACTTCATCAATAAGAATTTGTCAAAATCCAAACTGAACTACACAATGACTGAAAAAGAGCTCCTAGCTATTGCGCATTCATTGAATAAATTTAGGCATTACATTACTGGTTACCAAACATTTATGCATACTGACCATGTTGCAATTATATACTTGATGAGCAAACCTGATGTAAATTCTTGAATTATTAGATGGTTACTTTTATTGCAACAATTTGATTTAACTATTATCAATAAGCCTGCCAAAGGAGAATGTTGTTGTAGATTTTTTAATCTAGATTGACTTTACCTACAGGGGAGGAAGGAATGGTTGATGATCAGTTACCAAATGAACATTTATTCGCCATATCAGTTCTCTCTCCATGGTTTTCTAACATAGCAAAGTACTTGGTGTCTGCACAGTTTCCACCAAATTTGTCCTCCAAGGAAAAGAGAAAGATAGAAAGGAAGAGTGCCCCATTCACTTGGATTGGGGGCAACCTCTTCAAATTAGGCCCAGATCAAATACTGAGAAGATGTTTCAGGGAGGAGGGAGTCTTTGACATCCTTCTGACTTATCATGATGGGCCTTGTGGAGGTCACTTTGCATCCTAAAGAACAACATTCAAGGTACTACATGCTGATTATTACTGGCCAAGTCTTCACCAGGATGTGAGGAGATATGCTAGTCAGTGTGATCAGTGTCAAAGGATGGGGAAACATACCCAAAGGGATGAAATGCCTCTGTAACCTCAAGTGACTTTCGAGCCATTTGACAAGTGGAGCATGGATTTCATTTGACCCATTGACCCTCCATCCAGGAAAAAGTAGTACATCATTGTGTGCATTGAATATTTAACCAAGTGAGCTAAAGCCAAGGCCATCAAAGAAGCAACAAAAGAAAAAGTGGTTGAATTCTTAAGGGAAAATGTATTTTATAAGTTTGGATACCCTAGAGAATTGGTCACTGATCAAGGTAGTCAATATACATCTCACATGATTGATAATTTGTTAAGCGAGCATAAGATCAAACACAAAACATCCACTCCTTACCACCCATAGGCTAATGGGAAAGTGGAGGTAACCAACAGAGCGCTGGAAGTAATTCTAACCAAAGTGATTAGCAACAGCAGGAAGGATTGGGCAGATAGATTAGTTGAGGCCACTTGGGCCTACAATACCACCTGGAAGACCACCACTGGGTTTACTCCTTATGAGATGGTCTATGGGAAGAAAGCCCTGCTATCCATTGAATTTGAATACAACATCTTAAGAATGGAAGAAAAAATGGACTAGATCTCACCATGGTAGAACAAGAAATATTTCTCCTACTGAATGGGTTAGATGAATTTAGGATGTAGGCCCTCCTGCACACAAAGGTGACTCAAGTTCAAAGGAAAATTTGGCATGACAAGAATATAAAGGAAAAACAGTTTCAAGAAGGTGGTTGGGCTTTGTTGTATGATTCCAGGTACAAGGATTGTAAATGTAAGTTAAGGACTAGATGGTTAGGGCCTTATGTCATAAAAAAATGTCATCATAATGGTTCAGTACAAATAAGAACCATTGATGCAGAGGATATCCCTTTACTTGTTAATCAGTATAGATTAAAGGTCTACAAAAAGCACTTGTCAAAGAAATAATTCATCAATGGAATCAACAAGACAATGGTGGTGTTGGAGCAAGTCTCAGCTTCCACCCCACCAAGTCCCTGAAAAAAAAGAAAAAAAAGAAAAGAAAAAAAGAAAAAAGATAAAAGATAAAGATACTCAAGTGAAAACCTCCATGAGGCACCTGAGTCCCACTGTTGGGTTGAAAACCACTTGAGGCAGCCCAAAGGTGTTGAAAAAAGAAGATAATAAAAATATCTCTGGGTGAAAACCTCTTTTGAGGCACCCAGGGTAGGCAACTAGGATGAAAACCTCCTTGGAGGCAGACTAGTTGTTTTCTTAAAAAAAAAAAAAAAAAAAAGGAAAAGAAAGAAAAGAAGAGAAAAGGTAAATTTCTTTTGGAATTTTTTTTTTTGCAGGTGAGCAAGAGGAGGATAAGAACAACTTGAGAGAAACAAAAGGACCTACAAGATCCATAGTTCAATCCCTTCATATCATATTTTTCATTATTTCATCCATTCTTCCATTTATGAACCCCTATAGCTCAGTTTAAACAGGAGTTGTGTTTTCTATAGGATTCCATGTAAACCTACAGGAGTTTCCTGTAGGAATTACATTGGTCTTGGAAACCCAAAGAAAAGTGGTCATGGAGCAAGGATATGACAAGCTCGTGTCTACAAAAAAAAGAGAAAAAAAAATCATTCACTCCACCACATCATCGTCGTGCCTGTCATCACCATGTCACCCCTGCATCCATCCAATAAATCAATTTAAAAAATACAGTTTACAAAATTAAAAAACAACAAATAGAAGAGGGAGAGGAGAAGAAAACAAGGACAATAACTGAATACCACAACTCTCACCTACCATTCCCTACAACCCTTCTCCACTCATGTCAACAACGCTCCTGCTCCAGAAGTAAGGAAAACGTATGAAAGTTTAGGGGAGAGGAAGCTACAGGACATCCTGTAGTTTTCCTATTCCTCTAGTAGGCTATCCCACAAAGAAAACTTCATAGGTTTGTAGCCATCTTCAACATAAGGATTCCAAGATTGAGGTAGCTCCTCCAGAGCTCAGCAGCAGCAAAATATCACCAGCATCACTTTGCAACACTTGCACATCAGAAGAGGCCAATACATAGAAGAATATGCAGCAAAAACACAACACAGAGACATCACTCTCTAGATTGCATCATCATCAAAGCATCTTAGCCACAGGTATGTCATCTTACTCATGCTCTCTCATTAGTATCATATGATCAAAACTGTAGGATTATGTGAGAGTTGGTTTTAAGAAGTAAAGGATGCCAGTTAACTTGGCCACCTTCGACTAATCGACGATGAGAAAAAAGTTAGACCACTCCACATGTGGCAACAGTCAAATCATAAGAAAAAGGGGATAAGGACAAAAATGGTTAAGTTATAGAGGAATGAAGTGGGAGATGATTACGAGGTAAGGTGTAATGATGGACTGATAGTGGGACCAATGGTCCAAAAGGAGGTTCTCGTACTTAGATAGCCAGCACACCATCCCACATGATCACCCATATATGGAAATAAAACATTGATTCCCATACAAAGAGAGCATTAGCAATCTCAAGAACTAATCGAAAAGAGGTTTCTCTCGGCTTTCTTGAAGCAACACCTACAGGAGACAGTTAACATTTGCAGCGCAGGAGACCTATAGGATCCTACAGCAAAACCTACAGGATACAGAGCAGTCAATCTACAGGATTATCAGTGGGCACTAAGGGAGGAGAAATTAAAGGTTGTCCTCAAAAAAACATAAAAAGTGAGGTAGGAGCTATATTTTCCATGTTTTCCAGTTAAAAGAAGAAAAATCCTCAATTTGATTAAGGAAATTGCAGTCTAGGAGAATTGTATTGCAAAGTTAACATTCAAACCTCTCTCACCTACCAGAATTCTTGAATTGTATCCATACAAGCCTCCACAATTACTAGGGAGAGATGACAGGAGGTTTTAACAAGAGGGAACCCACAAACATAGTAAGGATCCACTAACATCCTCCCATAGCAGAAATTTTCACAAGGCACCAATGGATGGGGTTCTTTGAGAGGATGAGAGGATATGATGATGAGGTGGCCAGAGACTTTTCTCTCTCACTCATACCCCTCACTAGGACCCATGCCACTATTGTGGTGAAAGGCCTATCAGTGGTAATTACCCTTGAAGTTATAAGCAGAATCACTACACTCCCTTTAGGGTTACCATGGAGAAAAGAAGATAAGGGTAACAACACCCTTGCAAAGAAGAAATTCTTTTTAGAAGGGGAGGAGCCAATGGAGGACAAAAATGGGGTTAGAAGGGAAAGAATTCTGTACCCTTGGAATGAATTTAGTTACCACCTCATTAAATACATATCATGTGAAGGGAGATACAGTGCGGTGTATGGACACCACTTCAGACTCCTCCAAGAATTGAGATTTTGAGCAGACACACCTCCTCAAAATAGATTAAGTATACCCTACTTTCTTCTTCAATCAATGATAGACTTGAGCATCAAAGTGCAGGAGGGAAAACATCAACAATCAGCCCATCATGGGTTAATCAAACTCATCTTAGAAGATGCTCAACAAAACCTAAGACTCTCTATTACATGGAAAACCTTCAGAGACATGCAGGCAGGAGGAGAAATTCAAGCTCTTGAATATGACAAAAGCCCCACTGCTAGTGAAAGGGAAGAAGAGACAGAAGAAGAAAATGAAGAGGAAACAAAAGAGGAAAATGAAGAGGAAACAGAGGAGGAAAAAGAGGAAGAAAAGGAGGAGGATAATGAAGAAGAGACAAAAGGAGAAACAAAAGAAGAGACATATGAGAAGAGTGAGGAATTAGAGGAAGAAAAGAAAGAGAAAGATAAGAATGAGAAGGAGAATGGAAAAGAGGAAACAGAATAGAAGGAAGAACAAAGGTCTACAGTTCAAGGAAAAGAAGGGGAAGAATCACCAAGGGTATCTCCATAACCCACTGAGAAAGAGGCAACAACTGCTCTTACTGCCCTAAGTACACCTATCAAGTCAAAAGGGAAGAGGCAAAGACAAACCCCACTGTACTTTAGGACAAGAAAGATCACAAGGATTAGGAAAGGAAGACCTTAAACTCCCACTAAAAATCCTATTGTCATTGAAGACTCACCGTAAAGGTAACTCCTCTAGAGAAAAATCAAGGAGAAGGATCATCAGAACAAGCCTCTCCCAAATCTCCCATCACTTATGTTAGGAGACCTGTCACAAGGTAAACTCCTCAAAGGGAAAAGGTCTCCTATAGGAAACTCTATTAAACCTACAAGAAACTTAAAAAATGGACCAAGAAGGTATAACTCAATAAGAAACAAAGGAAGAAGATCCAAAACTGAGAGAAACTAGTCCACAACCCAACCTCAACTCCTACTATAGTTTCATTGAAGCAGGTAGGGTAGTCCCACAGAAGTTTTCCATCCCCTTATTCTTTGAACTTGAAAAGAGAGGGCAAGGACACACAGGTGGATGCAAATTGCCAAATTAAAAGGAGTGGAGGATGTAGGCCACATGGAGGAGAAATTGAAGGAGATGGGAAGAGAAATGAGAAGCATAAGGGACATAAAGGCAATGATGAAAACTTAGTTAGAAGCAGAGAATGCATGGCTAAGGGGGAAAATACAAGAAAGGGAAAGCCAGTTGGCAACTATGGCTAGTTTATCCTTGGAGGTAATCCAATGCAAGATGCCAACAAAGTCTTATGCCTTTTATCTCAAGGAACAATGGCTAAAATTCCAAATCAAGACTTTAGCACAGAGAGGCACTATGCGCTTCCAAGCCTATAGACAATTCATTGACCTCTATGATCAAATCACCTTGGAAGATAGAGCAAAAATGTCCGAGTTCTACCGACACAACTTGGCCTTGAAATATTTGAATGTGTGGGACCCAAATTCAAAACTAGGGGACTTGAAACTGATGGCCTTAGCATCATGGATGAATCATGAGGAGGCAAGAGCTACAGAGATGAAAAAGGTAATGACAAGAGAAGAGAAAAAACCCCTTATGATAAGGGCTGAACAATATAACCCAATGGCTATCATCAGCACTCACAACTTGATTGCAAATGATCCTAAGCTTGCACCTAGGTACCTTGCTGCATAAGAGCAAGCAATCACA
Source organism: Pinus tabuliformis (assembly GCA_031772625.1). Classification (NCBI taxonomy): domain Eukaryota; kingdom Viridiplantae; phylum Streptophyta; class Pinopsida; order Pinales; family Pinaceae; genus Pinus; species Pinus tabuliformis. The sequence goes on from CM062819.1 coordinate 113,627,394, forward strand.
CACTTTGAAGACATGTTCAGATTGCTAGGAGATGACAAAATGAAAGCTTGCCAAAGGAGGTGTAACACCTTGCCTTACATCCTAAAAATCAAAGAATACCATTCTCCTCACAGAATGAAAGAGGTACCAAATAGGACACCCATGTATAAGCAGACTCTACAAAGACTCAAAGTCAATTGGATTGGCTTGAGACTCAGTCCACCACTGCTTTTAGGAATGTTGGAAGGAAGGAAAGAAGAAGAAGAAAGAAAGCAGTGGGAAGAGATAGAGAGGAAGGCATGCTTTTATTCACAGTAAGAAGAAACTACAACAAAAGCATGGGATGATAGGGACGCCACCAGAGCAATGAAGGACATGGACATAGATTAAGTTGCTTAGAGCATGAGAAACACTTTCAGTATGGGGGTGATGATAAGATTCATCATTAGGTAACTATATGGACCTTAATACACCCCCAAGCTTACTAAATCAACTCTTCTCATAATTCCTTACATGTTTTAATTATATTTTTCTTAATGAGATGAGTAAAAGTAATATGTTATGTCTAGTGGCCTAATTTGCATCGATTGTAGGTTTTTGGGAGAAAATAATGGCAATTTTGGCTAATTAAGGTGCAGGAAATCGAATGAGACAAGAAGGAGAGATTATAGGATATGGATTTTCCTCATTAAATCATCACTCATTTGAATATTCCTCAATCAAATCACACTAGCCCAAAGTTGCAAGCGACCGAGTCATGGAGATCATTGGCAGTCAAGCCAGTGATAATTAAGAACCAGTTCATCTTGATTTTCAGAGCCAAGCCTCCCTAGATTTAAGGAAGTTGTTGGAGACTTCAGCTCAATGAATAAGGAGGCCTAAAACCCCATTAGGATTCATATTTTTTATGTAAGAGCACTAAGTATTTTCGACTTGAAGGATTGTGGAAAAACACTGTTATGTAATTATTTTTTGATATGATAATGAGAATGAGCATTTCCTTGATCCAACACTAAGTTGACTCAAAGGGATGAAGATCTTGGGTTAGGGCCCAACCCTAGCAGCAGAGGTTCCACTTATTTTACTTGTATGCTTAGGTTATTTCATAGATTAATTGTTGAATTTATTTTGGCATTATTTCATTGTAAGTAGTGGTGAATTTGATTAGTTTGCTTCCATTTGTGCATAGATTTAGCAATGGATTTAAAGAGATAGAGGAATACCAAAAAGGCTAATAGCAGGTGGATTTGGCCTCACTCCTCCCTTCAAGGACCATGGTTTGAGGAAAAACTCCTATTCGGCCCCAAAAAGATAGAATTATGATTTCTTATGGAATTTAGGGTTTTCTGCTAATTAGGCCAACATCTTTTTTGTTTTCAAAAACATGTTTCAGTTTTTATATCTGATATCTCCAACTTTGTATTAGATCTCATGGTGTTTCACAAAATTCTGCAAGTATTTCCATGCATGAACTAGGCAATTAAATAATGGAATTCTATATTCTTATGTTGATTGGAAATCTTTCTTGTTTGACATGATTCATGGGTAAAATCCAGTGATGTGTGTATTGAAGGAGTTTCAATAGTTCAGGAAGATCTCATGTCAGCAACCCCAACCTAACCTCATCCATCCATGATCACCAAAATCCACGAAGTCCATCAACCAATTTATCATTCCATACGAGCAACTTTCCATTTTTGTTGAGAAAATCCAACCATCTTACAAACTTTGGTTTGAGTTCTGAGGAAGTCTTAGCCACTCCCTTGCCTTATTTCTTCCATCATTCACCTTCCCTAAACCCTATACCGCCTTCCAAACCAATCCTTATACTTTTGGTTGGATCCTGTAGGAATACAGGGGATCCTGTAGGAGCATTAGGACATCTTATAGGTGCATTAGGACATCCTGTAGGACGACTTGTAGTGGCCTGTTTTGAGGCCAATTTGTGGAAATTGCATCCAGAAAGATAAGAGAAGACCCCTACTTGCCTCCCAAGCCATCAGACCTTTCACAACCATCTCTAACCCACCTACCATACCACCAAGAATAATTAGCATTCATATTTTCACAGAAAAGACAAAAAGACAAAAGATATTGTATTCATTCATCTGCACAATAGTAATGTGTTTGATTATCTTAGATTACATGCTTAGGATAGTTAGGATTACACACATGTTAGATTAGAAATATTATGAAGTAATATATCTTAACACATAGTTAGATGAGTGGTGTGTTTAAAACATTTATTTCAATCTTTCATTACTGCAGTAGACAATATGTCAATTCTCTCAATTAGGGTAAAATTCCCCTTTCTCCATTGGTAATCAAACTTCTTCTAAATCAATAGAAGGCTAGTTTGAGAACCCTGGTGGTCTATCACTAGCTCAACAGTGACAAAGAGTGGACCCATTGCATCTACTTTTGTATACAACACTATCACCTCCAAGTTTGTATGAACTTGGGGTTGATAATGTAAAGTTGGTAGCCCAGGAGTTGCAACATTCTTGCTACAATATTGTTGCTCATCATATAGGCCAAAATTTCTTTACTATTATGACTTCCAATTTTAAATTTCTGTTTACATTGTTTACCATAAACACAATGTTTATAAAAGTCCAACTTCAAGGATTTCAAATTAGGAAGCAATTTGTGATTCATCAGCACCTGAAGACCCTTCTCACTCGTGTGACCCAATTGATGATGCCATAGGTAAGTAACTTCTTTTACTTTCTCTGATACAATTGCGACCTCACTGACCCAAGTACTTCCTTTGAGTCTGTAAATATTTCTGATGTTTTCTACCTTCATAACAATGAGGGTGCCTTTTGAGACTTTCAGCACTCCATTATGACCTATAAAATTGTAACCATTTGAGTTCAACACTCCCAAGAAAATCATTTTTTTGTTCAATTCAAGTACATGTCTAACATTAGTTAGTGTTCTACCTGTATTATCATGCGTTTTAATCTTGGTATTTCCCATCCCAACAGTCTGGCAAGACACATTATTTCCCATAAACACAAAACTATGATTTACAACTTCATAAGAAGTAAACCAATTTCTGTGCGGACTCATGTGATGAGAAGCACTCGAGTCTAACAATCAATTTTCAACATTTTGAGAGACATTACAAACTAGTAAAGCTTCATCTACTATTCCTACTTTTGTAGATAACACTTCATCAACCATACCTAAATCAACTTGATTTGCTTCCTTCTTCTCGTTTTCGGACTCTTTCCGTTTCCAAAAATCTTTCTTGACGTGTCCAATTTTGTTGTCATACCAACATTTAGCTTTACACTTCTTTCCCTTTGATTTTGATCTAGAAGTTTATTAAACAAGAAAGAAATATAGAGAAACTGAACAGGAAACTGAAAATAAACATGCACAAGTAAACATAATGTATTTATGTGGTAAAACCTTGACAATGTGTCAAGGAAACCTCCACGGAGCAAGGGATTGGAAATCTTTATTAATCAAAGATGATTTTCCATGATGCAACCTCTTGGGCGTTCGCTAATTTAATATGGGATTTTCTTCTGTTACATAACTCCTGTTCGTTACGAATCTCGTTACAAAACTAACTGGTAGTAAAAATAATATTTTACCCATAATTACATCATTTGTTATCACATTTCAACAACCTTTTGATAACATGACTTCATACATTTTCTTTGTAATTTTTCTAGTGGAACTGTGACATGAATTGACTTATCTACACATAGTTTTGACATTAATGTGAGACTCTGACTTTGACATAACTTGGCATGTCAATAAGATAGTGACCTAACAAACAATAACTGATATCACAGTGTTTTAATGCATAATCCTGATATGCATAATATTTGTATTGTGGAGTGAACTGGATAACAATATTATGGTTCAAAGATGTGAACTGGATAACAATATTATGGTTCAAAGATGTGAACAATTGTTAAAGCACCTTAGTATAAGAACGATTCCTTGTTAACAAATTGAGAATTGTGGCTATAGTTGAGCTTGACATAATGACCTGATACAAAATGATTATATTGACAGTGATACAGTGACCTGAGTTGAAGTAACTATTGAACACTAGACCTTGATGTGACTTGACATATAAACATGATTTGATTAACTAAACATGACGATTGACTTGACTCCTATACATGACATATCGACTTGACACCTATACATGACACATAGACCTGACATATATATGCTTGACAATAATTTGACAGTGACTTTGACTCGACATGGCTACGATGAATATTATTTGACATATTGACACACTACCTTGATCTATTTGATCTAACCTTTAGACTACAATGATCTTACATTTGACACAGAGTCATAATTGTGATAACCTAGGAATTTGTATTAGATGTCTTATAGTGATGACTTAGATAGTGTCGTAGTGACATAACCATGACCTTGCAAGGTAGCAAGTCATTGAGGGCAATATCACCATGATATACAACTTATTGGCGTGAAGATGGATAACATTGTATGAGCTAGTGATCAGTAGTGAAAAGACATATGTTGGTATCTCTCCGTTGGCAGAGATAGAGAACATTGGTAGTAGGTCATAGGGATGGCCTTAGGCATCTTGGAGTATGCCATTATCAGATATTTGGGTTCATCATCTGCAGTAGTACATGGTGTTTCTTTCAGCAGAATTGGTATCCAATGTTGTGAACTCTTGATGATGAGTAGTGCAGTTGAGTAGTGACAATGATATGTAGTTGAGAAGTGACAATGATGTGTGCTTGGGCAGTAAGTTTGATTGACAATATTGTCCAATGATCAATTTGGGTAGAGCATTATTGTACAATTGTTAATGATTACTAGGATTTGATAGGGTACAACATTATCTTCTTTACAACATTCTTCTATTGATTCAAAGCATAGGGGGATCCAGTGTGAAAATTGTGAAACATGGTCTATCGTCTCTTCAGGGTGATTGGAGACACTTTCAGGTTGAGGCCTAAGAACTCTTCAGGGTGGCAGGTTGGTGCTAGATCAGGTCATGGTTTTCCCAAGGCGTTGTGGCATCCTTACAGTTGTGGTTGATAAATTACAGGGTGATGAAGCATCCTTCTAGCAACAATTGGTAAACAGAGTGTTGGGGCACTTGCCAGGTTGTGGCCTAACTTACTCCCTTCTACCCCTTCTCTAATAGCTAATATTTCCATGATGGTCCATCTTGTATTGGATGCATGAGAGTCCTACATGTTGTGGCATGTGCATTAGGGGGTTGACGCCTCCTTTAGTTGTAGCTGAAATATTGATGTAATTATTTTCTTTTAAAAGAGATAAGAAAACAATTACAAAGAATCATTAAGTGGTTTTTGACCTAGAGGGGGTTTTCCACCTATAAATCTTTGTGTCCACTATTTTATATTTCTACATTGTTGTATGGTGTTGTATACCGTTGATTGTTATTTATTATTAGCTAAAGAATAACAATAATAATAATTGAAGATTAACTTACACCCTGAAAAAATTTTAAAAGGTGTTGATTGCTAATAAACACTGATTCACTCCCCCCATCATTATTTCTATCAGATATGTCATCAACTTAACTCATCTCCATTTAGAAAGTATAATTCTTCTTTTCCACTTGTGCTGCAACCTTTTGTTACACATGTAAACTCACTTCTAGATAACTTCTCCATAGCCTTTAGAATCTAATCCATTGGTCCTGACGTATTCTCAACCCTAGTGGCTTAGAAATCCTAGCACTCTCAGAACCCTCATGGCCCTCATGCGTCCAAATCCATTGTCATAGTAAAACTCCTCTAGGTCATGTAACAATTGTGTTCAAAATAGATTTCACCCTTTGCTACACCCTTTGAGATATTTCAAACATTGATCTACTAGTCTTGATAAGAGATCACTACTTGTTCACCCATGCTATATATATTGCAGTCGTTTGCACCATTGGTATATTGCATAGGTGACGGGCCTCTAAATTAGACACAAATTAAGGCCCATATAAATTTATTAGGCACATAAAGGCTATATTAAACATCTCCTTCTACACTTAATAATGATTTTTTAGCTTTAATATGTTCTTAGGAAGATTTAGAGATAATTGCATATTATGTGCCTAATATTATTTATTTTTGCATAATATTGAGTAAATACTGAATGAGATAATATAGGGACTTACTCCGTACTACAAGATAGAACAATATTGGATTAAAAATGGATTGGATATCATGAAATTACTGACAGATTTTGGAGCTCTAGTGATTAAGAAAATCTATGAATGTGTTCCTTGTCATTAAATGAAGATTCCTCTTGTTGGGAACCAGATCCACTTTTTGAAGGATTTTGGAGGGGAATGATGCCTTATTTCAAGGACAGTTCTTCCCTATCAATTTATATAAGTATCAATTCTAATTTTCCTTCGGGGGATGTATTTATTAGTCTTCTTTTGAAGAAAACTTGTTATTTAGAGGCTTTACTTTCATTTCTAGCAGGTATGTACTTGGATTGACTCCAATAATGAAGTTTGGTGCCATTTTTAGCTTCTAAAGCTTGTTTTCCTTCATAGGACTCTAAGTATCCTTGGGCTTGGCGATCCCGGAGTCTCAAAGCATTGCTATACAATTTCTTTATGTCCTTTGAATGTCTTTTTCACTTACATCTCTTATTTCTGCATTTAGTGTTCATGCTTCATTTGATGTAGGTTATATTGGTTAAATGATTGAAGTGAGTTTTTTTGAAATTTATTTATAGAGTTACAAGAATTATGCATAATTTGAACAACTTTTAAAAGTCATATTCATCATTGAGCTACTTGGATTGGTTTACTAGTTCACAAATCTAGAGTTTTTGGAAGTCTCTTGTTTCAAAATAGTAGTAATTTTTATACTAATTTTTAGAATGTGTTAATGAGATTCTTTCGAGTTGATTCCACTTGGATTGAATCATAAAAACATTTAAGTTAATAAAAAATTTACCCCATAGCATTTTCACTTGATCATATTAGGCATTTGGTAGGTTAACTAGCTCATTGATTCTTGAATTTCTAGTTTCTAGAGTAGTAATTTTCTACTATTTTTTAACACATGTTACAAAATGTATTTTCGAGTGATTCCACTTGGATTGGAGTCTTACGACATACTAATTAATTACAGAATTCATCCCATATAATTTTAATTTCGATTTTATTGGTCATTTAGTGAGATAAATTGGAGGATGGACTAGCTGGCACAATAGGTATTTTAGTCTTTGCAATTATGAAAAAATCATAATTTTTTGGTAATGTGCAGGTAATATTGTTGATTTATACGGTTATCATTTTCCTCATACATTCCTCCTACAATCAATAGCCTCTTTCACCTCACTACACAACGCCCTCAAAACTCTGCCACTGAAATTAGATTTTTGGGTCATTGAAGGACACCGTGTGCATTTGTTTTTGTGGAAGACGGGCCTCTCAAAGGTTCTAAGATTTGAAAAAGCCTCGTATAGAATTAATATAACTTCATATACTCTTTCTCACCTATATATCACCTTTACCACCCTCATAATGCTCACGGATCTAATTATGTAGCATAACAAGGCAATCTTGTAGCATTCTGTAGCACCATGTAAACTTGACCAAATTTTCTCCAAAAGCTTGATTTTTACATCTTAGCCTTGAGTAGTGACCCTTAGGCTCTGAAACCATGATTTAGGAAGGCCAAAGACCACTTAGGACTTGTATTTTTACCACTGCAACACATTCCAACAATTAAAAGTTAATAGACAAGTTCATGAATTGAATGACATAGTGATGATTTTCATGATCACTGTATGAAGCACCTAATGGACTTTGTTACTAGGTCTAATATTTTTTGAATGTAGTGATGGAGATTTTGTTCATGCTCTTTACTTTATGTAGTTAGAATATATTTTCCTTCCTTGTCTTTGTTGGCATTATGAGACAAGTGTTGGCCTTGATGGCAAATCACACTGATGACAAATCATAGTGCAGAAGGATAGCAGCAAGGAATTGATGATCAGACTACAAGTATGAAGAGAAAATATATACACGCTGGTTCACTATATACCAAGTCGCGTATACAAGCAGGTTCACTATATACCAAGTCGCGTATACGCAAGTTCGCTATATACCAAGTCGCGTGTACACACAGGTTGGCTTCAGTAAAAGAGCATGTATGTGGAAAACTTATCTTTGGTCCGTGGCGGTTATTCCTTGGAAGTTGTGCCTATGGTTTTGGACCATGATGTCTCGACGGACGTGTTGATCCCTAGTTTTGAAGTTGATGGTATTGGATTTCTATGGTTTTGGCCCTTGGTATTGAGCAAGGCCTAAGGCTATATAAGGAGAAGAAGATCATTAGGCAAAGTACAATTGAAAAGTCTTGAATATCATGAAAAATAAAGAGATCTAGTATGCAGGTTCTGGGTTGCTTGATCTAAGCTAAGGAGAGATCACACCGATTGATAGAAGACTAGATCTAAGGACAGATCAGGATCTAATGGTTTGAAATGCACTATTATGATATGGTTGATTATGCGTATTTCTAGATCTGCATACTGACGCAATGTTATGTTCTGGGTCTAACTGATGTCTGGTACAGCTGCAAGTTAAGAGAATTTATTTTTAGATCTGTACGCATGTTGTCTTTGGTAAAAGCGCGTGTATACGCGGGTTCATCTCATTGAAGTAGCGTATATCTTTTGAAGTTTGATTTTTGGGGTTGCAGTTGGGTCTGACTGCTATTGCAGAGTTCTGTAGTCTTCTCTGTGTTCTGGTGACTGGTGTTGACAGGGTTTCAGTGGTTCAGTGATTCAAAGATTGATGATGCTAGTATTGGTTATTTTGTGCTTCAATGATCTGTTGTGAAAATTGAATGAATTGTGGTCTTCAGATTGTAATGTTGTGCTTCAGGAATATCCAGTCTGAAAATGTATGAAAAGTGGTACCTGAAGGAAAGAAGATTGTAGGCCAGCACCTACGTACTAGTATCTTAGCTAGTACAAGAGCAAAGGGGGTTGGAGCTCCCTTCCAAGGAAGTTTGGAGAACGAGAGAAGGTTGAAGCCTTCAGTAGGTTGTAGCCTGCGTACTGGTATAAGGCTGCACCAGTACAAAAGATTGTAAACTGAAGTTTCATATTAAAGAAAAGATAGAGACGACTTGCAGCAGGTGGTTTTCACCCACATTGGGTTTCCACCTTATATCATGGTGTTCATGTGTGTGTTTTCTGTGTGATGATCTGTTCTGTTATACTGCACCTGTTTGACTATCATGGTTAATAATGTCCTGATGCATTTACCGAAGATAAGCTACTGAATCATAAGTTTTCTTGTTATACGTTGGTTTCTTTAGACACAGTAGCGTGTACACACTGTTTCACTTAACTGAAGTAGCATATATGTTTTTGAGCATAAAATGAAAAAGTTTTTCTGATAATACTGATTCACCCCCCCCTCTCAGTATTATTTCCAACAGTCTTTTGTTTCCTGTAATAGGTTAAGGTTTCCATTTCAAGCATTTCCATTTCTGCAATTAGTTTAGCTTTGATTTCATGATATTCAATTCATTGAAACAAATCAACGAAAGAAGGACACATTGCATGTTTCATGTAAGTTTTAACCCTCTACAGAAATTACCTACAAATGAATTCTTAAAACATAAAAAATAAACAATGGCGAGAACATAAACAAATATACACATAGATTTTCCCCTGGATCCAAAAACGAGGACCACTAGATTGATTTTTCATTATATTCCTTTCAATGTTACAATACATATATATACATGTTGAAGCATTCATAAACCCCAATCCATAAGACTGGATTATAACCTAATTATAGTTCCCTTGATCGGATCTACATAATACCATGGGTAGAAAACTTCATGCCCAAAACAAATGGTAGGTCTGCCCACCATCTTTGGGTCTGCATAAAAAAAAATTCATGGGGCATTGCCTCGGATCTCATGCAGGGGGTCTACCACCCCCTTGCAAACCCCTCAACATGGGGGGTTGTCGGCCTCCCTATGACCCCTCCACTTTTCCCGACGCATGGAGCTAGTCGTGGAAATAATATAACACATACCCAACACTCCACATATAGAGACAACACCTCTTAAGTTTGTACGAAATCCAGATTGATAATTTAAGTTGGTAGCCTTAGGAGTTGAAACGTTCTTATTGAAATACTGGGGCTCATCAATAGGCACCAACTCTTGCTTTACCCTGGCATTAGAAGTTCAAATATCAACATCTTCTCCTTGAGCTCTTAGTCTAAATCTCACAAATCCCATTAGATCGTAGACCTAATATATCCAACAAGACCGTGGTAAATAGAAACATACTTACATAGGCCACACACCAACCTATAGTTGCCTCCATGGATCTAAATATAAAACCACTCTCATGGGAGTTTAGGATAAACCTACTTTAATACCATTGTTATAAAAGGAAAATAAAAAAATAATAGCAACTGTTGTGAAGGAAAATTGAATGAATTGTGGTCTTCAGATTGTAATGTTGTGCTTCAGGAATATCCAGTCTGAAAATGTATGAAAAGTTGTACCTGAAGGAAAGAATATTGTAGGCCAGCACCTACGTACTAGTATCTTAGCTAGTACAAGAGCAAAGGGGGTTGGAGCTCCCTTCCAAGGAAGTTTGGAGAACGAGAGAAGGTTGAAACCTTCAGCAGGTTGTAGCCTGCGTACTGGTATAAGGCTGCACCAGTACAAAAGATTGTAAACTGAAGTTTCATATTAAAGAAAAGATAGAGACGACTTGCAGCAGGTGGTTTTCACCCACATTGGGTTTCCACCTTATATCATGGTGTTCATGTGTGTGTTTTCTGTGTGATGATCTGTTCTGTTATACTGCACCTCTTTTACTATCATGGTTAATAATGTCCTGATGCATTTACCGAAAATAAGCTACTGAATCATAAGTTTTCTTGTTATACGCTGGTTTCTTTAGACACAGTAGCGTGTACACGCTGTTTCACTTAACTGAAGTAGCGTATATGTTTCTGAGCATAAAATGAAAAAGTTTTTCTGATAATACTGATTCACCCCCCCCCCCCCCCCCCTCTCAGTATTATTTCCAACAATTGGTATCAGAGCAGGTCCTTCAGAGAAGCTTGATCGCTTGAAGGTAGATCGTTCATCATGAGCAACTACGAGAGAGAAGCATCAATCAGGCCACCGGTTTTTGATGGGACAAACTTCAATTATTGGAAGGTAAGAGTTACTGCCTATCTGCAATCTCTTGGTACAGAAGTTTGGGACATTGTAGAGACAGGCTACGCTTTTCCTTCAGCTACTCCTACAGATGCAGCCGAGAAAAAGAAGTATGAAACAAATGCAAAAGCAGTCAGTACCCTTCTAGGATGTATATCCCAATCGGAATTCATGAAGGTAATGCACTATAAATCCGCAAAAGAAATATGGGACAAAATTGTCACGAGCTATGAAGGAGACGAATAGGTAAAGCATGCTAAACTTCAAACTCTCAGGATTAAGTATGAGACTCTCAGAATGTATAATGATGAAAGTGTGGCTAACTATTTCCTTAGGGTAGATGAGATTGTTAACTGCATGAAAAACTTGGGTGAAGAAATAAAAGAGGCTATTGTGGTTGAAAAGGTTCTAAGATCATTGTCCCCCAAATTTGAATCTAAAGTGTCTGCAATAGAAGAAAAGGAAAATCTACGAATTCTTACTATGTCTCAGCTTCACGGAATTCTAACTGCTTATGAAATGAGAAAAGGAGGTCCATCAGACAGAAGAGAAGCTGCTTTCAAGGCTTCGGGCAAAGAAGATTATTATGAAGCAAGTCACGTGCCAGAAGATGAAGAAGAAGAATCAAATTTTGTCAGAAATCTTCAAAGGGGTTTTGGAAGGTTCAGAGGTAAGTTACCTTTTAAATTCTTTGCTTGTGGAAGAGTAGGTCATTATGCTGCCAAATGTCCTCACAAAGATAAGAATGACAAGGGAAAGGAACCTGTTAAATGGAACAAGAAACAGAATGAAAAGAAGAAAAGCTATTACACTCATGAAGATAGTGATGGTCTTTCAAATAGTGACGAAGATGAACAAGGTTATAGATATAAACTTTTAATGGCTTTTGAAGATGATGATTACATGGATGCTATAGATGTAGAAGGCTTTTATGAAGAAATGAATGATCTCAAAATTTGCTTAGAAGAGAAAAGTGCTATTATTGATTCTCTACAATGTCAACTGGCAGAAAAGGAAAAACATCTTGAAAAATTGGAATGTGAGATTGTTTGTCTTAGAAAGGAGATTGAGAAAACAAAAGCAATTAATCTTAAATTTGTTAAAGGATCTGAAACCTTGGATGAGATTATCAATGTGCAGCACTCTCCTCTGATCAAGACAGGTCTGGGATATAATGGAGAAACATCTCAAGCTTCTACCTCTAAAAGTTATCTTGATGCAGCAAGGAGGAGCGAACAAAGATCAGATAAAAGTCATCAGGTGAATGAGGGACAGTTTACCTCAAGAACAAATAAAGACTATCAAGAAGTTCGGGGACAAGCGGCCTTAAGGACAAACAGAAGCTACAATCAGTTGGATGATAGATCTGATTATCGGAGAAATTTCTTTAATGGCCAATGCTTTTCTTGCCATAACTTCGGTCACAAAGCAGCTCAATGTGTTGCCTACAAGACAATCATGACTAGAGAAGCTCAAAAGCAAAGAAGTATGACTGGAACCATGAAAAGGACTTATAACAACTTTTCGGTTCTTGAAAATGAAGTTGAATGCTCTATTTGTAATAACTTTGGTCATGAAGACTCTGAATGCAGGAGCAGGTTCTGGAAGACAACTCAGAAGGAACAAACCTCAAATGTCAGAACATGGAGAATAAAGGAACCACAACCAGAAAGATGTGGGATAGCCTTTTATGCAGAAGGTCAAGAAAGTCTATGGTACATTGACAGCGGATGTTCGAAGCATATGACAGGGGACAAAGAAAAACTTGAATCATATACCGCATTAGAAAAGGGAAAGAAAGTTTCCTTTGGAAACTATATCTCTGCAGCCATAAAAGGAAAGGGCGTTGCTCCGTTGAAAGAGAAGGTCAAAGCTGGAAATGTTTCGTATGTTGATGGATTGAAGCATAATCTTCTGAGTGTCAGTCAGATGTGCGATCAAGGAACAGAGGTAATATTTAGATCAAATTGATGTTGTGTTCATGATCTTGATACAGGTGAAACAGTGATCAAAGGAAGAAGGACTCCAAATAATCTATACATATTTGAAGAAAGACAACAACAATGTTATTTGAGCAAGAATGATGAACAATGGCTATGGCATCGGAGGTTGGGGCATCTAAGCTTTCCACAAATAAGGAAAGCATGCAAATATCAGGCAGTTCGTGATCTTCCAGATATCAAAATTCCAGACAACACCATATGCAAATCATGTCAGTTTGGAAAGCAAACCAGAACTAATTTTCCGGAGAAGGAAGGATCAGCTAGCATGCCTCTTGAGCTAGTACATACAGATACATGTGGTCCATTCAGAAAAAGAACACCTCAAGGAGAAGAATATTTGATATTATTCATTGACGATTTCTCTAGGTTTGTCTGGTTAGGACTTATGAAGCACAAAGATGAAGCATTCGAAAAATTCAAATCCTTCAAAGCCTTGGCTGAAAATGAATCAGGACACAAGATTAAGTGCCTCAGATCTGACAGAGGTGGGGAGTTTACCTCAAATGAATTTTTCGATTTCTGTGAAGAACATGGGATAAGAAGAGAATTCTCTACAGCTAGAACTCCGCAGCAAAATGGAGTTGTGGAAAGAATGAACAGAACAATCCAACAAATGGCTCGTGCTATGCTTGATGAATCAGGTACTCCCACAACTTTCTGGGGTGAAGCTACACATGCTGCGGTTATTATTCTCAACAAAACAAATGTCCGAGTAAACAGCACTCAAACTCCTCATGAGCTCTGGTGTGGTAAGACTCCTTCAGTGAAGCACTTCAAAATCTTTGGGAGCAAATGTTATATTAAGAATACTGATGAGAAACTTGGCAAACTTGAACCAAGAGCAGACGAAGGCATTCTTCTTGGTTATTCTCCACATAGAAAAGCATACAAGTGCTACAATAAAAGACTTGGCAGAATTGTTGACAGCATTGATGTTGTGGTTGATGAGAAGGGATACATTCCTAGGCAAGTTCATCATGAAGACATCGAAGAAGATGAAGGCTACCCTCAAAGACAGAATGATGAAGAAGAACCTCAAGAAGAAGAATAACCTCAAGAAGAACCAGAGGAGCAGACAAGAATAGAAGAGAAGACTCCATCCAGATATGTCCAGAAGAATCATCCAGAATCTCAGATTGTGGGACAGAAAGAAGCAGGAGTACAAACAAGAAGAACAATTGCAGAAGCTTCAAGCTATTTGGCATTACTCTCTTCCACTGAACCACAAAATGTGAAAGAGGCATGCAAAGATGAATGTTGGGTCAAAGCAATGGATGAAGAGCTTGAGCAGATCGAAAAGAACAACACTTGGGAATTGGTTCCTAGACCAAAAGATAAGAATGTCATAGGGACAAAATGGGTCTTCAAAAATAAATTGAATGAAAATGGAGAAGTAATTAGAAACAAGGCCAGACTTGTTTGTAAAGGGTATGCACAGCAAGAAGGAATAGATTTTGAAGAAACTTTTGCTCCTGTTGCATGACTTGAGGCCATCCGAATGTTGCTTGCTCTCTCAAGTTTTCAAAACTTCAAGGTATTTCAAATGGACGTGAAATCAGCCTTTCTGAATGGAGACTTAGAAGAAGAAGTATACATTGAGCAGCCAGATGGTTCCATTCTTGGGAATGATCCAAACCTTGTATGCAGATTGAAAAAGGCTCTCTATGGTCTCAAACAAGCTCCAAGGGCCTGGTACTATCGGTTGGACAAATATCTTCACCAACAAGGCTTTTCAAAAGGATCAGCAGATAGCAATCTCTATATGAAAGTTGAAAATAACAAATTGCTAATACTTGTTGTGTATGTAGATGATATTATCTTTGGCAGCAATGAAGAGGCTATGAGTCAAAACTTTGCCTTGGTTATGCAGAAAGAATTTGAAATGTCATTACTTGGAGAGTTGACATACTTTCTTGGATTGCAAATCCAACAAAATAAGGAGGTATTTTCTTGTCTCAAACCAAGTACCTCAAGCAGATCTTGAAGAAGTATGGCATGGAAGATTCAAAGCCAGTATGTACCCCCATGGTTACAGGATGCAGCCTCAGTACAAATGATGAATCAGCAGTAGTTCATCAACCAACTTATAGATCCATGATTGGGAGTTTGCTTTATTTGACAGGTACCCGACCAGACATTATGCATGCAGTAGGAATTGTTGGAAGATTTCAAGCCAACCCAAAGGAAACTCATCTTCAGGCAGTCAAAAGAATCTTCAAGTATCTTCAAGGGACTCAAAACTATGGCCTATGGTATCCTAGAGATACAAATCTCACTCTTCATGCTTACACAGATGCAGATTGGGCCGGAAGTGTGGATGACAGGAAAAGCACAAGTGGTGGTGCATTCTTCATGGGTTCCAGATTAGTATCTTGGTTCAGCAAGAAACAGAGTTCGATTGCCTTATCTACAGCTAAAGCAGAATATGTGGCTGCGGCATCTTGTTGCACACAACTTCTTTGGATGATGCAGACCTTGCAAGATTTTCAAATCACTTGCACTCCACCAGTCTCTATCTTATGTGATAATACAAGTGCAATCAGCATTTCAAAGAATCCAGTCATGCATTCAAAGACCAAACACATACCAATCAAGTATCACTTCCTCCGGGAACAAGTGCTTGAGCAGAAGGTCAAGTTGGAGTATGTTCCTTCTAAGGAGCAAGTTGCTGATATTCTCACAAAACCACTGCCCAGGGAAACTTTTGAATATCTCAGACAAAAGCTGGGAGTAGTTGATGCTTCATCTTGCTGTTAAAGCTTGTCTGTTCTAAAGAAAAGTTGGTGTACGCGTGTTGTATAAAGAATATCCGTGTACATACGTTGTTTTATGTGGGGAAAGTCGCGTATATGGTGTACGCGTGTTGTATAAAGGATATCCGCGTGCATACGCTGTCTTATGCAGGTGAAGTCGCGTATATGGAGTTCTGAACAGCTAGGGCAGACTCTGGTTGGAGAAGGTCTGAGATGGGTATGCCAGAATCCTTCAGGCACAGTTTCAGGGGGAGCAGCTTAAAATCTAATAAAGCATTGTTGGCATTTAGATGTTTTTGGTTCTAGTTCACAACTGTTGTTGGTTTCAGGAGAAGGAGCACAGAAGGAAATCTTGGTTGCTGATCTAAAAGATGATTATCAGATGCTGCTGATGACTTTCATAAGTCTTGATCTAGATCTTTCGTCTCTATGTCATGTATCTCTTTTGTGATATCTCTTTTATGGTGTCAAGGTCATGTAACGGCCTATGTTGGTTTCCCCACTATGCCTGGGATGAATGATGTAATATAATTGGTTGTTATTTTCTGATGTATCCCCTCTTGGTTGGGAGTATGGATGTATGTATTGAGTCTTTTGGTGATAGGAAGGTCTTTTAGGGTGTATAAGTGGTTCTTTTTGAAGAACATCTTTTGCAGATCTTGCCTACAGTCAGGGGGAGCATGTTCAGCACAGCAGAGCAGAGATATCAGCACATTCACAGGGGGAGCACAGCCCTTTGCCCTTGATGACAAAGGGGGAGAATGATTCTAAGGATCTTGGGGTTGCCATCAAGTCCAAAGGGGGAGATTGTTGGCATTATGAGACAAGTGTTGGCCTTGATGGCAAATCACACTGATGACAAATCATAGTGCAGAAGGATAGCAGCAAGGAATTGATGATCAGACTACAAGTATGAAGAGAAAATATATACACGCTGGTTCACTATATACCAAGTCGCGTATACAAGCAGGTTCACTATATACCAAGTCGCGTATACGCAGGTTCGCTATATACCAAGTCGCGTGTACACGCAGGTTGGCTTCAGTAAAAGAACGTGTATGTGGAAAACTTATCTTTGGTCCGTGGCGGTTATTCCTTGGAAGTTGTGCCTATGGTTTTGGACCATGATGTCTCGACGGACGTGTTGATCCCTAGTTTTGAAGTTGATGGTATTGGATTTCTATGGTTTTGGCCCTTGGTATTGAGCAAGGCCTAAGGCTATATAAGGAGAAGAAGATCATTAGGCAAAGTACAATTGAAAAGTCTTGAATATCTGAAAAAGAAAGAGATCTAGTATGCAGGTTCTGGGTTGCTTGATCTAAGCTAAGGAGAGATCACACCGATTGATGGAAGACTAGATCTAAGGACATATCGGGATCTAATGGTTTGAAATGCACTATTATGATATGGTTGATTATGCGTATTTCTAGATCTGCATACTGACGCAATGTTATGTTCTGGGTCTAACTGATGTCTGGTACAGCTGCAAGTTAAGAGAATTTATTTTTAGATCTGTATGCAGGTTGTCTTTGGTAAAAGCGCGTGTATACGCGGGTTCATCTCATTGAAGTAGCGTATATCTTTTGAAGTTTGATTTTTGGGGTTGCAGTTGGGTCTGACTGCTATTGCAGAGTTCTGTAGTCTGCTCTGTGTTCTGGTGACTGGTGTTGACAGGGTTTCAGTGGTTCAGTGATTCAAAGATTGATGATGCTAGTATTGGTTATTTTGTGCTTCAATGATCTGTTGTGAAAATTGAATGAATTGTGGTCTTCAGATTGTAATGTTGTGCTTCAGGAATATCCAGTCTGAAAATGTATGAAAAGTGGTACCTGAAGGAAAGAAGATTGTAGGCCAGCACCTACGTACTAGTATCTTAGCTAGTACAAGAGCAAAGGGGGTTGGAGCTCCCTTCCAAGGAAGTTTGGAGAACGAGAGAAGGTTGAAGCCTTCAGCAGGTTGTAGCCTGCGTACTGGTATAAGGCTGCACCAGTACAAAAGATTGTAAACTGAAGTTTCATATTAAAGAAAAGATAGAGACGACTTGCAGCAGGTGGTTTTCACCCACATTGGGTTTCCACCTTATATCATGGTGTTCATGTGTGTGTTTTCTGTGTGATGATCTGTTCTGTTATACTGCACCTGTTTGACTATCATGGTTAATAATGTCCTGATGCATTTACCGAAGATAAGCTACTGAATCATAAGTTTTCTTGTTATACGCTGGTTTCTTTAGACACAGTAGCGTGTACACGCTGTTTCACTTAACTGAAGTAGCGTATATGTTTCTGAGCATAAAATGAAAAAGTTTTTTTGATAATACTGATTCACCCCCCCCTCTCAGTATTATTTCCAACAGTCTTTTGTTTCTTGTAATAGGTTAAGGTTTCCATTTCAAGCATTTCCATTTCTGCAATTAGTTTAGCTTTGATTTCATGATATTCAATTCATTGAAACAAATCAACGAAAGAAGGACACATTGCATGTTTCATGTAAGTTTTAACCCTCTACAGAAATTACCTACAAATGAATTCTTAAAACATAAAAAATAAACAATGGCGAGAACATAAACAAATATACAC
The DNA here is from genome assembly GCA_031772625.1 of Pinus tabuliformis. NCBI lineage: Eukaryota > Viridiplantae > Streptophyta > Pinopsida > Pinales > Pinaceae > Pinus > Pinus tabuliformis. Next base: position 113,645,915 of record CM062819.1, read on the forward strand.
ATAGATTTTCCCCTGGATCCAAAAACGAGGACTACTAGATTGATTTTTCATTATATTCCTTTCAATGTTACAATACATATATATACATGTTGAAGCATTCATAAACCCCAATCCATAAGACTGGATTATAACCTAATTATAGTTCCCTTGATCGGATCTACATAATACCATGGGTAGAAAACTTCATGCCCAAAACAAATGGTAGGTCTGCCCACCATCTTTGGGTCTGCATAAAAAAAAATTCATGGGGCATTGCCTCGGATCTCATGCAGGGGGTCTACCACCCCCTTGCAAACCCCTCAACATGGGGGGTTGTCGGCCTCCCTATGACCCCTCCACTTTTCCCGACGCATGGAGCTAGTCGTGGAAATAATATAACACATACCCAACACTCCACATATAGAGACAACACCTCTTAAGTTTGTACGAAATCCAGATTGATAATTTAAGTTGGTAGCCTTAGGAGTTGAAACGTTCTTATTGAAATACTGGGGCTCATCAATAGGCACCAACTCTTGCTTTACCCTGGCATTAGAAGTTCAAATATCAACATCTTCTCCTTGAGCTCTTAGTCTAAATCTCACAAATCCCATTAGATCGTAGACCTAATATATCCAACAAGACCGTGGTAAATAGAAACATACTTACATAGGCCACACACCAACCTATAGTTGCCTCCATGGATCTAAATATAAAACCACTCTCATGGGAGTTTAGGATAAACCTACTTTAATACCATTGTTATAAAAGGAAAATAAAAAAATAATAGCAACTGTTGTGAAGGTAAATCCCCTCTGTGTACAAAGGCGATCCCTCTAGCCCAATGAGTGGGTCTAGCAACAAACGAAACAAACTAACATGCACATTCCTATCTTATGCTTAACAAATCTAGAGAGAGAGAGTGGCATACCTCACTCTGATGCTAATCGCTCAATCCTTTTGGAAATGACTTTGATTCTTTCGCTCCAGGTCTCTCTTTTTGCTTGTTCTTCATGTCCAAGTACTTGCAAGAAAGATCAAAGAGCTATGCAAGATACAAGAGCATATATGGCATACATCAAACATAAACTACTTAATATATCAAGGAGTATTAAGCTAAAAGTATAAATATTTACACAATTATGGAAAGTGAACATCACATGTATATATTAGTAAGCTAAAAAGGGGACCATACAACCTATGTCTTGGTGTTGGAGACATCCTTTTGATGGATGTCCAAGTCCAAGCAAAGACTCTTTAAGCACTCCTCATTCAAGTTAGAATGGGCAACATGTAAGCATAATCTCAGCATAGGAATGTAGCAATCAATGACCAACCATTTGGGGATGGAAGGGAGAGGGAGTTAGGGATCCAAAAAAGAGGGAGGAAGGTCCACATATCAAGGGGAAAACGAATAATGATAAGATCAATAGGTCCAAATGGGATAGCTTGACCATATCAACAACAATTAATATCCAGTTCATTGTTCTTGAAGGTTCTAGTGCACGAAGCTTCTCATCGAGTTTGGGAAAACTTCCCAGATGAGGTTCAACGCGGGTTTTCATATCAAAACCTAGGCTGGCAATGCTAGGGTAGAAAAATGCAACCTGTCATCAACATGGGCAGGCAGTGTAGCAAAATGTCTTGGTCCTAAAATTAGGTTTTTAGTTAATCTTCTTCAGAATTGACTCAGGGTAGTTTTCCTTTGATTCTTCAGGGAGGTTTTGGTATGTATATCATGATGGATATGTTGCACAATTGTCAATGTTTTGTCACTTCAGGATATGGAATAGGAAGTGAATAGGAGTTGTGATAAAACACTGTGTAACAGATGCCCCCTAAAGCATGAAGGCAAAACAGGGAGTGATGGCTGAGATGCTTTACAAGTTAGTGTAAGGACTAGAACAACACTATTAGGAGACCTACAAATCAAGCATATACATATACATATACATATTCAACATCTCTGATGATAATGCCTAATGATACATGAATAGGCATCCAATGATACATGAATCCATGAAATGGATGCAATCATCTGAATAGAAGGGATCATGTCTATGGATCCACGATATGGTCATAGCCATTCGTATATGGGAAACATGTGTACAATCATGAATAATCATAACTCCACGCAACCTGGATTTTATCATACATAATCCAGGGTCTTGCGCTCCATTTTGACCCAGTCAATGTACGAATTATAACATGTGAATAGATGTGTCGAAGTTGAACATGATATAAAACCACCTGATTACCTGGCCAATATTGTAAACCATTAATAGGAATGAGAGAAACCACCAATAATGAAAATGGATCTCAAGGTACAATTAACACAATCCAAAAATGTGAATAATGAAGCTGAAGTCAAACACCCGTGGAATCATTCGATCGAAGGTCAATGATGTAAACATGTCGTCGAATGCAAAGAACTTTCCATTAAGGTATTGAAGATCTAAGGTACTAGAAGGGCGTTTCTAGATCATATTCCTGAATAATGAGTTGAAGTCGACAGGAAGTGATCCGTTGAAGGAGGGACATAATGAAGCCCACATCATCGACATGAAACAAAAGGATGTAGTAGAGTAAATAAGTGTGATCCAAGACTATGGCAGAAAGTCAAAGAGTGTGTAAGCGGTAAATAACTGCAAATAGGACTTCTCTTGAACATATTGGTGACACGACTTTGGAGTTTGGCAGCATTTGACTCAACATAGGATCAGAGGTCATGATTTCTATAGTCAGATGAGAGGCAAAATAGATTTCTCGAACCCAGGAAGGAAAGTGACTAAGTGAGGATGTCCCAAAATAAACACGAGTAATGGACAAGTGTCATGTTCAAGAGCGACATGCTGCCTTTACATAATACAAGAGATGATCACTTTCACTTTTTCTCCCACCATTTTTGGTGAGTACCCTATATATTTTTATCAGAATCTTGAAATGGATATCATATGCTTTCCATATAAGTTCATCCTTCAGATGAATCCATCCTAGTAACTTTTACGAGTCCTAGGAAGGCGAAACTTGGTCTTGTCATGGTGACAAGTCTTGCGTTGTTTAAGTTTTACGAGTTCGATGAAGGGGAAACTCAAAATCTTTTTCATGTTTAAAGAGTTTGAAAAAGAAGCAAAAAAGAAAACTCAAAGGTCCCTTTTCATAAATCGTCTCTTGAACCCGAAAAGGTAGAAAACAATATCCAAGAGAACCTCTTAGCCATGTTCGATTAAGGTATTCCATTTTCATACAATAGTCTATCTCATTCAAGAAAAGGGTTAAAATTATATTGAGTATACGTCATTTCATTTACTTTAGCGAGTTTGAAACGACAAGTACTCGACAATCTTTTCATTTTTCGAGAGTCAAAAAAGAGCTTAAAGAAGACTCCAGGGGGTCACTTTTTCGTTTATTTTTTACAAGTCTGAAAAAGTGATAAAATAAAACTCGTTGAATCAGTGAAAATAAATCACCATCACCAAGAATGTATGACCTATCACTGCACAAGGAAACACATATTACCGATTTCGAGGAAAAATATTAAAAAATGAGTGAATATGGCCTAATTTGGTAAAAAATATTATTTTAAACTTATAAAAATGCCAAAAAGTAATTCATTTTCACCATTTTACCAATTTGCAGTTCTGAGAGAATTTTACCTCAATTTTCAGGCAAGGAGTACGATCAATCGTAGGCACCATTCATCGAGCCGCTTGTTGCAGGTAAGAGATATGTCCCTTCCCTTCAGTTTGGTACTCATTTCATGCATTTTCATCCATAGATTAGGTTGCAAGTAGGACTTGAAATTTTTTTATGTTGAGGGTGACCAACACAGGTTTTACCCATCAAACCCGTGTTTCTCACCCTGTGGTCAATTAGGCCCTCGAGTTGGCAGTGCAAGAAAATTAACACAAAGTCACTGGCACCGAGGTAACTTTTTTGTCTGAAATACTCCATGTTAAATGGTTTTTATTGGATTTTGTCTCCATGGAAGCTCTTGAAATGTTGTTTTATTTGTTTTCCATAGGATAATCAATCGAAAATGGTGGTTGAATGGAAAGAAAGAGGACATGAAGTAGAATACCATCAAGTTGCTCAGGATCAAGATTGTATTGATGCCCTACAAGCATGCAGATTTCTCAAGTTCTTCAAGATTCCCGGGATTAGGTCCCAGCCTAAGTTATTGCAGCATCTGATTAGTTGGTGGGACGTGGATTGCCAACTATTCATGATTGGGGATCAAGAACTCGAAATCCCTTGTTGCACATAAGGTCCTTGTTGTACATAAAGTTTTTGTTGTTGAAAAGTTCCTTGTGGAATTTGTTGAGTTCCAGGTTGGTATTGATAGGTTCCAGTTTGAAATTGAACAGATGTCCCAAATGAGGGATTTGCACCAGACTATATTTTAGGTCTTTTATGTTGAGTAAAGGGTGGAATTTGAGGCTGTTGTGAGCCATACAGAGGGTATGATTGTTGGTAGGGTATCTAAGCCAAAAGAGGTTGTTGATATGGGATTTGGTCTGATCCAAATGGAATAGATGATCCACTAGGATAAGATACACTGCCAACATTTTGACTAGGTCCGGTAGCGTGAGTTTGAGATCCACTCACATAAGTTCAACCCGAAGTAGGAGGTACATATGGAGGAGGTGGTCCCCCCCCTCCCCCCCCATGTGGTCGGATAGTTGGTTGCACATATTGTCCACTTAATGGAGGACCCGAGGAACCTATACGGAAATTAATTGTCCCAACCGTAACTGTCGGTTGTATAGGAACTGAAGAAACCGCAATTTATAGAGGAATTTAGGAGGACATGCTTGAAACAAATGGACCAGAAGTAGGGATGGTGCCCGATAACCATATAGAATTATGATAAAGAGAAGACGCACTTGGAGTACCTGAAACCAATTGAGCCAAAGAGGTGTAACCAAGTGGAAATAAAGGTTCAATGCTTTCAGGTAGTGGTGACGGTGGCAAACTTCCCACATACGGAAAGCCTTTAGGTGGAAAGCTATATTCAGAATCATCACCAACACCATGAGTGTGAGTGGCTAAGACTTCTAGAGGAAGACCTCGAGGAGAGGATGGAAACTCACCTTCTGATGCCATGGGTGGAAACATTTGGTGAGGGGGAATCTGCAAGGATCATGGAGAAAGCTCCAAAGGTACACCAGGATTATCTTATGGACTATACGACTGTTAGGAGATATAACCAATGGATAAAAAATTAGATTCGGAGGGAATAATAAAAACCTTTGTATACTCTTAGGCATTTTTGGGTCAGATTCCTGAGATGATGAGTCTTGAGGTGGAGGACGAGAAACAAGGGGTTGAATACTTGGGATAATTCCAAGTTCAAGACCTTGGGCTTCAAGTGACTGTGAAATCTTAGGATGGACTCCTTGTGATGACCCTTCAGTGTCATATGATGAAGGGGATATGTAAGGTGAACTCGATGGTTCAGCCATGATGACCTTCTCTCAAAAACAAAAGGAGGTGGTTGATTTGAGCTTACAATTAAAATTTACTATTAATTAGGAAATATGAGGCCAAGGATAACTACATAGGTAAGTCATGTTATCATGGGCAGTTAAATTTTAGAACTTAAAAACAAGAAATAAATAAAAAAGGGTGTACTAGGCAAGATGGTTTACCAAGTATCCATGAACCACTATATACACCTTAGCCAAAACCAAGAACTAAACGTACAGTCACTAATCCCCTCGAATGTTGTGTTCGGTTTATCACATCTACAAGGCGGTTGACTTGGTTACCTATGGCTAAAGGATAGCAACCTAGTGGGGTATCCCAATATATACGTGACGGTATGGGGAGCACAAGTCTATGTTAGCATTGTATAATTCATAACCGTTCGGTGAGAGTGTTCCCATATACTTTCCATACTAGAGTGCCTCTGATATACGTGAGAGTATTGGAGAACCTATGATATACTTCTGTACTAGAACGAGATTTCACCCTCAGGATTAAATGTAGGTAGTTAATGACATCTTCTAGGTTTATAGATGCCGAAACATGTCTCTAGCCTAGACCTCTAAATGTTTGTGTTAAGTTCCAAATGCTCCTTAGGTTAATTCAGTAAATTTTAATGTTTTTCTTGAATTATGTTTCAATTTTGGGCTCAAACGATGTCACCTGAATCCTAAAATGAAACTATATGAGAAAAGGAAACTTTTAACTTTGATGAATGCTATACTAGCAAGGGAGGGTAATTCAATCAATCAATGTAGCAAATAAGAGAATGCATCAAAGAACATACATCCACTAAATTTATTTTTAAAATGCACAATGCAAAAGAAAAAATTAAACTTAACATTCACTATGCCCACTGTGCCGAGACGTTGTTTTGTTGTTATGACTGCGTTTTGAATATATGAGAAGACTCTGTTTATAAGCATAATTCGTGGTTGATAGTTGTTGCCCGAGGTTGTGCAGAGGGCCCCTGCACACGCCGAGGTTTTGTTTATTGCTGTATAGTTTCATGTTGTGTTTCTTTACGTTCATTATTCCATAGTTATTCATTTGTATATATTGCATTTCTTATGGTATTAACGTTTTATTTTTGTCCATAATTTTACATGCTTTACACTGTTGTTAACGCTAATCAATGTATTTGTTCCAGATTACAGTAGGCAGCCCGAGCGTTTGCATATAGTTTCCACAATGACTAATGACATGGAATCAGTCTTGTCTTTCTGCTGATTTATTTTTCTTAGCTTTTAATTCCAGCACTATTTTGTTTATTTCAAGATTGTTCATTGGCTTTATTAGTTAGATTAGATATTAAATTGATTATGTCATTATCAGTTACCTCCGAAAGCCATAGCGAGACTAATGGTGAGGGATTGAAGTATGAGTGTGTAATTTGATATTAATTTTATTTTTTGCAAATTAGATATTAAATTGCTCATGTCATTATCAGTTACCTCCGAAAACCATAGCAAGACTAATGGTGAGGGATTGAAGTATGAGTGTGTAATTTGATATTAGTTTTATTTTCTGCAAATTAGATACCAGATTGCTCAATTTGTTTATGATTACCTCCGAAAGCCATAGCGAGACTAATGGTGAGGGGTCAGAATATGAATTGATGTAATTTGATCTTAGCTCTACTTTACTTGCAATTTTTGGATTTCTTTGAGTACAGTAGCTTAATTCATTTCTCTTGTATTTAGACAACAACAGGGATAATGGTTTCATGATCAATAGTTCACTGTTTGTTTGATTAGAATAGTGGCACATTGTTATTTTCTTTTAGGAATTGATTTCATCATTGCATGTTCTAAAGACCTTCCGAGTTTGAAGTTTTGGAAATCATTATAAAGGACACAATTTCCTTGAAAATTTATATCCATACTTGTCTTTTAGAATTTTCATTTCTCATTAGGAGATAAACGAGATAAAAACCACCAAAAACAAAATAAAAATCAAAAACGACAAAAAAGTAAGAAATAGGTTATCTTGCACATATAGTGCGCCACACTTCAACAATTTACTACCCCTGGATTGACAATTAATATAGAAATTTAGGACACTCTAAATTGACCAAATAATAATATCAAGAAGTCCAAATGGTAGAGCTCAACCATATCAACAACAACCAATATCCAGCTCGCTCTTCTTGAAGGTTCTAGTGCACAAAGCTTCTCCTCTAGTTTGGGAAAACCTACTACATGAGGTTCAGCACGGGTTTTCATATCAAAACCCACGTTGGAATTGTTAGGGCAGTACAATGAAAACTTCCATCAGCATGGGTAGGCAATGTAGCAAAACGTGCTGGCCCTAAAAATCAAGTTTTTAGTTAACCTTCTTCAGAATTAACTCAGGGCAGTTTTCCTTTGATTCTTCAGAGAGGTTTTGGTGTGTATATCATAATGGATATGTTGCACAGTTGTTAATTTTTTGGCACTGTGGGATATGGAACATGAAGTGAACAGGAGGTGTGACAAAATACTGTGTAACAACAACACATATAGGAAACAACATATAGACACCATAAATTATCCAAAAATCCATTGCGATAAAACCAATTCCGAATAATAAATATATTATTCTTTGGCTCAAAGGAATCTTCTAATGGAGTCATCATGACCTTAATATGGTACATTACATGAAAATACCACGGGAAAAAGCATGGATTACTAAAGCCTCAAGCGTCTACACCCATAACGACTGTATCAAAGTGACTCTATGACCGATTCTTGTTTAACCTAACTAACCTAAGAAAGTGCACATGGAAAACGCACAATAATGCATTAAGCATTTAGATTTTTAATGTTTTCAAACAAGGTTTTGATCATAAGTAATAATGTTGGTCTCTCTAAATATTTATTATGTTTTGTTGGAGCCAATGGTGACTAGTTCTCCTTGTATAATTGGCTGTGTAAATTAAATAAAGCATAGATTTATAAATTTTAGGAATTTGTATTAGTATTAAATTCTAACATCTTATTTATTTGAGTTGTAGCTAGATGTTGTTTTCATGACGTTTACTTTCTGGATTGTATTCCAAAACCTTGTACTTGGATGGGGTTTCTTTTCATTTAATAGTATGCAATGTATTCACTACCCCTCATCAACATCTTTATTTTGTAGTGAATACATGAAATTGATTATGTTGATGTGTGGCATAGGGAATTAGAGTTAGGCTATGGTTTTTGTTCTCACTTATGGTTTTTTATGTGGTTGAAATTTGAAATTTGGACTTCAAGAAGTTTTTGTGTAAATTTTTTTAGTTTGGTTGTGCTTGTTCATTATATAGTTGTTTGTTGGTGGCTTTTGGTTCCACCATAAGACATTCATTTCTTGGAGATGTTGCATATGAATTTCAGTTGGCTATGGTGCTTTATTCTACGATTGTTTGATAGTGCTTATAATTTAGCCAGTACTTGGATGTAAGTGGGAATTCACCATTTTGTAGTGTTTTCAATGATTTGAGTTTATTCCTACATAATGCTACATAGGGAATTTGAGTTTTGTGTTGGTTCCTTTGGCTTTGTTGCTTTAACTCCCACTTGTAAGTGTTTTCGTGATTATTTGACTTGTGGTTCATTTATCTCGTGGTGTATATTTTTGAGATTGGTTTTTCCACTACTTTGGTGTTCTACATTTTATGTTTGTTTTCATGATGCGATTGTAATTGGTTTATGTTGGTCATTTTATTCATGGTTTCTTTGGTTGGTAATACTAATAAATGGTACAATTAATTTTTTGGCATATAAAAGGCTTTATCTTTCCATAATAATAAACAACATAAAATAGTTCCTTGAAATGCTTAATCTATATTTGATAAGTGACAACAATGTAAACATGAATTCAACTTCCAAAGATTCATTTCCTTACAGAATATTCAATGAAAAATGGATTTATTGTTTTGTAAACTTGGGATGTTATGTATATGTGAATTTCAATAATAGGTTCATTTTAGATATTGTTTATCTATTGATCTAAAATGGATCCCCATATATCTATTTTGATATTTTTTGGGTGGAAAAATTGGAGCTATTGACTTGTAAACCATTTCAAGGGTATGTTGCGCTTTGGAGATTTGGGGCCTAGAACATTTTGAAGCTTGGTTTAGGCCTTAATTAACCATATTTGGAGTCAAAACTTTGTGAGCATATATCTTATCATCTTTATGATATTCTACACTTAGATGGTTTCCAACAATGAAAAAATCACTTTAATGAGAGTTCATATATGGAAGTTATGTCTCCTACAAACCGACCTGTCTTTTTGACCACCATGGTACTATGTCAATGCCACATCAACTTCCATTACTCACACATGTGAATCTATTAATTTGTGGACTCTTAGTATTATTATAAAGGGTCTAAAAATCGAACAATAATTGGGATTGGGGCATTAAAAAACCATAACTCTATTGATAAGTGAAAAACTTCCTCCTGCAACATGGGAGTTATCACTTGATCAGGGTCCCAATTAGACCCTTATTTGTTTGGGATGGTGATAATCTCTAGAAAAAAGGTCTAGTTTCCTGTGCTACTCTATCCTAAAAAATGATAAGATTAAACAAAAAAGGGAAAACATATGATATAGAAAATTATATACAATAATATATTGACAAAATTATACAAACAATTGTGTGTAAGATGGGCTTTAGTAATTAAACATCAGGGGAAGGAAAATCACCCAAGTGCAGTACTTGGAAAGTCCAACATATTTTTAGGGTAGTGATTTTCTATAATGACATGGGGGCTTAGTGAGCCACCTTATAGTTTAAAATAAATTTTGTCTCATAAACGAGAGCAACTCTTTAGGCTATCGTTTTGAATGTCAAAAAAGAAGAATTCATATACTTAAAGACTCAGAATGAATACTAACTCTTAAAATAATTCAACAAATCATTACGCTTTATAATTTCCAAAGAAAAGATAGAAAAAATATTCAATTTTTAGCTTTGGGAAATGATAAATGAATAAAAATTGTGATTCAAAACACCAATAATGTATTAAAAATTATTCAAAAAGCATACGATATTCAAAACATGGATATCTTAGACACATCCACTCCTAGTGGTCTTCAAAATTTAACTGCAGTGTTGATTAAAACATCAGTTTCATTGAGTACAAAAGATTTCCAAACCTTTCTCAACGAAGAGGTTTGTATAAATACTAAAATTACAAAAAATGAGATAATATTTGTTTTCAAATAATAGAAATTCCATGGATTTTCTTACAAAAAAAAGAGGAAAAAATATAATCTTGTTGATTTGACATCATCCATTAATTTGTTGGGTAGGTCATTAGGTTTCCTCCATTTGTTGAGTTGTTGGCTCTGAGTCATCTGCTACTTGAACAAGAACAACTACTTTCCTTTTATCCTTAATGTAATGGGACCATTGAGTAAAACTCTTAGATACTCATGGTAGATGAACAAGTATGAAGCTTCTCAGAATAAATTGGAATTAAGGAATACACCTTTCAATGTACCTCTTTTATTGATTGTACTTAGATGAAAATTTTGAAATCAAATTCATTCATTCAAATAGAAACTGAAAGAAGTTTTGAATTTCATCTAAACCCCAGGTGTTCATCTCTTTGATTCCATCATTGCTGGTTTTTCTCTTGTCTTCAGTTGATTGTTGACATATTACTAAAGGCAATGCCTCCCTAATTCTTTATGAATGGGGCAATTCAAATTCTTCAACAATGTCGAGTGCATTGTCCCATACAAAGTCACACCAATATGTAGCCTCTATAATCTAGTCTTTAACAATCTTGTAGTGAGATTTTCTCTCATCTAAAGAAACTTGCATTAACTTCTTATCCTTCTAGGACAATTTCTCTAATATTTCAGAACTCATTTCCTTTTCCCAAGTTATAGCCTTATCAAATTGATTGATCAACACATTATCATATTCAATTACCACTTCAACTTGGTGAGTAAAATAAATTAAAACATGATGAAAGTTATAAATATTACTTAACTTCTTCAAAATCTATAATTCCACTTGTTTAAGTTTCTCATTAACAACTAAAGCTGGATCTTAGAAAATCCTGATATCTACAAATTCCTTTTTGATCTAATTTATTTTTTCCTCCATAAATGTGACTCGTTCCTCGAATGTTGTAGAAATGGTATGCATACTCATCTTCAACTCTTCTTTTAAAATTTCAATTTCTTTTTTATGAGTTTGTTTTAAACTTTTAATGTGCTTAACATGTAGGTTTTCCAGTTCTTTCATCTTCTTATTTTTCTTTTCCTCTACTTCAAATTTATCCATCCTATGCCTATCTTCCATTTGATTCATGGCCAAGGAAAATCCTTCTCTCAAGGCAGTGGCATGTGATTGCCACTCCTTTTCACTAAACAATTTTCTATTTTCCAATTCAAATATTAATTCTTTAATTTTGTTTCGTCTTTTATCAAATTCTTCATATAGTTCCTGTACAATGCCTTGGTTAGCTGAAACAAAATCCCCTAGGGTTGAAGCTATCTCTATAGCCCTTTTATTTGGTCCCCCTATTTCTTTCCAACTCATCTCTAAATATGTTTCAACTGAGCCATGCTTTCTATTTTTAGCTCTCCTAAAACAACAAATATTTTTTGGGATCTGTAAAAATATTCATTAAGAGACAATACAGTCTTTTCTACTGGCTCTGCTTTAGTAATAGGATTGAATATATATGAGAAAACAAGGAATATTAGCTATAATATGAGTGATGGGAACTCTTGGAGATTTTACTTATATTATTTGAACATATGAAACATGACTAGGTAAAACCTCCTAAACTCGTTCCTCTTGAACAACCTTTGGAATTTGTGAGGCTTCAGGACTCATGATTACTTTAGGAGAGATTGTCTCAATTACTTGAAATGAGGGGAATGAGATTTTAAATATTTCTTGAAAATATCCTCCTATTGGATTTGATTCATTACCTTGCTCTATCTCAGTATGATCAATATTCATTTGATCACAAGATTGTTGTACCTATTCAAGTGACTCAACATCTATTATAAGTTTTTCATTTAAAATGATACTTGGTACTTGCTCCTAAGTCTATGATTTTTGTAGCTGCTCTGGCTTCTTTGATTAACCCAACTCTTTATCTGTTTCTCCCTACTTTATCTCAATGTGATGTTGCCTTGTCAGAATCTATGATGGAAACAACCTTCATGCATCCATTTCTTGCACATCTATTTCTAGTGTAGATTGTTGACTTGGTAAAATATGTGGTTCAAATTGTTCTATACCATTTGTAAAATAAAAATTTATCCCTTCTTCCAATTGTAACATTTCAAGAGGCACACTAGAAATCCTACTTCTCTGTTATATATACTAAAGATTAATTTCTTTCTTGTGACCCTGCAATTTCAGTCTGTCCTTTATGCTCATAGAAAGTACTTTAGAAACAACTTGAATGAAGGAATCAATATTTCTAAGGAAAAAATAAAATGGTGGCTATTGATGACCATAACTTTTGAATATTTTACCAACTAAAAATAATTAATGACAACATATGAGGATCATATTTATAATTTGAAGAGAATGAAACCATATTTCTTCTAAGCCATTGGCTTCAATTACAACATGTCCGCTGTCTTTGATAACTAACTAGCCAACTTTAATGGGAAAAGTGGGCCAAAGTTTCTTTCAATTTTTATGTAAAAAGTTGGTAATTCCATGAATGGTTGCTTGGATGGCTATTTATTTGAGAGAAAGCCTATCTGAAATAAATATACAGAGTACATGCGGGCCAAATTCACATCCAAAAACTTATAAAATAAGATAATTTCTCTTCCGCAAACCAATCTCCAATTTATTGTAAGACAAATAGAACTTCTTTACTAATTTCGAGTGTAGTTTTCCAAATAGAACCTCATGAAAATAAAGAATAATATTGTTGTAGATATCATAAAATTCATTTTTACACTGACTCTCCCATAAAACAAAACAAAATTTCTTAATAGGTTGCTGAATTAGAGAATAGTTCCACTCCATTGGTTGAAAAGGCATAGAGGTTATCACAATACCCATCAAGAAAGTTGAAATAAAAAACCCTTGAACAAAACCTAGTGGAGTAGACTATGAGATTCTAATGGCATCATACAAATTCTGGGACACAATATCTACCCAAATAAACCTGTAAGAGCTTTTTATAATGTCCTAAATTAAAGAAACCCGCTCAAGTTTGCAATGATTTGGATTGGGTTCACCAAAAAGCCTAGAGAGATTTTTTATCACAAATATGTGAGGGTTCTTAAATTGAGTTGTTGTATATAGTTTCATTGATTTAATCTTGAAACTTGTTTTGCAAAATATGTCTCTCGTTTTGCAATCTTCTCCACGAGAGAGTCAAAAGTAATGGACTAGATTTATTCATTAGCTTGCAGGGATTCAAGATAATGAGTGTATGTCAGGAAAATGGCCTTGAAGAAGGCTATCAGAGGAATTCCCATATTAACTCTAGTGGAATCTATATCACACATGAGGCCTCTAGTTTCATAGGCTAGGACGGGGTGATCACCATATTTGAACTCAATATTGAAGAGGTTGACCATAAATTGAACAATCTCTAATTTCGAGTGTGATTCATATAAATATTTCAACTTCTTTAATGCAGCATAAGAATTTGTAATAAAAAGTATATGATGGATCACCTTTTCACTTACAAAGTAAACAATAATACATAAGGTTCTATCCTTTGTCCTCCTAAATGGCTAGCTCAATATCTGATGTGGGTTTTGTGGGTGTGTTGTTCCCCTCTCCTTCACAAATTCATTTCCACAAGTCATTAAAGATGACGATATACTTGATATTTCTATAACATTATTTATATTTCTCCTTGCTAGTTAGCACCAAACCTACAATGGAGATGAGAGAATTAATATTTACTAATAGTTTCAAGCTACTACAGTCTCACCCAATGAACCAAAATGCCACCTCAGAAACACGAAATGTCTCCAACATTCATTGGTTGATTTTGGTTCCCACTTATAAAGAAGTTGCATGCACTCATACAAAGCCCCCAAAGCCAAATTATGTGCTCACATCCATAGTTAAGCATCATGGTAGGGATTGATTAACATTTGTGTAAGGATGCCCCCAAATATCCTTTTGTATATGGAAAAAAGAAAGAGTGGGAATGAACCCCTCCCCTAGCCAATTCATGAATGGCATGCGTGGAACATACAAGTTGACTTGCAGGTCCAATTCCATTGAAGTAATCAATTTTCTCTCTCAACCTCATAATTGACGTCCTATGGAACCTCCTCAAGTAACTATTAGTCCTCAATTATATATTAAATGCCAAGCCTCGACCTACCAAGCCCCAATTCTCACTCACCACCTACAAACATTCTGACATAAGACATAACTTGGTTGATCATCATTCATAACTTAAATGTGAAAGCATATTCATCATAATAGAGTAACATAAGTTGTAAGTCATCATTCACAATGAATAAAGGAAAGAAACATGTCATATAAATTCTCAACCCTATCCCATCTTCTCTATAATAGTTTTCACCAGAAAGGAAGAAAATGATACAAAGAATATTAGATTATTAGATTATTATATTATTATATATAATATAGATTATTTTAATATTATTATTATTGTTGTTGTTATATATAATATTATTAGATTATTATATAAGTAGATTTATTTCATTATATTATTTTATTGATTTATTAATTGTTTAATTGTTTTGATTGTTTAGGTTTGACCTAAATATTATTTTTATTTTTAGATATTGATTTCATTAAAATTTTCCTTTTCATTAATTATTTTCCTTAATTCAATATTAACAATTATATTCTAACAATTATTTCTTTATATTAAAATATTATTTATTTAGTCAAATCTAACTGTTATATTATAACGACTAAAAACATTTATCTTCATCTATTTAACTTGATGCCAAGATCTTGTTCTTCATCTTGTCCTGACAATGAACCATAATGGATGGTTCAAAACGTGTCGACAAAACTCTGAAGATGTGATTTTTACTGAAAGCTTTCTTATTTTTCATAATATGGACCAAATAAGCCTAAATTCAATTATTATAAGTAGATATCAATCAATTTTCTCAAGATTAGATATAGAAGCAAAGATCACTTACTCTAAACAAAGATACTCTGTTATCTGGAATGAATATTGAAAAAGTGATGGAAACTGTGGGGGAAACACAAAAAAAATGGAAACTAAAATTACAACATTAAACAGGGAGTTCTATCAAACTCGTGGTGGTGAAGAAATCTATGGAGGGGAAGAATTGTAACACTTAGCTCTACATGGAGAAGTTTCTCTGATTCTAGACAAGTGTCAGGATTGTATGTTATGTGTGCTAGAATGGTAGAGTAACACCAAACTAAGAGAGGATACTTTAACATAGAGCTTAGATCTAACATCAAATAGGGAAACATTTCTACATGCCAAGGAGAATCATGAAGTTCAATGGATTTGCTCTAATTCCATGTGTTGGGAAGCTGAATTGTCCCATTTTCCTCCTTTCTAAACACCCATTTCAATCACTTTACTACACTTATTTTCTCGTCTATTACCTATCTTGTTATGTTTCTTTATGAATGTGCCAAATTAGAAAGGATTATGGTTGGTTTTGTTTATTATGGATTTCCTAGTGTTGTTGCAGTGGTTCTTGTGTAATAAGAGTAACAACCCCCATGGATGGCATATTTACATAGATCCAAAAGGAATTATGGAACATGGATTTTATTCCTAGGGATGTTGACATGGATTTGTGTTAGCTAACTTATACCCAAGTCAAATATATTAGGTTCCATCTTATGATCTACAACTCAGATAACTCAGCCAAACAAAATCGACTAACTAACTTCAGACGCGATATTTGGGCAAATGAAGATCAATATGGGAAATTTGTGACATGGGTTTTTCTCAAAACATCCCTAATTATGTAACCTAGATGCAATTTCTCCAGAAATTTCGTGGATTATAAGCTACACGTGATTCTTTCAGGAACATATTTCTTATTGCGGTCGTTGACAGATTACATCCCAAACAGAGTAATCAATTGGAAACTGTAGTAGATCCAACCTATTATTAGATGATTCTATGACAAATAAATCTATTGTAATCATATCTTGAGTTATTTTCCAACTAATATCTTCCAAAAATAAATAGAGTCAATATTTTGTAATCTATCCATAACTATGACAGTCCAAGTTTGGGGAAATTGTTCCAATTTCCCCCCTTCTCTTTTCTTGTATAAATTTATGGATAGAGATTAGGTTGGAGGCTAGAGAGATAGAGAGAGAGAGTAAGTAAGAAAATGGATAATTTATATTATGAAGGGGAGGCACCATCATCCAAGTAAAAACACATCTTGTAACTTCATTTCTAAATCTAATGCAATCTCTGCAAGTTGTGGCTTATCTCTAAATTGTTGATTTGTGAGCTATGAATTACCAGCCCCCTTGTTGAGGAAGAAGGGCTCTCCTCTTTAGTAGGGGTTCTTGTTTTAGTAGAGGTAGTTAGTTGTTAGAAATTGATTTAATTGAAAGTTATGTTAATTCTTTTATTTTTTCCGAGGAAAAAGGCATAATTTTATTAATGAAAACAAAATCACATGTTGAACTGGCTAAAAACTCACATCATCAAGTCATAGACCAAATGATAAATAGAAAAAAGTAAAAAAATGCAAGATAATATACATGATGGGAAAAATCTAAGCTTTTCTCCCCTTCTTTTTCTCAACCCTTTGCCATTTCCCTTGGGATGGCACCGAAGAGACAAGTGCAAGTTGATTCCCTACATCCATTTTGGCATTATCCTTGTCTAATTCTGAATTATCGGATGAGTGAATATGCTTATTCCCACTGATGTCCACATTGTCAGGAATCAAGTTTACTTGCACCTGGTTATTCTGAGATTCTGTTGGGTCTTGTGGGGTTCCCCCCTGTGTTTCAGGTTCCATTGGAGTCTTGTTATTCCCCTTTGGAGATGGTTCATCCACAACTTCGTCCTCCTCCTCTTTAGGTTATGGTGGGGGATATTTCCATCCTTTACGTTGTTTCCCAAGATTCTTCTTTCTTCCAGTGTCTTTTTTAGCTTTTGAATACAATTTGTGTAAGTGCCCTGTTTGCCTACAATTCCTACCTTTGAAAGTTGTGCTCTCATAATCTAAAATCTGTGTCTAAATCCACTTGTTGTGGATTAGGAAGATGTTCTCTGCTAGGCCTTTTCTGGGGTCTACTTCAACACAAATACATGCATAAGTGAAAACTCTTTCCTCTATTCTTTAGGAATCAGTGTTTATGAACTGCTCAAAATTGCTGCCAATGCCAGCTAGAACCCTGTTATACCATAAATGAAGGGGGAGATTGTGCATTGGAACCCATACCGACATTCTGGAGACAACCATGGTATTTTCATCAAAGTTAGGGAACCAGGGAATAGTGAACATACCAGTTGAACCCCATAACCATGGTCCTTCTTGAAGGATTTTGTCTCTAGCTTCAAGAGTTGGGAACTTTACTGTAAAGAAACCTTTTGAGAAGAGATGTATATCACATTCTAATGACTAGTTAGTTAAAATCGAGTGGAAGAGCTCAACTACTTTAGGCCAAAAGCAATTAAAATGACAAATAATTGCAAGGGATTCATAAGAGGCACAATGCTCATCTATTTCTAGCATGTCTATGTTTAATTCTCAGGTGTAGTTCAGTTGCTCCACTATATATGGGCTTGGAGAATTTCCTGCCTGTTTGGATGGTTTAGAGTCTGCCTTTTTCCCCTGAATAATGTTGTTGAATGTTGGTCCCCCATTGTGTGCTTCTGTTTTGATCCTGAGCCTATTGGTGTGCTGCCTCCCAATCCTATTTTGCACTTTGTTGCTACCCTACCACGTAATCTCAGGTTGAGTGTAATGGTGGAAGCAACAAAGATATGATACTCCTTCAAGGACTGGTTGTCCTGTAATACTTTGCCTTCAAAGATCAAATTCTGTGAATGGGCAGGATGTTTGAAAATTTTTGAGATGTTTTGCTTCAGATCTATCACTTTGTTTATGTATTTTACCCAGAGTAAACCTGAAGACCAAAAAGGGGATTTTAAAAATATTTGGAAACAGGTGGAACTTACCATGTTCTGGGATCCCAACTCTCCAAAATGGTCACCAAACCCCTCGAGAGAAGATGGTTCGAGTGGTTCTAAGGGCTGAGGGAACAGATTTTGGGCCACCACCATTAGACCTAGAACCAAACCTTGAACCGGCTGAAGCGCGGGAGAGCTGATGCTCAAGCAAAAGCGTGGGGACTTTGGCCATCCCAGTGAACCATCAGTGGCTGTAGGAGATGAGGCCCGCCCACTAGATGAGGAAATCCAAGCTCCCCATGCTGTGATAAAACCCTGAAACCACAGAGGACCTATATCCATCACCGCGCCAACAACCTATAATCCCTCTGCTTGAGCACCCTGGCAACCACACCGCGCCCCATGGCCAACCCACCTACACAAAACAGGCCGCCACAGTGAGCAGCAAGAACCATCCAACTGTAAATGTGTTCAACGTACCCTATGAGAAGTTCAACTTTACCATTTAGCCCCAAGATAGAAAGAAGGTGAGGGGGAAACAGGAGCCCTTCGGTCCCAGCAATAACGATGAGTTGGATATTCAGGATTTTTTGGGGAAAGGTAGTGTGAGAACCCTTGCCCTAATACCGGAGAGGGACAGAGAGTGTTGCCACCCATAACATTGTCCATCCCTGCCACACCGCAGCTGCCCACAGTGGTACCCAAACCATTCGCGGGAGGAGAGGAACTGAAAGCACCCACTCCAGGACGTGGAAAAATGCATCTGCGAACTCGACAGGTGGAGTGAGGGGCTCAAGGCAGAGGGAGAACATTTTGGATTTTTTTCGAATCCATATTTCTTTGAAGAAACTGAATCTTTGTGTATCCACTAGAGGCCTGATGCCTCTGACCCCCGTTTATCCTTTGCGGCCACTGAGGAGCCGAAACTAGTTATCAAACCCAACTCTGCGCTTCCCCACAGAGAAAACCTAATGCCCCCCATTTCCATTTTTCTAGATCATTAATTATTTTATTATTATATCATTGTTACAAATTCTTTCCAATATGATGATGCTACTATTTGTTAATTTAGTTTGCAAAATATTTAATACAAATTTCTTATGTTTCAATATAGGACTCCCAAATCAATCCTTACTAAATGTGTGCTAATTTTCAATTACTACTGTAGATTTATAATTTGTTGTTGAAACCAAATGTTAGTTGGTTTTTGTTACATAGTTCATGAATGAGTTGATTTCAGTTGGCTTGATGGTTATATGGTTGTGATCAAATGGTTTTGTGAGGATTGATTTTAAGGAGTGTTATTTCATTTCTGCAAGTGTGATTTCATTTCCAACATTGTGTGCAGTGAGTTATTTTTATGCAAGTGAGGGTTTGACAATGAGATTGATTTTCATTCCTGCAAGTGTGAAGAGTGACAACTTTGTTCTTGTAGGAGAAAGCTTAGCATTAGGAATTATCCAATTCCAGTTAACTATTGTTTCCTGCATATATTTTTCACGATAACCTTGAAATAAAAAGACCTACCCAGATTGATAATTTATGTTTGAGCGAATTAATTTGTTTTATTAAGACAATTCATTTTCCCAACATTTTGGCGTCGTTGTCGGGGAGGTTATTAAGGGCGCAAGACCATAATTGGCATTGCTTTCTTTTTATAGATGCATTGTTAATGAGTGTGATTAGGTGTTCTTGGATCTAGAGTATATCAGGTGATAATATGAAAGGTATTAGCCTATGCATCACTTCGACAAACTGAAGTGGGCTCAACCTCATAAAGAGTCAGGACACGTAGGTTGCATTTACTGCAATTAGGTTTTGTTCCAACAAATCTCATTCAAAGTAGGAAATTTTTTTTCCCTATGTGTTAATCCACGTGCTGATAGAATATGTCAGCTAGCTAAATATGCTTGTTGAGCAATGAAGAAATGGTGCTCCAAGGAACCTTTCGATGAGGAATTTGAAGCCAATGGTGAAGCTACAACGGTGGAAATTTGTATTTTGATTGAAATCTTTTAAAATGATATCATTAGCTCTTTGTCTTCACAATTGGATATTTTGCAAGAAAAGCATAAGTAGGCTGAAGTTGGAAAAGAACATCCAATATTTTTCTCCAATTGTAGGAAGAAACACTCCCTTAGAGAGTTTCCACTTAGGAGTCTGAAAGTTTGTGGTATTTGTGAGGAGGATCATTCAAAAAATTCATTACCCAACGATGTCAGGATTAAAATAAGTATTCAAGGAATTGAGTGAAGAGACATAGCAAACATATTTTAGTGGCTCTAAGAAGCCATGACAAGCTCCACCACCAGGTATAACTCAAAAACCCTTCATCATTCTTCAATATTTGGACTAACATGTATGATTCTCAACAGATTCCTCAACAAATTCAGAATCCTATAGTTCCATGGAAAACTCCTAGTCCTCCTATAATTCAATATCCCACACTATGTCCACAATGGCCCTCTCGCATGAGTCAAATATCCTCGTGGCCTCAAGGATGGTTTGAAGCCTGTTTTCTAGGGAAGTTTCCCATGAAAACTTAGCTACCCATTCAACAACAATAGTTGCAAATCCCATGTGATGCATGACCAAGTAATCCTCCTCTACAATACCAATTACCTATGCAACCTAACCCAAATCCAAACAATAAGGTTGCACAAAAGCTTAAGCACTTGTTTTTTCCCACTTACTCCCTCATTGAATGTAATAACATACATTTTAGATCAGGGAGAGGAGTGAATTCAAGAACTTCCCTTGTTATCACAAAGCATGAAGTAGAGAATTCACCCCGGGAAGAAGCCCCAAACCATAGATCATTAGAGGAACAACACATGATTGGAAATTATCCTAAAATTGTTGTTACAATTGATACTATTGTTAAAACTATTGAAAATGTTATAACAATTGATATTTATGTTGTTGTTGAAACTATTATAACAACTGATATTGTTGTTGTCATTCAAACAGTTGTAATAACTAATGTTGTTGTTATTGTTAAATCTATTGAAACTTCTATAAAAACTAATGCTACCACAGTGGATTCCATAACAACTATGGATGTTGAAATTGCTAAAAATCCTCCTATTGAAAATGTTGAAATTGTTATAACAACGAATGTTGTAACAACATATGTTGTAACAAGGGATTCTGTAATAGTAGATGTTGTAATATTAGATTCCATAACAATTTTCAATGTTATATTTGTTAAAAATGTTGTAACACCCATTATTGAAACTGTTGTAACAATTGGTGCTATAACAACTGCCACTATTGAAACTACTGAAACAATGACCATTATGATGGGAAAAACTATTTTAAATACCTTGGACAACCTAGTCACAATAAAAAATACATTTGCATCTCAAGGAAGTGGAGAACAACAAGAGAACAATGAACAATTCATGGAAGATCTACACAATTTGACAAAGGGTGATATACCAAAATTATTTAGTGAATCAAGGGACCAAGAATATGTGGATAATATTGAATTCCGGTTCCGAATAATCATTTTCATACATCATTCCTCTATCATTCGACAACTCTTAGCACCATATCAGTTAAATCAACTATTTTTTCATGCTTTTGTATGCATTAAAGTTTATATTTTAAATCTGAGTATGAATTATTTTCTATATATATTATGCACATGGTTGCACTATAAATATTCCTACAATTGAAGGAGATATTCCTTTCTTAAAAAAAGTAGAGTAGGATATTATAGAAAATAAAATAAATAAGTAGATAAATAAATAAATTTCTTTATAAGTGCAGTGTTTGTTGCAACACACTGTGTAAATCAAAATGGTGATATATCCTTGAATGTTTTGTGTATGTATATGTATTATATTGAAAATAATATTCCTACAAACATTCACATCCATTCACATAACCATTTGGAAAAAATCATTCTTTATTAGATTTAATGGCATATTGGCTTGATGAAATCATTGAAAACACAGTTGGGATAGTCATATTTTGAGAGACCAAATGGGAATATTTTAAAAACATGTTTCTATCCTAAATATCCCTTGATGTCTACTTTCTAACCCAATTTTAATCACTGAAATTGGATCTCAAATGAAAAAAGTTATGGCAAAAACATTGATAGCGTGTATAGTAGGCAACTTAGGGATAGAGTTCAGACAATTAGTTTTTGGATGCCTAAATGGTTATATCTTGAAAACATGTTTTTATGGAATGTTATTCTATGAATCTATTTTATATGTAAATTTGAATCACTCAATTTCAATATTATACAAGAAATTTATGACCAAAATATTAACTGGCTGTCGTAAATTAACACTCTTAAAACTTTGTTTTTTTCCGGTTGTTCACTACATAATTGACCTATTACTTATTATTATATTTAAAACTTGTTTCTATTTGGTATATATACATGAATATACTTTAATCTCAAATTTGAATAATTTAAATCCATTATCAAAAGAAAAATTTATGCTTAAAATATTGATTGTAGGTTTACGCTGGAAAATAAAAAAACAACTTTATTATACAAGTTATTTTGAACACATTTGAGATATAAACTTATGGAAATTTAAATTTTGCCTCTACAAGAGATATATCTCTGAACTAAATTTCATTTGGATTTGGAATCACTCAAATCAGATGAAAAACAAAGAATTTGTCATTAAAACACTGTTGGTTAGTATGGTCGGCCACTACTTTCCCGCAAGTAACAAATTACAACTTTAATTTTTCTTTGTTTATATTTCTATGGATCAATTTTATAGAATTACGAATTGTTATTTCTTTGCATATGTATTGGATTAGGAGAACCCGAACACCTCTCTTCCTCCATGATTTCATGTTTTGTTTCATGTAGATGCGCATTTTTTTGCAAATCCCAAGACAATAAAGGTAGCGATTCTTAAAGGCACTAATGAAATAAGGACATTTCACCCAAGCAACTATTAAGAAATTTAATGATGACTAGTGTCATGGTATATCATAAAATATTTCTATAAAAAAATTCCCGCTACTTCAAGACTTTTCATTACGAAAAGAAAACAACATCAAGACTTTTTCGTTACTAGATAGATCCATAACAAGAGAAATGAAGAATTGATTTCAATTTGAAGACCCAATATTGTCCACCACCAAATCACCCATGCCATTGTTAACAACATGTTTTTTATTTCTCTTATTCGGATACAAGTTTGTGTTTCATGTGTTATTCCCTCAAATTCATTGTTGATGGTCATCAAAATAAGAGAAGGAAGTTCTTGAATTTTATGTTGTTGCTCCATATTGATCCACTTCCTCCCCAATTTTATCAATTTTACGGTTGCCTCAAATTCAATATCAAAAACTCTTGTGGTAAGGCTTGTTAGGGATTATTCATTCTTAATTTCTCATTATTTTTTAAATTGGCTATGATTATTGATTGACTAATCCGTCTCCATGTCACTACGCCATGGTTGCCCATTGGGTCAGTTTGGGGGCCGAGGGGTTGTCCTAGTCATGTTTTGTACTTCATGTCTAAAAGCTTAAAATAATGTGGGTAATTTAAGGGTGTAAAAAAAAGCAATGGTACTACCAGGTGAATAAATCATATAAATATAGTTTCTCTAAAAGTCATTATCCAAGAAATATTTCCAAGTTCCTCGAAGGGTTATTTTTGTAAAACCTCCTATGGTGGAACGCTCCTATAAAACCTCAGTAGGATCTCATGAGAATCATAGCATGATTAACTAAAGAAACCTTTTAATCATTAAAAAATTTTCATGCCATCCTGTGCTTTTAAGGAGTACCTCCCCACCTATTAAGTGACCTATTTAAGGTTAATCATAATTAGATTTATCTTAAAATGATTAATTGAGTGATAGGAGGTCTCATTACGAGCTGACCTACCATGATCATGAGTCCTAAAAATAATGACATTACCGCTATTGGTCACCAAGCCAAGGTAATGGCTTTCAATTGAAAAAATGGAAGACAAGAGGTCTCATCACGAGTCAACTTGTTCATTCTTGTTAGTTCTTGTGAATGGCACTATCATTAGTTGGTTACCAATCCATGACAATGATATTCAATTAATTTCTAAATCAAATATAATGATTTTAAATGAATCTAAATCAAAATCTAATAGATGGGACACAAACATTTCATTAGGTTAAAATGCATTTGTGTCGAGGCTATAGACGCTTGCTAGTAGCAACTACCATGCATGTGGTATTAAAGTTAATCTTACACTATGATTTACTTGGTCGTATTTATATTTCTTTGAACTCATTATCATATCTCTTTGAGAATGGGTTTGAGATCCTTCCAGTAATGTGTTTTGGAGTTCTATCTTTTAGGAAATAAAAAGGTTTTCATGGCAGTGGGATCCTTAGTGTAGATGATTTACTTTTCCCATATAAGGGGGCTCATTTTATACACTTGGATAATGGTAAGACTTTGAGAGACAAAGACAAAGATAATTAGTTCATCCTAGGAATGTATCTTTTTGTCATCCTTTTTTCCCTATTTATATCCTATTTTTATCCATATTTAAAGCACTGACATTCAACATGATTATGTCACTTTTATTTATAATGAAGTTATTGAGGTGATGAATTACTAGCATAGGTTGCTCAAGAGATGTTTTGTAGAAATTTTGATCGCAGGGAAATTGTCTAATTTGGAGGAAGTACTACTACAATCTATGGGATGGTAAAAATGAATTTTACAGCAGTTCAACAACACTCTTTCATTTATTTTCCAATAGTTGCAACCTCTCATTTTTTCAAATAAAAGGAAACAGATAGATTGTTGGATAGGGAAAATTTTAGGGGCTAATATTTGCAGGTGGGCTAATTTTCCATGTTTTTTTCCAAAAAAGAGATTCGTCAATTTCCATTATTTTTAAAATGATTTACCAACATTTTATATTATAAAATTGTTTTACCTTAATAATCGCCAAAATTTTATATAGACTAATATAAAGTCATTATAAATCTAAATATTTTTACAGAAATATTTCCAAACATTTTGCAAATTTCATATTAGGAACTAATAAGATTCACCAAGGTTTTTAAACTTTAAGATAAAATTCCATCCTTCAAATTTTTTTGTTGTTGTCAGACAACAAAGAAAACAACAATTTAGCCCCTTCAAAAGCTTCAACAACCATGTTACAATGATTGCATGTTACTCCATAGGTGTTGTTACTCTTTAGGTGTTGTTACTCCTCAGGTGTTGTTACTTTGTAGGTGTTGTTATAGGATATATTTATCAACAACCTTCACCATAAATTTGTGCTATGTTTCATAATTAGATTTCCTTTATCGACATGCCTAGAAATATCAATATTTTGAGGTAAAACTGAGGTAAAAATCAGCTTGAAACTTTTTGATTTGTTAAAAATTTAAGGGATAATGATAAGAGACTACTATAGGCTTGACATTTCATTAATTTTCATCTTTCCTTTGTTTTTCATATATGTTTCAACCCTCATATTTCAACAACCCATTGTTCTACATTTTTTCCCAAAAGAAAAATCGTAATTTTATTCATATTGAGCAAAATTACATGTTGTAGATGCTACATTAGCATATGCTGTATAAACTTGTCCTGATGCACAAGATCTAAAAAAGACAATAATTTATGAACTATCTATGCTTTCCTACCTTTCTTTTTTTCCACTTTCCGCCAACCTCCAGTGTTGGGAGTGGATGTTACAATGGACATTTCTGCCTCTTTGGTAGTAGTTGGGGTTTCTTTGTCAGAATCTGAACTTTTTGTTGAGTGTATTCGCTTGTTGCCACCGATTTCCTTCCCTGGGATGAGTTGCTCAATTTTTCTGCTGTGGGTCGGTTGTCATTGGAACTAAAGCAGAGTAGTTCTGGTTCTCATCATTTTGTGAGTTAAGTTGGGTGCCTTGTTCATTGAACGCTGAGATATTTCCTAGGTGTTCTGCTTCTAGGTGTTCTGCTTCTTGGAATGTGGTGTTTGTGGTATTTTCTGCATTTCCTTCCTCTTCTATATCATCTACCAGAGAGGTTGAAAACTGCCATCCTTTAGGCTTTGGTGGTTGTCTTCTTTTCCTGTCTTTTTTATTTTGTGGGCAAGCACTTTGTAGATGACCAGTTTGATGACAAATGCGACATCTAAAGGCAGTGTTTTCATAATCAAGAGACTGGGACCATTGCTTTTCGTTGTGGAATAAGAGGATGCGGTCTGGTAATCCTTGACTGAGATCAACCTCCACGCAGATTCTGGCGAAAGTGTAGATATCCTTGGTAAGACGCTCACTGTCTACTTTTAAAAATTTCCCAAGAGCATTGCCAATGCCTACTAATACTTTGATGTGCCAAAAATGCAGAGGTAGGTTATATAGTTTTACCCACACAGGCATTTTGGAGACCACCATGGTGTTTGGATCAAATTCTGGAAACCATGATGTCAAGAAAAGGCCAACATTACCCCAGAACCATGGTCCCTCATTCAATGCGTATTCCTTGTCATTGACTGTGTAGAATTTGACAATGAAGAAACCTTTTGAGCATAGGTGTATATCACAGTTTTTTGTCCATATGGAGTAAATCCATTGACTTAGGGCTTCTGGTTTGGGCCAAAACCCGTTAAATCTGCATATCACTACTTTTGATAAATAATCATCATGTATTTCATTTACCTCAGGTATAGCAATCGATAGAGCAGGATTCTGAGTTGTCTGCTCGATGATGTAGGCACCAGGAGTCATGGCTTGTTGTTCTGATTGCATTTGAGGCCCCATTTTCCCTTTTACTACATCTTTGAAAGAAACAGGTCCTTTGGAGCTTGTACCAGAGCAGCCACCACGGAGTCTTGTATTGAGGTAGATAGTTGAGTCTCTGCCTATGTCGTATTCTTTTAGCTTGTATTCCTCCTGCAATACTTTTCCTGCATGGGTCAAGAGTTGTTTGCAAGGTGGAATGCCCATCCTTTCTTGTATCCTCTGTTTGAGGGTTTTGATCTTCTCCCAGCTCCCTATTTTTAAGCATACTGTGTTTCCTTCTATGGATCTGATGAAAAGGGTAATTTGTTTACCTTCGAGCGGCTCTGCTACCAAAGCTTCAAGATCCAGTGGAGAGCTGATCGTTGCTTCCTGTCGTTCATGTTCAATCGCCAATGCTTGTTGTGGATCTGGACCGATTTGTTTGCAGGCTCGTGGTACCCACCAGTATTCACCATATGCATGCCAGAGGTAAGCCATATCCCGTGGCTTTATATGCCTTTCTGCCCTCAAACAATATTTTCGACAGGCTTGCAGTTCGTGATCAGAGGCAGCTCCCTCTTCCAGCCTGTTGTGGCGGCTACGAGATTCCTCCCTTCTACCTTTATTGTGTGCCAGATCTCTGGGGAGAATAAAAGCCCCGTCGCAGGCACTAAGTACAGAAACCCTCATCATCCCTTCAGTGATGATGGTAATGCAGGAGTTCGCCTCTAATGATGTCGCCAAATTTTTGGGGCTTCTGTTACCCATATACAGATCTGAAGAGCTTGGCTCCATGGGAGCCATTATACAACTTCGGATACCAGATCTCGTTTCAGATAGGTGCATTTCGAGTGTGTAGAACCAAGAGTGTATTATTCTGTCTGTTCCCTCGCCATCCAAGTATGAGTCGGATCCGTGGATAGATCTGACCGCGATATGCATCTGTGGGAAGGATATCGAAATATGGGCAAAGAAACCTGTAGATCTCTGTCTCGGCATCTTGGATCCGTTGATAGATCAGTTTTAGGGCCCAAAAATACTTCAGCCGGAGGGTGATAGCTGCAGATCTTCTCAGCCCTAACATCCAAAGCGTAGCCAAAATTGTCATCAGTCAGAGGTTTAATACATCGAGTACCAGATTTGCGAAGAATGGTAGAGCCGTAAGCCCTCACCTCTCTGCATATGCCAGTTCTCACCATCACCGTCTTTCCTCTCCTCCGAAACCGGTGCCTCATAGAAATGTTTATTCTTCAACTCATTGTTATACATTATTCATCAAGAATATTCAATTATTTTCAATTATTCTCAGTATCAACAATTTTTTATTTTCTGGGAGTTTTAATTACAACTCTGCAAATGCATTTCTGACAAGTGCCTTCTAAAGGCTCACTTGATACATGCCTTGTTTTGGCATCACCACAAGCTGCAATAGATGTAAAAACAACCTAAAATATAAACTATGTTGTTATCTTGGGTGTTATTTGTCATATGTTGACAAATCTACCTTGTTTACATGAGGACATGCAAAAGTGCAGGCATGGGGGAGAAGAAATTCTTGCAAAATATGGTGGTAATTTCTAATATATTTACATTGGTTTTCCAATAAAAAATGTAGAAATTTGATCTAAATATATCTTCGAACCCGTGCATTGGATTGCTATGAAACTTGGAGGATGAAAACATTATGATTATACAAACAAACCCATAAAGTTTCAAGCAAAACCAGTTTATACTTTTCGAAAAATTAAGCATCATCACCTACAACCATTTTTATTATATCTAAATATCCATGCATCGAATGGCTCTAATTTTTGGTGTGGAGAAGCATTAAAATAGTAGAAATTTGCTCACAAAATGTCATCAATATCCAGTTTGTACTTTTAGATAAATTTCTTAACAAATTTTTCTATTACAATTTGTTGAAATTCTTGTATCATCTTATTTGTTATATCTCAGGATATGTGCAATGGTTTGTTGTGACTTTTGGTAGATAAAGACATTATATGGTGATGAACACACCCACTGAAAACTCTCTCAATATGAAGTGTTGTCTACATGAAATGTTAATGTCATTGAAATTGCTGCAACTTTATGTACATATTGTTGCAACTCCACCATAATTGTTGAAACATTATTTTTGAAGGTATGTTGGTTTTGGGAATTCAAGACAAAACTGATAAGTTCATATAGGAAACCTTGGATTAAATTTCATAAGTTAGACCACTTGGTTTGTTTCATGACTAGCTAATAAAGACACGAGTGTTATGAGAAATGCAAGTTTCATAAAAAGGGACAACCACCATTTAAAAAAGGTTTTTGGGTAGGATTATTGTAGAAAGGTAGCATGTATGTATGCCCAAGAGATGTAACAAATTCCATAGACAACATTAGAACTACTACACAAGAACCAATGTTGGTTATGGAAGGAAATGTTGCTACATAAGGACCTGTTGTGGGAATGAGAGAAATAATTAAGGTGGAATCATTCATGAAAGGACAATGGTGTGGTGCATTTGAAAAAGTTGAGTGAATATTTGTTGTCTACTCTACCATGTTTGCATGAGGACATGCAAAAGGTTAGACGTGGGGAAGATGTTGGGCCGCCGAATTGTCCCATTTTTCACCATTGTAAACAACCATTTTCATCACTTTACTACACTTATTTGCCCGTCTATAACCCATGTTGTTTTGTTTCTTTGTGAATGTGCCACATTAAGCCTATAAATATTGAAGCATTTAATTATCATTATTTCCCTTTATTTTTTATGAATTAGAAAGGATTATTGTTGGTTTTGTCGATGATGGTTTTCTTAGTGCTATTGCAGTGGTTCATGTGCAATAATAGTAACAAACCTCCATGGATGACATATTTACATAGCTCCAAAAGGAATTTTGGAACATCAATTTTATTCTTAAGGATGTTGACATGGGTTTGTGTTATCTAACTCATACCCAAGTCAAATGTATTAGGATCCAAATCATGATCTATAGCTCAAACAACTCACACAAACCAAATTGGCCAACTAACTTTAAATGCAATTTTCAAGAAAATGAAGATGAATGTGGGAAATCCACAACTTGGGTTTTTCTCAAAACATCCCCAATTAGGTAACCTACAAAAAAAATTATCCAAAAATTTCATGGATTCGAAGCTACGTGTGGTTCTTTTAGGCACACATTTCCTATTGCATCATTGACATATTACATCCCAAACAAATAAATTAGTTAGCAACTGTAGCAACCCCAACCTATTCTCATATGATTCTATGAAAAATAAATCTATTGTAATCATATCTCAAGTTTTTTTCCAACTAAGATATTCCAAAAAAAATAGAGTCAATATTTTGTGATTTGTACATAACTATGACAGCCCAAGTTTGGGGAAATCGTTCTGCCCCTTTCTCTCTTCTTGTATAAATGTACGGATATAGAATAGGTTGGAGACTAGAGAGCTAGAAAGAGAGAGAGTAAGTAAGAAAGTGAACAATTTAGCTCAGGAAGGGGAGGCACCATCATCCATGTAAGAACACATCTTGTAACTTCATTTCTAAAGCTAATGTAATCTTTGCAAGTTGTGGTTTATCTTTGAATTACTTATTTGTGAGTTGTTAATTACTAAACCTCCTATTTAGGAGGGGTTGTTGTGTTAGTAGAGATAATTGGTTTTTACAAATTGATTTAATTGCAGGTTATGTTAATTATTTTATTATTATATCACTATTACCGATTCTTGCTCATATGATGCTACTATTGTTGGCTAATTTAGCTTGCAGAGCATTTAATACAAATTTATTATGTGTCAGGATAGGACTCTCGGATCGATCCATACTAATTGTGTGTTGATGTTAAATTGATACTAAATATTTATATTTTGTTGATGAAACGAAATTTTATTTTATTTTTGTTACACAATTAATGAATGAGTTGATTTCAGTTGGCTTAATGGTTGTGTTGTTGTGATCGAATAGTTTTGTGACGATTGATTTTAAAGAGCATTAATTCATTTTTCCAAGTGTGAGTTCATTTCCAACATTATGTGTAGTGAGTTATTTTTATGCAAGTGAGAGTTTGATAGTGAGATTTATTTTCATTCTTGTAAGTGTGAAGAGTGATAACTTTGTTCTTGTAGGAGAAAGCTTAGCATTAGGAATTAACCAATGTCAATTAACTATTGTTTTCTGCATATATTTTACATGATAACCTTGAAATAAAAATACCTACCTGGATTGATAATTTATGTTTAAGTGAATTTATTTGTTTTATTCATACAATTAGTTTGTGCAACGCCATGTCAAGCCAGGTTGAGTAACTCCAAAACTTAAGTTTTCCATTAACATTCATTTACCTATATATAATGAGGTGACTCTTTGTGTCATATTCCAAGGGTCTCTTCATCTTTTCCTTCTCCTAATTTATTTATTTACTTTTATATTTACAGGATCTTGAAGTATTATGTCCTATATTAGGTAAAATTGTGGGGGGCGGGGATGGTGGGGGAAGCGGTCTAATATATACATATTATCGATACATTTAGGACTAAATGACCCAAAAACATGATGGGAAGAATTGACTATTTTTAAATTCTTAACATCATAACATGTTCTAAGTTGTAAAAGGAAACAAATAAATGGAAAACATAGATTAATATAGTTGAGATCACAATAATATAGTTAAAATCCAATTTCCATTGATAAATAAAATAATAGAACATTGCAGAACATAAACTGACTAGAATGGTGGTAAATATCATTGAAGGTAGAGATATGGAAGCGACACACATTCACCAAAATCTATTACATGACGTTGAAAGAATTACCTTTTAATATAAATAAGTAACCTCAAAGGTTCAAAAATCTAATCCTAAAATATGAAGCTCCAAAGGATTTGCAAGCCCCATGGTGGTTAGTTAGTATCTCAACTTCCTACGGATACAACTTTTGCATATAATGTCTATTTGGTGTGCAAAATATCTTGTCATAAAGAAATATTTGAGGATTATAACTATCAATAGAGGTATGGGTATGCTATGATGACTCTTGCGCCCCCAAATTACCAAAAAACATCATTTAGGACCTCAAAATGGCGCTGGAAGTTTGGGACCTGTTGTAACTGCTACAACATTCTCCAAAATTCTGGCATACACTCAATTTCAGAGCCTTCCTTGGTCTTGCACATTGTTGTTGCAAAAACCGAAACTCATTTCATGTACTTTCTTGAACTATTTTTATCCCCTTTGTAATTTGGGTAAATTGTCGTCTTTTCACATGATTGGTTGCCGCACAACGTGTAGAATCTTGTTCTGATGGTTTCAAGGGTCTATATTTGTGTATATGAGTTGTTCTAACTATTTAAACATATGTCACACTCATTCACAAATTTTTAAGCACTGTCACACAAGTGTTGTCATGATCGTCCGAAAGTCTATATTAAGTGTCGCACTTGTCGTAGCTGTTCATAAAGTTATCACACATAGGGAAATGAATTATTTGTGGGTGATGGGTGATCTATGTTTTTGTATCATCAAGTATACTAATTTTGAGATCATAGTCGAAGTCTTATCACTGTATACATCAGTCTCACCTGTCTTGCACTTAGCCATTTCTTAGAAGGCTTTTCGACTAAGCAACTTGGCTTCAGCCGACCTCCCTGAACTATGCATTGCGTAGTTTCAGTCCTATAGTTTTAACCTTTCCCCTTGGCACTACGCAATGTGAAATTCTTGCCTCCCAGGATTGTTGAACTGTGCAATTTTTGTGCCCAAGCTCCAACCTTGACCTCAAAAATTGCGCAATCTTTCCTCCCAGCCTAGCCTTCACTGCGCAATCACAAGCTTCAAGATGATTCCCCGAGACTCTGAACTGCACACTTGTATAGCAGCCCAAAATCCCTTGTCCCTTGGAACTATGCAATTTGTCCTCTCAGTGTCGATCCCCTCATCCTGTCCCACTAGATCTTAGAACTGTACATTTTTTTGCCTCAATCTTACCTGAACTGCAAACTACACAGTCTCAGGGTTTAAATCTCACCCCTGGCTACTTGAATTGCATAACTGTGCAGACTGTTGGGTTGTGTTATATTATTTCCACGAACAGCCTCGAGAAATTTATTTTTGGACCCTATATTAGGCGGGAAGACCTACCTATGGTTTTGTGCATGATTTTCTCACATGGTTTTGGGTGCGATGGTTTTTGGTCCATGGTATTTTGTATATCTGGTCAAGGGACCTGCGATTATGTTCTAATCTAGGGTTAATGGATTGGGGTTTATGGATGCTTCATCATGCATATATATGTATTGTAACATTGAAAGGAATATAATGAAAAATCAATGTGATAGTCCCAATTTTTGGATCCAGGGAAAAATATCTGTGTATATTTGTTTTATGTGTTATGCTCTTGCCTTTGTTTATTTTTCTGTTTTTAGAATTCGCATGAAAGTAATTTTTGTACATGGTTAAAACCTACACAAACACTGAGCCCTCTCTGTAGGATTTTCACCTAGTTCTGTCTCAGTTAATGGATCAAAATGGACTATCTTAGACTAGGGGGTTTTCATATTGATTTCATCTCGTCATGAATGAATTGTAGATGTAGGTACTCTATTATACCATGGCAAGATGATGAAAAAGGATATGAAGGAGGGAAGCATGTTGAAAGACATACTTGTAGCTGAACACATAAAATGATTAATCAAGAAAAGAAAAGGGACACTAGTTTACGACGACCATTCAAGACTTGAGATCATTGAAGATTCCTTATCACCAAGCCATGTAGAGGTGAAGAGAAAATAACTCTCAAGAATACATTCAACACTCAGCAAAAACAGTGGCTTGACATTGTCACACCATCAAGCATTCCATGTCAGCAGTGTCATGTCATGAGTGGTCA
This sequence comes from Pinus tabuliformis, assembly GCA_031772625.1. Classification (NCBI taxonomy): domain Eukaryota; kingdom Viridiplantae; phylum Streptophyta; class Pinopsida; order Pinales; family Pinaceae; genus Pinus; species Pinus tabuliformis. The sequence goes on from CM062819.1 coordinate 113,680,039, forward strand.
TATGTGTGGCCAATGATGTAACACATGTTTCAAAATGTATTGTAAAGTGAAAGTCCAAAGGACATGTGTGAAATACGAAGAGTCATGTAAAGGTCAAAAGTCATAAGAGGTCAAAAATTCATGAGGGTAAATGAAGAGTCACAAGGGAGGTGAAGCATAACCTCCTCATTTTTATATATACTCCCTCATTGTAAGAGCAAAGGACTTTTTACCTTGGCTCCTCCCACAAAGCATTAGAGATAAGCTAGTTATTTTGGGGAGTAAGGAGTGGATCCAACACTTGACTACTGGAGCTAGTGATGTTCATTGTATACATGTGTCTTGGAACTTTTACTTAATAACAAAATCCTTCTAGGCCAATACGTTCTTCATGCATGTATTATGATTGTTTGTAAAACTATTCTGTGGATGTTTGTACTTCATGTTTGCCTTCACATATGCTAACATATTTGAAATATTTCAGTTGTTTTAGTACTTATATTATTGAGAATGTATTATAATGGTTTTCATTATTTTCCCATCCTTGTGGACTACTCCACATGATATTAGCCAAACCTTTCTCATTTGTTGGTTGTAATGACCGTCGCATCCCTTGTGGACTATTCCACTAGATGTTAGATGGATCTTTCTGGTTCACATGTGTCTTTTCTTGGGTGGTACTATTACCTCTCTCTTAGAGGATCACTTTTCTCGCCTTTCCGTAATAGAAGAACTTTGACACATTTACAACTGAACACTCACTAGGCATACCTTCTTTCTTTTCAAAGACACCATTGCATCCCTCTCTCTTGCTGATAGTTAGAGCCAAGGAAAATATTTAAGCATTCAGAAACCAAGACTTTATACTCAATGGGACTCCTACACCAAACAATGTGAGTTCTAATTGGGACTTCATATCAGGGAGATCCCTTGAATATTGGTGGGTCCAACACCGTCAACATTTCTGGTGCTATAAGGAGGGAAACTAGAATTTTATGGATGATAACCTCACCAACCCCAATCTTACTTCCTCCGGTCAAGGAAGTAACATTACCAACAACTCCCCTCTACACATTCTTGAAGTTGGTAATTCTTCCTAGCCTAGAATTGAAAAACCTTACAAAGTCTCTTACGATTAGATCCTGGCCATCCACCCCATCACCCAAAAGTTTGCAAGAGCTATTTGATTGATACCCAGAATAGAAACTCTTCCATATTTTCCAAAGAAGAACTAAACCACCACCACTGGGATAGTGGTCTTGACAGTCGAAGAGTTGGTTCTCGCCATCCTCAAAGAATTAGCAGATTTTGAAGAAAACACAAAAAAACTATAACAACCTCCAACCTTCAATGGTGGTGACTGTGATAATGTAGTGCTCTCAAACAACACTTTCCACGGGTTGGGCAGAGAAAAAGAAAAAGAATAAGACTAGTTAGATTCTGAAGAAGAAGGGGAAGAGAGCGATGAAGACATGGCAGACCAAGATCTGGATTGGATGTCTCAGGGCTCACTTGCACTACTGGGTTTGTTACACAAGATTCCAAGGCATCTAGAAATCTCCTAACAAAGTACAACCCTAACAAAAGAGTAAAGGCAGAGGATCATTTAGCAACTTATACCTACATCTGTAAACACTTGAGGTACGTTATGATGATTTTGCATGTATACTTTTTCTGTGTACCTTAGATGGCAGATCAGTTGTATGGTATCATAGTCTTCCTCTAAATTCTATCCAGAACTGGAGGGGGTTTCAGAAAATTCTCCTTGAGAAGTTTGTTGATGATAAGAACCTTGCCATGTTTTTGAAAGATCTAGGCCATCTCAATATGGAGCACAAGGAAAAATTGTAAAATTTCAATAAAAGATTTAACCATATTCCGAATAAGTTCTTAGAAAACATTAAACCTCATGAATACATCACCATCAATTATTACACTTATGCCTTGCTAAGTAGCATTGCGCAGTTTTTAAAGAGAACTACAAAATAGACTTTAACAGAAAATTATGAAGAGGCAATCACGGTTGAAAAGGACTTGCGCATGATTGGAGTCATTGTAGATGATGAACCAGTGAAAGACTCCAAAGACATGGGTAAAAGGTCTCAGGCCTCCGTAAGTAAGGCCAAAGAGAAAGAAACTGTTGATCTTGAGAGCTTGACCTGTACTGTCAAGACTCTATCAAATGAGCTGGCAGAGCTAAAACAAAGGTCGAGTGAGACCACTGTGAGCATAAAGCCTCCCAAGTTTAACTTATTCAAAAGGATTGTAAATTTTGGCAGTAGCAGCAACCAATCGAATAAGTCTATGCAAAGCTCAAACGTTGTATTGAATATCGAAAGTATGGACATAGACCAATATTGTTCATATAATCAGGAATATCATTTTGACAAAACATGTCCGCAATGGAATCGTGCCATGAACATTTTTTTCTATTTATCTTGTTGATGTAGTAGTTTTTGATGAACATACTGAGCCTACAGAAGAAAAGCAAGAAGTTGTTGCAATCGAAGAGACGCCAAGTGTGGGGCACACAATAAAAATGTTCAATTTCATACTCATAGCCCAGAAGCGCATGGTGGACAAACAACTTTCAAGTGATGCTCCAACCCAAAATAAAACCAATCGGTACAATCTGAGAAGCCAAGGGCCAACCACCGAGCCAGTGTTGATGAAGCAGAAACTCAAAGAAAATCTGTTAAGAAATATCATTCCACCCATCATCTCAGCACAGAACACTCAGATCAAGTCTAGGATGCAACTACAATGAGAAGTGCTTCCATAAGTAGTACGAATAATGCCAGCATTTTGGAAGTCACACCCCCAGACACTTCGACAATATTTACCACTGTAGTTTACAACATAGTTGAAGACATGAAGAAGGTTCATGCGAACATCTAGATCTTCGAACTACAAAATATCACGAGTTAGCGGGACATCCTCTTACGTGCACTTGGGAAGTCCACCGCAAGTAGTGATGCTTCTTCAGACAAGGGATCTAGAATGTCCTATGGTTCCCTCGAATCCGTGCTTAACGTTTTAACAATGTATGCAAACACACTCCGCCCTCCATTTCTATTAACTTTTGAAATCTTCAATTTCAATGTACACAATTTCTTGGTTGATTCTGATGCATCGGTAAACATAATTACATTTTCTGTCACCAAGAAAATCAATGCAAAATTGGATAAAAAAAATTCACAAATCATTCAGATGGACAAGACTCTTGTCCACGTAGTTGGTGAACTCATAGATGTGCTTATCTGTTTATCATTCGATGAGCATGTACACCAATGTATAAACATAGTGATTATGGACATTCCGAAATCATATGGAGTATTGTTGAGCAAAGATTGTTCCAACAAGATACAATAGTACTTTGCTATGGACTCACATTTATGGCTTCCGCACAAGGGTAGAAATAATCAGATCTGAGTGAACTCGGAGAGATACATAAAGCATACTCTTACTCCCTTGAATGGACATAATGAACCAATGGTTTTAACATAACTTATCTTTTGCAATTTCTTCCCGGAAACTGAACTGGGGTGTTATCTTGTGCAACAATCCCTAGTCCCACTAGATACATAGTTGGAGCTCCTTCCGATTCCAATGGGTGAAAATGACACTTGTACAATTAGTATTAATAGTAATAATATGACTAGTGTGGTTCACAGTCCTTGTACATATGATATGTGTAATTTGTATTTTGATGGTTCCAAAATGCAAGAAGGCTCTAGATCTAGTTGTGTTTTAATATATCCACTACACAGAAAACATCCTATCTCTAGCCACTTGGAATTCGAGTGCATAAACAACACTCCAAAATATGAGGCACTCATTAGTTGGGCTTGCAAAGAGTCATTAACCTCAACATTGCGATCCTAAAAGAAGTACGTGTGATACCATACACTGTGTGTCACCTCATCTTAAAAGATATCAACAAGAGGTATGGAATTTAATTTCTCATTTCCAAGCTTTTAATATTATCTCTATTCCTAGAATGTGTTACACAGCTGTAGATTCATTGGAAAATGTCGTTGCTAGGTTGTCACCACTTAGGGACAATTTTTTCTGTAGAAATTCTTATAAGACATCTGTCCCTGATAATATTAAAAATTTGCACATTTTTAATGATGACCAGCAGAAAATGCATTTTATGGCAAATGTTGATTTTTTCAAGGACGTAGTGATCGATGAAGACGATCACAAGAAGACACTACAGGATGAAGCCAACATAAGTAAAGGAAATATCATTCCAAAAGGCATGGTGTCATTGGAAAATTTGTATGACTTGCAGAAGTGCTTCCGGGGAACTGTTAATGCTAAAACCCATAGTTCCATGATGTCGCATGAATAGATCAATTTGGGAAGAGAAAAAGATCTGAAATTTGTTAATATTGGTACTTGTTGCACACCATAGGAGCGGTAAGATTTTATCCACTTGTTCAAGCAGTACCGAGATGTATTCACATGGACGTATGATGAGCTTAAAACTTATGACACATGAATTATCCAGCATGTGATTCCGATAAAAGAAGGGGCCAAGCCATTTCAACAAAAGCTACAAAAGGTACATCTGACGCTTGAGCCTCTCATTCAAAAGGAGTTAAGGAAGTTGTTGGATGCTTAGATCATATACAAAGTGCAACACTCCACCTAGGTATCAAACTTGGTCCTGGTAAGAAAGAAGTATGGGGAAATCCACTTATGTGTTTATTTCTGAAATCTAAACTACACCTTGAAAAAAGATAACTACCCCGTGCCATCTATGGAATAGGTACGGCAAACAATATTGGGTTCAGAAATGTTTTCTCTATTGGATGGATATTCATGATACAACTAGGTTCTAGTCTCGAAGCCTAACAGACTTCAAACAACTTTCTACACAAAGTGGGGCACATTTGCATTTAAGTGAATGCAATTTGGGTTGATTAATGATGGTGCAAAATCTAGTGCACCATGAACATCGCATTCTGAGGACTAATCCGACAAAGCATAATGGTCTATCTTGATGATGTCATAGTATTCTCCAAACAAAAATCCGATCACATACGCCACCCGAAGAAACTTTTCGAGCGATGTCGCAAGTATAGGATATCTCTCAATCCCAAAAATAGTATCTTTGCATTGTATGAGGGTAACCTATTGTGCCACATCATTGCCAAAAGTTGGATTAAAGTGGACCTAGATAGGGTCAAAGAAATTACACATATTCCCTTCTTGGTAAACAAGAAATCTATGCATTCATTCCTGGAAAAAATAAATTTTCTCCGCAAATTCATCTTTGATTATGCTCAAATTGTTAAACCAATACATGAGATGATAAATAAGCATGTAGTATACATATGGGACAAATAGGAAAAAGATATGTTTTCCCATATCAAGTAAGATATCACAGAGGTGCTTGCACTACACAACCCAGATTTCAACAAGGATTTTTTGCTCTGCACCTTTGCTTCTGACACTTCTCTCGCAGTTGTGCTCACACAAAAGAATGATCAGAACAATGAGTGACCTATACCTTTGATGAGTGCTAGTCTTCAAGGACCCCAAATCAATTATATTTCATTAGCAAGTAGGCTTATGCAGTATACAAGGCGGTGAAGCACTTTCGACACCTATCTCTTGAAAAATCATTGTATTGTCTTTGTTCTGTAGAAAATATGATGTAGGTTAACCCGATAATGCAATATAAATCAAAGCAGAATACTATAACCTACTTCTACTATCAATTTGCGGAAGCTTAAAGATCGAGCTAAACAATATAACCAGAAGAAGAAGAACCAATGGCACAATACACATGAAAATACTTTAGGGAAAGCCTCCACTAAAAACCCCACTATTTGTATTATCATACAAGGTGGAAATACATAGGAATTATACAAAGCCTTAGCTCTCACAGCTAGCTAGCTCTCAGTACAATCCTCACAGATGCTCACAGGAAATATTGGCTTCTCTCCAGCCTTCCTCTCTACCCTCCAAGATCCTATTTCCTTGTGCTGTTCCTTGTGGATGATTCTCCATTACCAAGTGGAACACTCTCTCACACACTGTCAGGACTGCGCAATCCTGAAGGAATTTATCCTTGACTGCATGCATGATTTTTATTTATAAGAAAACACATGCAACTGATAGTACACTATCCTTGACTTTAATCTCAACTGGGTCTTTTTCAGAATAGACATGCATGAGTTTCTGATGAAGGAATCTTCAGTTAACTGGAGTATCACTAGTTGAGTGCATGCATGCATCAACTGACTGTTAACTCTCTATTAGTTCCTCAAATAGTTTGCAACTAATTTAACTGGACTTAACTCAGTAAACTAAGTTAACTAATTACAACTCAAATATAACTCAATCTTATCTCCTTAATTTAAGGGATAACTGTTGCATGACTTCAGAAAGACTTCTAGCTTGAATTTCTCCAACTAATTAATTCAAAATGAATTAATTAATTATTTCCAAGTAGCTGTTAAGACTAAGTTCGATTTTAATTCACAATTTAATTCAAGGACAAATTAAATTGGAATATTCTTGTTTCCATATTTCAACATGTTATTCACCCAGCAATGAGATCAATGTTTGTCTAACAAGAGTTGGGTGAAAGAAGAGTGAACTGGATGACTGGTTTACAAGAATATGACTTAGAGTTTAAAAAAATTCACACAATCAAGGGCCATGGTCTATGTCGACTAGCAATAGAAGCAGTGGACACAAAGGAAGAAGAATATCTCTCAAGAAGGGAGCAAGAAATCAAAATGTACAATGTTGAGTGAGCTTCCCCCACTACTATCATGAAATCTTCGCACACAGATGTAAGCCAATACCTTGAGCACGTCACTGTGCCCTCCCATCTATTCACATGGAAAAGGACGACACTTAGAATCAAAGAATTATCTTACCAGTTGGTGCATGGGGGTGAATTTCAGAAAGCACCATAATGGAGTATTGCTCAAGTGTTTGGAAGCACATGATTTAGGGATAGTACTGCATGATCTCCATGACGGACCAACCGAGGGAAATTTTGTGCGTAACAAAACACCACATAAAGTCATGTGAGCTGAGTTTTACTAACCTACATTATTCAAGGATGCTCATGCTTATGCTCGCAAGTGTCTGGTCTATCAGAGGTGTGCCGACGGAAACAAGAACCAGCTACCCCATTGTAGCCTATCGCAATGGAAGAACTTTTTCAATAGTGGGGCTTGGATGTTATTAGAGAAATTTTCCTACATTCATCAAAACAACACTTCTATATTCTCACTACCACAGACTACTTTATGCGGTGGATAGAAGCAATTCCACTCAAACAGGTGAATGATTAGGAAGTCATAAATTTCCTTCAGTGAAACATCATTTCCAAGTTCAGCATTCCTACTTCACTTGTTTTTGATAACGCAACATATTTTTCATCTCTAAGACTTTATCGTTTTGCATTGGAAACTTGTATTTTATTGAAACATTCAGCTAATTATTATCCACAGGGGAATGGTCTTGCTAAATTCACAAATAAGAACCTCACATGTATCATCAAAATACCATATTCTCTAAATAGTGAAATTGGCACTCCGCTTTGGTAAATGCTTTGTGGGCTAGCCAAGTCACACCAAAGCCCTCCCTGAACACCTCCCCTTACTTCCTGGTATACAGAAAAGAAGACATCCTTCCGCCCAACATCTACCTCCTTGCTCTTTAACTTTCACAAGAATCCCAAGGCAAGCCATGTTTATTAGTGCAGCGTAGGATGGACACCCTTCACAAATTATAGGAAGAATGATTGAAAGAAAAATAAATATTTTCACTTCATCAGAACTATATCAAGAGGTGGTTCAACAAGAAGTATGTAGGGAAGAACAAATTCAGTGTGGGTGACTTAGTCTTGAAGTGGGATAAATCCCACGAGGATAAAGGAAAACACACTAAGTTTCAATCCTTGTGGATTGGGCCATTCACAGTCTACGAAAATATTGGCCAGCACACTTATCCTCTTCAATCACTTGATGGTAAGATTGATTCTCTCCCTATCGATGGCCAAGACTTAAAACATTAATTTCAATTATGATCTGGGGTTGTTCCCTACACTGTGTAGATAGTCTTTTCTTTCTTTCTTGTTTGAATTTTCCTTTTTTTTGTGGCTTCTTAGTATGTGTGTGGTTGAACTCTAAAGGGTCTTGTGAAACTTCAACATTTGGATAACCTCCTGTCCATCTTTCTTGTGTTGGTTATATATTTTGGTCGATGAAGTTCTGATGAAAAAATGTGATCCGTCTGTGAGGAGAGTTTTGGTCCAACCATGAACCTATGTCTATTCATGAAACCTTATGCCTACAATCATTTTTTATGTTTCGATGTTTTCATGTTTATCCAATCAATAGAAGAGGAGAAGGGGAAAAATATAAACGAGAAAACCTAAATAAGAGGTCTTTATATGATTCTCTGAAGGAACAACCCCTTCTGCTCTCAATAAGTCGAGATCCCTCTTCCACCAAAAAATGCATAAGTGTTAATGCATATTCCTCTTTAAAATAAATAAATAAAGACAAAATAAGAGAAAGGCTTCCTCCGTAGAGAGGTGAAGAAAGCAACTCTTCTAGGGTACTATCCAATCCTCCTAACATCGAAGCAACACTAGAGATGAAAAATTATACTCTGAAAATATTAAGATCACTTGTTACACTATCCTTCCCAACTCAAAACATTGTGATATCGATGAATCTTATGTTGTGTTCAACTAAGAAGGCATAGAGGGGACCATGTCAATTCATGTTAGAAAATTATATATTGCAGAGCAATGGAACACATAAAATATTACAGAAATATAAACACAGAAAACACATGAAACGAGAGAGACACAGATATACGTGATTCACCCAGTTTGGGCTACATCCACTGAGAAACAACCAGTCCTTATTTATTATATTATCCAGCAAACTAAAGAGATACAACCTACAGCAAATCTGCGGTAACACCCTCTTCACTCTCAATCTCCTCTCTCTTCCTCACTCAGAATACAGATATGCATAGACGCAATACAATTCCCTCATATATAGTGAGGGGTTGCCTTCTAGGGGAAAAAAACCTAAATTAAACATAACTTCTATCGTCAAATCATCTGCCTAATGAACGGCCCAGATTGACTAGAAATTACTAGACTTTTACAAGGCAATTTTACATCTATTTTTAGCTTCGGGGGTGCTGCCCCCGAACCCTTGCTGGGGGACCGCTGGCCCCCGGACCCCCCAGCCAGGGGGGATTAGCCCCCCTGTGGGGGCGAAAAGTCCCCCCCGTGTGGAGGGATGTACAGTCCTCCTGGGGTATACATCCAGATGAGACATTTGAATACAGAAGATAATCAGGCTCCATACCCAACAATCTTCCACTTGGAGACTAATTATAGCAACTCTGCCGCTGCTTCATTTGCTAGATAATGACTCCACTTTGGACCTAGCTGTTTCTCACCTTCTTCATCATACTTGAAGACCAATTGAAACTGAGCAGATTCTCAGTTTCTCCCTGGTTACAACTTTTGTTAGCATATTTGCAGGATTCTGGCTAGTGTGTATCTTTTCCAGCTTCAACTGTCCATCTTCCAATGCTGACCGTATGAAATGGTACTTGAGATGTATATGTTTAGTCTTGGAATGAAATGCAAAGTTCTTTGCAAGATGTGCGATACTCTGGCTGTCACTGTATAACCTGCCCAACTCCTGCTTCTTACCCAATTCATCCAGCAACCTTTGTAACCAAATCATTTATTTACTAGCGTCTGTAGCAGCAACATACTCTACTTCTGTTGTTGAAAGTGCAACAACACTTTGGATTTTTGAAACCCAACTGACAGCTGTTCCACCTACAGTAAATACATATCCTGTAGTGCTCCTCCTGTTATCTCTGTCACCTACCATATCTGCATCAACATATCCCTGTAGAGTAATGTTTGAACCACCAAAGCATAATGCTTGATTTGTGGTACCTCTCAAATACCTGATAATCCACTTCACTGCCATCCAATGTTCTTTTCCTGGATTGTTCATGTACCTATTTACAACTCCCACTGCATGTGCAATATCATGCCTTGTGCAGACCATTGCATACATTAAGCTTCCAACTGCTCATGCATATGAAACTTTAGACATATGAACCATTTCTTCCTGAGTCTTGGGACACGCCTCCTTAATTAATTTGAAATGACTAGCCAAAGGTATACTAACTGGTTTTGCATTTTTCATATTAAACCTTTTCAACACCTTTTCTATGTACTCACTTTGAGACAATCTTAATTTGTGATTCTTCCTGTCTCTAGTTATTCTCATACCAACGATTTGTTTTGCAGCACCCAAATCCTTCATTGCAAATGTGTTTGCCAATTTCCTTTTCAGCACATTTATTTCATGCATGTTAGAACCTACAACAAGCATGTCATCTACATACAATAACAATATAATATAGCTGCCATCATTTTTCCTTTTGAGATAAACACAATGATCAGAGTGACATCTAGTATAACCTTGTTTAGACATAAACCTGTCAAATTTTAGATACCACTGCCTTGGAGCCTGTTTTAAGCCATATAAGCTCTTCTTCAACCTGCACACTAGTTTCTCCTTCCCTTTTACCTCATATCCTTGTGGCTGTTGCATATATATATATATATATATATATATATATATATATATATATATATATATATATATATATATATATAGATATATATATATATATATATATATATATATCTTCCTCCAAATCCCCATGGAGAAAGGATGTCTTTACATCTAACTGCTCAAGATGAAAATCTTCAACTGCTACTAGACTTAAAATAGTTCTGATTGAAGTCACTTTAACAACAGGAGAAAATATTTCATCAAAATCAATACCTTTCTTCTGTGCAAACCCCTTCAGCACAAGTCTAGCTTTGTACCTATGTTTTCCTCCATCTTCTTCCTTCAGCTTGTAAACCCATTTATTCTGCAATGCTATTTTACCTGTAGTCAACCTGACTAAGTCCCAAGTCCGGTTATGTGCTAAGGAGTCCATCTCTTCTTTCATGGCTTGCTCCCACTTCTTCCTGGTTTCTACCTGCACTGCTTCTTCATAACATTCTGGTTCACCAGAATCAGTCAACAATACATAATATAATGAAGGAGAGTATCGTTTAGGGGGTCTACTTATCCTGGTAGATATTCTAACACCACTTTCCAGTGTTTGAGGTGCTTGTTTCTATTGTGGTTGTTGTTCTAGCTATTGATCATTATGATTTTTAGGCACCATCACTTTTCTTGTGATATCATCAACCACTATGTATTCTCTATTTTCTTTTTCTTGTTTCTTTTCCAGCAACTGATTCTTATACAAGAACTTTTCATTGAATATTAAATCTCTGCTCCTAATGATTTTGTGATTTTCATAATCATATAATCGATAACCAAAATCATTAACACCATATCCAATAAAGGTACATTTCTTTGATTTTTCCTCAAGATTTGTTCTATTTTCTTTATTAATGTGGACAAAGGCTTCACAACCAAAAGTCTTTAAAAATGAGTAGTTTACCTTTTTACATATCCATGCCTCCTTTGGAATACCACCATCCAAGGAACTTGAAGGCCCTATGTTTATTAGATAAACAACAGTATCTACAGCATCTTACCAAAATTGTAAAGGCAATCTTGCATGCAATCTCATGCACCTTGCACGCTCCATGATTGTCCTATTCATCCTTTCTGACACACCATTTTCTTGTGGTGTTCCTAGAACTGTCTTCTCTCTGCAAATTCCATTCTCTAAATAGTACCTATCAAACTCTTTGCTACAATATTCACCTCCATTATCTGATCTGAGACACTTCAACCTTTTCCCTGTCTCATTTTCAACCAAAGCTTTCCATTTCTTGAAAGTATCAAATACATTAGATTTATTTCGAATACAATAAATCCAGGTTTTTCTGGTTGCATCATCAATAAAAGTAACATAATAACGAGAGCCACCAAGAGATGATACATGAGCATGTCCCCATACATCAGCATGCACAAGCTCTAATTTTTCACTCTTCTTTTCTTTCCCAACTTTAAGGAATCTGACTCTCTTCTGTTTTCCATAAACACAATTCTCACAGAATTTTAAATCAACATGCTTCAAACCTGGCAACAAATTTCTTGAGTGAAGAATCTGCATCCCCTTCTCACTCATGTGCCCGAGCTTATGATGCCACAATGCCGTATCTTCCCCTGTAGAGGTTAAAGCACTAACATAATTAGAAATACCATTACATAAATACAATGTACCAACCTTTCCTCCTTTCGCTATTATCGAGGATCCTTTAGTGACCTTCCAGGTTTTATCTGTGAAAGTACTAACGCAACCTTCACCTCCCAACTGCCCTGTTGAAATCAGATTTTTCTTCAGATCTGGAACATGCCTTACCTCCTTCAATATCCATTGATTTCCATTCTGCTGTTTTATGAAAACTATACCCATTCCAATGATTTTACAGGCTTTATCATCACGCAATCGAACCTGTCCAAAACCTCCTTGAACATAATCGTGAAAATGTTTCCTATCAGGTGTGGCATGGAATGAGGCCCCTGAATCTGCCACCCAGGCATCAATAATATTTTCTAATGAAATAATCAAAGCATCTTGCAACACATCACTTGTCACATTCGCTTCATGATTAGTTTCTTGTTGTGCATCTCCTTCTTTTCCCTTCTGAGACTTGCAGTCTTTCTTTAGGTTCCTTTCTTCCCGCATTTCCAGTACACTAACCCCGATCTGGACTTGGATCTACCTTTTCTTGACTTATTGCGATATGCTGGGCTCTTTCCTCTTTCCATTTTTCTTCCCCTAGTCTCTGGAGTCAAAGCATTACCTGATGTCTCACCAGAGCTTTTCTGTTGCATTTCCTCACTAAGGATTGAACCGACAACATCATCAAACTTTAAAGTACTAGATCCAGAGACAAAGTTACTAATGGCCATAACTAAACCATTCCAACTTTCTAGAAATGAGCAGAGAAATAACAGAGCCCTAACTTCATCATCAAAATTTACCCCTAGAGAACTTAACTGACTTGTAACTATATTAAAATAATTTGATCAACAACAGATCCACCCTCTGACATCTTCATATTAAACAAACGCTTCATAAGAAATACCTTATATGACACCGAGGGTTTTTCATATAGTTTGGCTAATGCCGACATTAAACCCTGTGTTGTCGTTTCCTTTGAAATATTGAACACTACTAATGCCGCTAGGCACAATCGTATTGTTCCAAGTGCCTTTCTGTCGAGAATATCTCATTCTGTGTCTCTCATACTCGTCGGCTTCTTTGTCTTTCTGCTCAATGGTAGGTACAGATCTCTCTGATATGGATAATCTTCCATCTGCATCTTCCACAACTGGTAGTTTTGGCCATTGAATTTTTTGACCCTAAACCTACCATCTTCCGCCATGGCTCCCACTCGAACCAGGCACCATTCTCTCCTGTGATTTTATCAGCCAAATAGACCTTTGGCTCTGATACCAGTTGTTAGAAAATTATATATTATAGAGCAATGGAACACATAAAATATTGCAGAAATATAAACACATAAAACACATAAAACAAGAGAGACACAGATATATGTGGTTCACCCAGTTTGGGCTACATCCACGGAGAAACATCCAATCCTTCTTTATTATATTATCCAGCAAACCGAAGACATACAACCTACAGCAGATCTGTTGTATCACCCACTTCGCTCTCAATCTCCTCTCTCTTCCTCACTCAGAATACAGATATGCATAGACGCAATACAATTCCCTAATATACAGTGAGGGGTTGCCTTCTAGGGCAAAAAACCCTAAATTAAACATAACTTCTACCGTCAGATCATCCGCCTAATGAACAGCCCAGATTGACTAGAAATTACTAGACTTTTACCAGGCAATATTACATCTATTTTTAGCTTTGGGGGCGCTACCCTAGAGCCCCCGCCAGGGGACCGCTGGCCCCCGGACCCCCTAGCCGGGGGGGATTGGCCCCTCCTGGACCCCAACGGGGGGGAGAAGTCCCCCCCGCATGGAGGGATGTACAGTCTTCCTGGGGTATACATCTGACTGAGACATTTGAATGCAAAAGATAATCAGGCTCCACACCCAACAATTCATGGGGTAAGTGGGGAGACCAAAGTAATTGTCATGATAAACCAATTCTCCCTAAAGAACCAAGGCCCTACAAAGAAGAAGTTAACCGAGGTGGAGAAGCTGGAATTATACCAGTGTGTTGCTAAGTGTTCTAGCTGCTACAACACCCTCCAAAATTTCAGCTTACACTCAATTTCAGAACCTTCCTTGGTCTTGCATATTTTTGTCGCAAACACTGAAACTCATTTTATGTACTTTCTTGAAGTATTTTTCTCCCCTTTGCAAGTTGGGTAAAATATTGCCTTTTCACATGATTGGCTACTGCAAAATTTGTAGAAGTAGGTTTTAATGGTTTCAAGGGTCTCTCTTTGTTTATATGAGTTTTTTTAACTATGTAAACATTTTTCGCACTCGTTCACAAAGTTTTAACCATTGTTGCACAAGTGTCGTCACGGTTGTCCGAAAGTATATCTTAAGTGTCGCACTTTTCGTAACTTGTCATAAAGGCATCACACGGAGGGAAATGAATTGTTCATGGGTCATGGGTGATCTATGTTTTTGTATCGTCAAGTATTCTAAGTGTGAGATCACAGTCAAAGCCTTATCACTGTTTACATCGGACTCATTGGTCTTGAACTTAGCCATTTCTGAGAAGGCTTCCTGACTAAGCAACTTGGCTTCACCCAAACTCCCTAAACTATGAACTTCACAGTTTCAATCCTCTAACTATGACCTTGCCCCTTGGCACTACACAATGTGTAGTTCTTGCCTCCCACGACTAATGCACTACATAGTTTTTGTGCCCAAGCTCCAAATATTGACCTCTATAATTGTGCAATCCTTCCTACCAGTTAGGCCTTCATTGAACATTGTGAAATCACAAGCCTTAGGCTGATTCCCTGAGCCTCTGAACTATGTATTTGCACAACAACCCAACCTCCCTTTTCCCTCGAAACTGCGCAGTCTATCCTCCCAGTGCCCATCCCCTCAACATGTCCCATTGGCTCTTAGAAATGTGCAGTTTTTTCCCTCAGTCCTACCTAAACTACACATTGTGCAGTCTTAGGGCTCAAACATCACCCATAGTTGCTTGAATTTCACAAATGTGCAGTCACTGAGCCCTCTCTGTGGGCCTATCACTTGGTTTCGGCTCAGTTAATGGATCAAAATGCGCTACCTTAAACTAAGGGGTTTTCATACTAATGTCATATCATCATGAGTGAATTGCAGATGCAGGTACCCTATCATACCATGGAAATATGATGAAGAAGGAGATGAAGGAGTGAATCATGTTGAAATACACACTTGTAGATAAACACACAATTCGATCAATCAAGAAAAGAAAAGGGACACTAGTTTGCAACCACCATTCAAGACTTGAGATCATTGAATATTCCTTGTCACCAAGCCTTGTAGAGGTGAAGAGGAAAGAATTCTAAAGAAAACATTTAGTAGTCAACAATAGAAAAGGCTTGAAATTGCCACATCATCAAGCATTCCATGTCAGCAATGTCATGTCATGAGTTGTCACATGCCACACCTTGTGGCCAATGATGTAACATATGTTTCAGAAATGTATTGTAAAGTGAAATTCCAAAGGACATGTGTGGAATATGAAGAGTCATGTAAAGTTGAAAAAACATAGGAAGTCAAAAGGTCATGAGGATAGATGAAGAGTCACAAGGGAGGTGAAGCATCACCTCCTCATTGTTATATATACCCCCTCATTGTAAGAGAAAAGGAAAATTCACCTTGAATCCTCCCACAAAGCATTAGAGATATAAGCTAGTTCTTTTAGGGATAAAGGAGTGGCTCCAACACTCCACTACTAGAGCTAGTGATGTTCATTGTAAAAATGTGTCTTGGAACTTTTAATTAATAAAAAAACCCTTCTATGCCAACATGTTCTTCATGCATGGATTATGAATGTTTGTAAGACCATTCTACGGATGTTTGTAATTCATGTTTTCTTTCACATGTGATAAGATAGTTGAACTTATTCGGTTGTTTTAGTACTTATCTTATTGAGAATGTGTTGTAATGGTTTTCATTGTTTTCCCATCCTTGTGGAATACTCCACAAGATATTGGATACACCTTTCTCATTTGTTGGTTGTAACGACTGTCACATGCCTTGTGGACTATTCCGTTAGATGTTAGATGGATATTTCTGGTTCACATGTGTCCCTTCTTGGGTGGTACTAATACCTCTCTCTAAGAGGCTCACTTTTCTCCCCTCTCTGCAATAGAAGAAATTTGACACATTTATAACTGAACACTCACTAGGCATACCTTTTTTATTTTTGAAAACACCATTGCATCCCTCTCTCTTACTAACAGTTAGAGCCAAGGAAAATATTTAAGGATTCGACAACCGGACCTTTATACCTGATGGGACTCATACACCAAATGGTGTGAGGTCTAATTGGGACTTCATATCAGGGAGATCCCCTGAATCTTGGTGGGTCCAGCACCATCAACAAGATGTCAGAAAAATCATAAAAATACCGCTAAGAAGATAAAGAATGATTAAGTTAGTGGTAGAGGTGGTGGCACCAATATCCACCTACATAAATCCTTCCCCCTTAGGAATCAATATATCCATTGGTTCAAGTTCCCTCATGAGATGGGGAAATCTATGCCAATTTTTTCTCCGGGTGAGCCACTTTCCTTGGTGAATAAGTTTCCCTACCTTGACGACTCGATAGAGTTGTATGTTCTGTTAGGGATTATCCTTTCTCTTGGTTTCCATGATCCAGTCTGATGTAGCATGTTCAATGCATTCATGATAGAGTTATGTGGGTCCAATTTTTCAATTTCTTTGAGGTGTTCAAAAAAGGTGGAAAATATGGTTGAATCAAATTCACATTAAATATTGGGTGCCAACCAAGGAAAGGGGGAATACTCAATTCAAAAAAAAATTCACCCCCAATATTTATGATTGTGTAATTCCTATATTGAAATGGTCTAAGCTACCTTTGGGGACTCGTGAGGTGCTCTTTCTATAAATGAAACCACACCTTGTCACCAACCTGAAACTTGTGTGGAACCTAATTTTTGTCTTATCGCTACTTGTACTTCGAACTAATGTTATTTAGGATATCAACAACCTATTGTTTAAGGTGTTATATCCATTTCACAAATTTGGATACTCTATCTACCTTAGCTTGAGCATGGGATGACTCTGTCATCGAATATGTAATGGGAAACACCACATCAATCAAGGCCAATTTTCGAAACCCCAAGCACACCTAAAAAGGATTGTGGCCAATATAGTTGTGGAGGGCTCTATTATAGCTATGTTAAACATATGGAAATATTTTATCCCATACACATGGATGGTTGGAGTTGTATATGTGTAATATATGCATAATAATCATGTTGACCACTTATGTTTTTCCATGAAAGGTGGTTGATTTGGTCAAATTTGTATCCATTAGAGACCATAGGATGGACTAAAAGGTATTGAATAATCTACTATTTCTATCTAAAATAATGGTCTATGGTATCCCAAAAAACATACTCAAATCATGGTTAGTAGTGGCTTCAACTGCGATAATCTTATTACATAATGGCAGGATGGCCGTCTAAGAGAACTAATTGAGAACCACAAACACACAATCATTACTGTGTGTGGTGAATGGTAGACCTGACATGTAATTCATGGAGACTGACTCCCAAGGCATGTTTGGGGTAGGTAGAGGAGTGTACAATCCCTACTTCTTCATGGCTTATTTATTAATGACATGCAACGCACGATATGATATATTGGTGGACATACTTTTGAAGATTTGACCAATTGAAATACTTCTAAAGTAGTACTATTGTCTTCTCCACATTGAACTTCCTAGCCACCCAACTATAATATTCCTCCCAAATTATCTTGGCACACATGCTTAATGATCTAGGTGGATAATGGTGGCCCCCCACCTCTTCCACTGTCTCAATAATTCTCTATTCTAACTTTTTTCTATGATTTTTGGTTCCAAACCTTTGGGGCTTGTTGGGTGCAACCCAACTTGGCCCAGTCAAAACTCTGCATTTTATGGAGTGAGAGTGTGCGATACTGCAGAGCTATGTACCGCACAATGTTTTAGAGGCTTCGGGGTGGGTCGAATTCCCTTCTTTTTGTAACGGGTTTGGGAAATAG
Source organism: Pinus tabuliformis (assembly GCA_031772625.1). Lineage (NCBI taxonomy): Eukaryota > Viridiplantae > Streptophyta > Pinopsida > Pinales > Pinaceae > Pinus > Pinus tabuliformis. The sequence goes on from CM062819.1 coordinate 113,698,293, forward strand.
TTGATTGTTTTTAGGAGGACCATGGTATTTTGATATAATTGTTGATGTAATTAGTATATATAGGAGAAAAGATGTAAGTCAAGGATATATAGTAATGATACAAACATAAGTAAACATCTCAGTAATCTATGTTTTGGGTCTTGAAGGAAAGGCTCCGCAGCTGAGTGCACGAACACCTAAATTCTGCAACTGAGTGTGCAAACACCTACATCTGGGTGCGTAGGTCAAGGAGTTATACATCATTCCAAAGAATTAATATAAGAAATACAATTTTGATGGACATAACTTGTGTATGATTATTGTGTATCTCTTTCTTTATGTTTAGAATTTGGGTCATATTATACTTCTGTGCAATATTGTTTATGGTTTTTAATGGCATGGTTAAGTAAATAATCCAACACCGCGAAGTAAAGAATAATGTGCTAAGTGAAACTAGAGTATGAATCCCTCAACCCATTATCCCTTAAGGTTGCAGAAACCTGGTTCTGTATCCTCCCATAGTCACTTCGGGTCAGACTACGATCTGCTTGCAGGTCGTTGCCGAAACGGCCAGTGATTTAGGGTTTTGTTGGTGCGCAGTAAAATCCGAACCTGGGCCAATCCAAAACAAACCAACAAATGGTTTTGTTACCAGGACTAGGATTTGTTTGTGGGATATTTTTATGTGGCATCCGTCGAAGAAGGTAATGCAAGAGTGGTTAGAAGAGAAGGAACAAGAATTTTCATATCAGGAGAATAGAAAATGTCAACTGTCATCTAAAAGGTGGTTACAGAAGTATATTCTTGAAGACCAATATAAAAAGAAAAATTGTTTCATTTCATGTTGAGATGTAAGAGTGGATATCAAGGTTGACTGAGAGAAAAGACTGTTTTAAAGGAGACGAACCTAAGGAGTGGACACGTGAATTGATACAGTGACTCAAGGACACTGACAATAGGATCTCAAGAGATGTTGATTTTTGGATTGATATCATCTTGGGAGGATTCATTACTGAGTTCGTGGTAGACTCGACTATGTCCTACAACGAAGTAGAACGAAATTTTTTCAAAGGACCATGAGGTAAGTACTTGAGATCTCTGAAACTCTGGATTAAGATGCTTTTGTGCGAAAAGGGAATTTTACGAATGCAATCATATTATTAGTTATGTTTGGGAGAACATCCGAAGAAGAAACTGGAACAACGCAAAGTGGAAAAAGATATAGAGTAGACATTATTGGTACTCTATAATTTTCATGCCAATTCATGAGCATATTGAGCTCATTTCGTGGCGTTCCCAAATTTAGGGATTTCATAGCACTCTTAATTCTGATGTTTTTTTTGTGATACTAGGTAGCCAATATCAATGACAGTTTCATCAATGACGAAAAATGCAAATGATGGGCAAAAATTTATAGTTTTGGGAAAATAAAAAATTAATTTTTTAAGGTTGGTTTTGCCTCTCAGGTCTAATGACCATTTTGTAATTTTTAATAAAATTATTGTTGGATTTGAGGCCAATCTCCACATCGCAGTCGAAGCCAATACCAACAAGCCAACACGCAAGACTAAGCATCAAGGGACCTAGCGACAAGCCCAGCTAAGGAGAAGACTATTACGCACAATGCGTCGGGGTAACTTTTGACCATTGGCCCATATAAACACTTATATAGAACCTTCATCTAGCTCATGTGGGATAATTCCCCAACACTAAAAAAAAAACACAAATAAATTACTACCAAGAAATGGGGTCAGCTCTGAACATTGTGCACATTTCCCATTGGTTCATTTGCCATCTTCAATTTCCCATAATGTTGCTTCAAATTTATGGAAGTGGGATCTCCGTCAATTGAAGCATTGTGTTCCTAGGCAGTCTTTAAGGCTCACACCCTATGTAGGGCTTGGGTTATACCAAATACCTTTATGAAGGATGGGATTCAATGTTCAAGTCAAGGCATATGAAGTTAGCAACTGTTAGCACATCCAAGGTAGCTGTTTTCATTTACACACATCATCAAAAATGTTGAGCTAGCCTTTAGCGTCTTGGTATCGTGTTTTCTTCAGGGAGAAAGGTTTCCACTGCCCATTTGTTTCTCATTAATTCCCATTATTGGGGGTTGTGCGTTGGCAACAACCACGAAATTGAATTTAAACATGACAAGTTGCATGGGTGTGATGATCTCAAATCTCATTTTTGTATTCCACAACATTTTTTAGGAAAAAAGGGGCATTGAACTCACAAATCACAGGCTGTGCTCAGGTGTCAATAGGAATATGTGCCAGGGTGTGTTCAAGTGTCATATATGAACCAGATTTTCAAAATCTAGGGATGAGAAGAAATGGGGGATTTTTGGGGTTTATTGCGCAAAGACTGCAAACCAATTTGGGCATTTGGTTCTTCCTCAACATGATTTTCCTGAATTAAATGAATTTTACACCATCTCTAGGTTTTATCCAAGAAACCCATGTCTCAATTTGGTTTGAAATTATCTCCCTATATGAAATCTAACGATTCATCCTTAGGAAATTGCGCAAAGAGGTTTTCGGCCCTTGACAGTCATTTGTATGTAGGGAGATTGCCATTTTTGCGCCAGTTTTCAGAGAAACACCAAGTGTGCGAGATAAAACTCTAAGGGATATGGGATTAAGAAAGAGAATGGGGTCCGGAACGAATATGTATGCTGCCTTCATCCATGTCTCGAAAGAACAACTAAATGAAGTATATTTGACTTCAATCGACATAGGGAGAGATATCATGATGCGGGTCCTGTTTCTAGCAGGTGCATTTGCAAACCCAATACCTATGCAATTGATGATTTTTCTCCTTGAGCTTTGTTTATTAATAAACATAGCCAGGGTTGTTTGGGGAAAGAAACTTGAGGGGTTTGATTCTTTTGATAGAGACAGGTCGTGAATTTCCTGACAGTAAGAAAACTATAAATACTTTGGATTTCTCAGAAGAAATGGGAATGGAAATTTCAAATCCAAAAATTGGTACTCATTCTCGGATGTAGAAAGGGCTACAAAGTTCATCTGGGAAAATTGAAGTCCCAAACGAAATAAAAAAATTACAAAAAGAAAATACTAAGTTTGCAACCAGAGAAGGAAATATTGAAAGGAGACTATGAGAAATGTTTTGAATAATTCAATGTTGTTGAGGAACAATTATTAAAATTCAAGAAGAACTGCAACATGTTCAAGAAGAGAACCATAAAATCAATGATGATTCATCATAAAAATGAACATATCATGGAAGGAAATTTTTTGAGTCAAAAGCTAAAATTTGAAACTAAGGAGAAGAATAAACTCGTCTTAAAAATTCAGAGCTTGGAAGCTAAATTTAAATCAGAAAGACAAAACATGGACATGGTCAACAGTTTGTTCTTTATGATCATATGTCCAAGGAAATGAATGAGTTGAATTATAATTGGTGCCAGCATATCCCCAAATGATAAAAGATCACAATTCCAGATTTCAAGCAATATTTTAGTCAATAGGTGGAAAAAGTAAGCTAGTCTGTTCCAAATTTAAAGGCAACATTCTTGCCCTCGAAGGCATATGTGGCAGCAGGAAACTAGACATTTGGTAGTAGTTATCTTCAGCCGAAAAATCCTCCAGCAGCCTCAACTATTCGAGGTCAATGCAACTATCTTCCAACTAGCAGATCCACCAGCTTGCAACAGCTTGCCACTATTGCAACCAATTATAGTTTTAGTTTTATCTTAGTTGTTTTTCTTTCTAGCAAACAAGGAAGAGATAGTGATTATTTTTTTAATTTAAACTATCAATTTGTAATTGAAAAATGGTTGGCACGAAGTGTGTAAGAAACAATGATTCTCGAGAAAGAATGCATCATGGCGAGGCCAGGTTTCGATCCTGGTCCCCTAGGGCCAGGGCCTAGGTATCATAGGGTTTTCTGCAAGCTGACAAGCAGGTACAGGTAGATGCGGCGCTGGCAACCACAGAGGGAGACGGGTGCAACAGTGGTCAAGCGGTCTGGGTCGCGCGGGTCAAAGGAGTATTCCCTCAGGCGGGCGGGTTAATGTTTTCAAAGGCAGATTGAATGAGCGGTTTACTTCGAAAACCCGTGACCTTTACCTCGGAGCTGTTCCGGTTTAGCACTTGTATGCGTTTTTTCGGTTGTGCAGGCGGTTTTTCAGCTGGCATTCTCGGGCGTCGGTTGGAAGGTTTTTTACCATTTTACGGACTTCTAGGTTTTTACAATGGTTATTGCTAGTGAGTCGGTGGAGCTTGACCCTTCGCCAGAGGATGTGCTTACAGTGTGGGGGAAGGATTTAAGCGAGCAGAACATAGGAGAGCTGATTGAAAAGCTCGAAAGGAATGGAGCTGGTGCGGTTTTGACGGCTGGTACTAGGGCTGCAAGTTTTGCAAAGGGTCTGTTGGAGGAAAGCTGGGATCTATCGGGCAATTTGGGCACCGATGGCAGGAGAAATGAGAAGGAACCCTCACTGTCAGTTTTGAGCTCGTGGAGAGACAAATGTTCCGCTGTGCCGTCTGGTAAGTTAACATCTCCAGCCAAGATCTTTTGTCCATCCGGGGGATTAGAAGACATAATTAATTCAGTCCAGAACAGAGGGGTGTGGAGATCGGTAGGAGGTTTAAACGTTACAGGGAAGGAGGTCGGGAGTGGCACCCATCCATCTGCAGTAAGCAAGGGGCTTTTTACAGAGAACCCTCCTTTGGGAATCGGTGGGTCGGTAGGATTGCTATCCGGAGCAGGCGGACAAGTTTCACAAGGAACGGTTTCGACTTCACCGGCAGCAGGGACGGTTCATGGAAAGGTCATCCCGGAGTTTGAAGGGGTAGGCAGCCCAGTTGAGGGTTTGGTCGATACCCCACCATCGGATGGGGACGTGCAGGTTATTAGGCCGGATTTCGGGCCTCAAAGGGACGACGATTTACATGACCCAGAGCTCGGGGATCAGAATGCACACCCGGAGGTGACAAGGGTTGGGGAGAAAAGAAAGAAAGCTAAACCCTTAAAGACTAAGACCTTCTCAGAGCTTGTTCTTGATATGGATATGCATGTGGATGGCGTCCTAGAGATCGCAGAAGTTACTCTGGTGGGCAGAATCAGGGGGCGGCCCGTCTCCGGCAAAGATCTTAGACAGTGGGCATCGAGTCAGTGGGCAAACTCCCCAGCGGCCTCATGCAAGATAAACTCTCTGGTCAAAGGTTGGTTTATGGCCCGTTTCAGCAGTAAAGAGGCCATGGAATGGGTTGAAGGAAAAATTTGGGAATTTGGGAACAGACCGGTTTTCTTTAAGAGATGGACGCCGCTTTTTGATGCAGCAAAAGAGAAGGTTGATGAGTTTCCCGTCTGGGTAAGGGCGCCGAGTCTCCCTCCATATCTCTGGGCGGACTCTGTTTTCAAGTCTATTGGGAACCTCTTGGGAACATACCTGGACGCAGATAGATCGTATCTTGACACTTTCGAAATGGGGGTGGCAAGGATTCTGGTGAGGTTAAACCCCAAGGAGGGACTGGCAAAATCCATCACTCTGAGATATAGGGAGTACGTGGTTGAGCAGTCGTTGGACTATGAACTACTCCCGTTTCGCTGTCATCGCTGCCATGAATATGGGCACCTGGCAAGAGATTGCCCGTTGGGTAGGAGGAAGAGGAGGAGCTATAGAGATGAAAAGGAGTGGGAAAGGAGTAGCAGGTGGGTCGGGAGCGAGCAGGAGGAGGTCATTCCAGATGGGAAGCCTGTGGAGGAGCACCTGCAGCAGACAATGGAAGGGGAGCTCAAGGACGACGGAGATGCGAGGATTTTGTCTGAGGACCAACCAACTCTGGACCCCTCTCCTTCTGCTCCGGTCGCGGTCACAGCGGAAGATCAACCGGGTATGCTATTTCCTCATCATACCTCTGTCTCTTGTTCTGAATCTGTTGAAGGGGGGGTTTCTAAGTTAGAAACTGTTAAGTCTAATATGCAAAATATTGAAAATATCACGTCTGATCTTCCATCCCTAAATCTGAACTGTGAGGATTTCCCTCCTTTGGTTTCCGGTGTTGGAGCCTCTTCTGGTGGATGTCAATATAATCTTAGATCTCATAGTAAAAAACCGGGGTGCTCGAAGGAGCTTCTGGACCCTGTTGGTGGTTTGGGCACTGAAACTCCAAAATCCTGCCCAAAGAAGGGTAGAGGAAGAAAATCCATGTTTTCAAAAACTCAAGCAAAAGCCGTTTTTGATGTAGCAGATGGGAAACAGATGACAATTCTCAGGGCGCTTAGAGCAGCAAAACCCCCAGAGTCTGTTATTAAATGATCTGCCTTTCATGGAATTGCAGGGGTTTAGCTAGTAAACCCAAAAAACTAGCTTTAAGAGATCTTATTGCTCGAAACAACCCGGACATAGTCTTCCTTCAAGAAACTCTGGGGAAAGGTTCGGATGTTGAATCCTCCTTGGGCTCTCTTTTTCCAGGATGGGTATTCATAGCTGCAGATGCTAGTGGACATTCAAGAGGACTAGCTTTGGGCTTTAAAATGGGAAGACTGAAGGTCTTAAGCTCCTGGGGGTTACCAAATGTGTTGGGAGTGGAGGTGGTATCCCCTGATTTCGACATCCCTCTGCTGTTTGTAAATGTCTACGGCCCTTGTCAGGGTCGGGTCTCTTTCTGGAACGACCTTCTCGCAAAAGACTTGTTAAAAGACAGAAATCTTATCATTGGGGGAGACCTAAATTTCTCGATGGGAATTGTTGAAGCCTGGGGGCCTCTTGCGAGGGAGGATCCTTTGACTGACTTCTTCTCAAATATACTTCTCTCACATCATCTGATTGATGTCAATATCATTAAATCAAAACCTACATGGAGAAATAGAAGAACGGGGGAAGACAGAATTGCGAAAAGACTAGATCGTTTCCTTATAAATGAAAGATTGGCCTCTGGTATTCCTCTGCTCCGTCAATGGGTGGGTGATGGGGGAAGCTCAGACCATTTTCCTATCTTTCTGGAGTTCTCCAAGCCACCCTCAAAACCTGCGGCGCCTTTCAAATTCAATGCTTCTTGGCTTCAGGAGGAATCATACATCAAGCTCTTTAATGAGACCTAGAGACATGCAAGCCAGGAGCATTCGGTGAATAAAGCTGGCCGGTTCTTGGAGAACCTTAAAAGACTAAAAAAAGCTACAATTGAATGGGCAGCAGCGAGGAGGAAAAAGCAAGTGGAAGATTTAGTGAGTATTGATGAGGCACTGGGGGCTCTCGAAGATCCTGCAAACGATTCTTATTCATCTCAGGAGTCGAAAGAAAGAATTCTGGCTCTGGAAAAGAGAAGGGCGAAGATCCTATTGGATAGAGAAGAGGAGTGGAGATTAAAAAGTAGGGCTATTTGGTTGAAAGCAGGGGATGAAAATACTAAATTCTTCCATAACTTTGCAAAAGGGAGGAGGAATGCAAACACTATATGGAAGCTAAGGGATGCTGAAGGCAGGGAGGCTTCATCTTTTGAGGATCTGTCCTCTATGGGGAAATCTCATTTTCACTCTCTCTTCTCGGACCCGGGGGACATTACTTTGCCTGAAATTATTAGAACTACCCAGGCTTTCCCTCGGTTTGTGGAGGAGGAAGATGCGGATGATCTTTTCAGAGAAGTGACAAAGGAAGAAGTAGAACATGTAATAAAGTCTATGCCAAAAGACAAAAGCCCAGGACCCGATGGATGGACCATAGAACTTTTTGCACATTTCTTTGAATCTATTGGGGCTGAGCTTACTGAAGTAGTTGAAGAATCTAGAGTTAAAGGGGAAATCTATGGTCCTTTCAATGCAACTTTCATTGCACTTATCCCTAAAAAAGAAGATCCTGGCTCTTTTGAAGATTTTAGGCCTATCTCTCTGTGCAATACCATTTACAAGATTATTGCAAAGATCATTGTTGTTCGCTTGAAACCCTTTTTATTTGGCTGTATTTCAAAGGAACAATTTGGTTTCTTGGATGGGAGGCAAATTCATGAAGCTATAGGGGTAGCTCAAGAAACTATTCACAGTTTAAGGCAAGCAAACAAGAAGGGGGCAGTGCTTAAAATAGACCTATCAAAAGCATATGACAGGGTCAGTTGGATGTATTTAAAGCTACTGCTGACACATTTAGGGTTCCAGGTGGGTTTCATAAACTGAATTATGGGATGTGTCACAAATGTAAACTTTGCTGTCCTGATTAATGGAGCTGCTTCCCAATTCTTTAGAAGCCAAAGAGGACTGCGCCAAGGATGTCCACTTTCTCCTCTTCTCTTCCTTCTTGCTGCGGAAGGCTTGAGCAGGCTTATGGCAAAGGCAAAACAATCAGGTTTGGTAAAAGGTTTGGAAGTTGCTGTCAACCTGTTTATTACTCACCTGCTCTTTGTTGATGATATTCTTCTTTTTACAAATGGGAACTTAAATGAAATTGTAGAGATTAAGCGCATTCTTGATCTGTTCCTAAAGGCTACAGGGCTCCAAATAAACGAGAGGAAGTCACAACTTATTTTTGAAGGTTTCAATAGACAAGAGGAGAATATGATCGCAGGCCAGCTGCCCTTTGGCACTTGTAATATGGAGCAGCCCTTCAAATATCTGGGTTTTTGGCTAAAACCATCTTCTTATAGAAAGCAAGACTGGAATTGGCTAATTGCGAAGATTGAACAAAAAATTTCTCATTGGAGCTTTAAGTGGCTTTCAAGGGCGGGAAGGCTGACTTTGGTAAATGCTGTCCTCCAGGCTATTCCGGTATTCTGGGCTGCTTTGACTTGGATTCCAAAAGGAACACTTCACAAAATCAAGCAGATTTGTAGTAGATTCTTATGGTCAGGATCAAAGGAAGATTCCGTGCTCCCTTGGGTGGCATGGGACAAGATAGCAAGACCAAAGGACTGGGGTGGTTGGGGTTTGAAAAGCCCCACAGATTTCAGTCTGGCTTTAGCTGCAAAATCGGGTTGGAGGGTTATCACTATGGAAAATCTCTGGACAAAGGTGGTAAGGCGAAAGTACATTGATCCCACACCACTGGAAGATTGGATTAGAATGCCAAATAAAAAAGGAAGAAACTACTCTGTTATTTGGAAAGCCACTACGAAGGCTTTCAAGGTTATTGAACAAGGGCTAGCTTGGAGGGTGGGAAATGGAGAAAATGTTAGGATTGGAAGGGATCCTTGGGTTGGGTGTAGTGAGGGTTTTGCTCTTTCCCTGGTATGCTTAATCACCTGGATGATATTGGTATTAGGAACTTAAGGCAGATTGCAAATTTGGAGCAGTACTCCATTTGGGGACAGGTTTGGAGGTCTGAGGTCAAGATAGGAATCGATCCTGCTTGGAGAGTGGAATGGCAGGCTTTCATCCAAGAACTTAAAAGATCAAATGTAAGAATCTCGGACAGATCAGATGCTCTGGTTTGGGCTCATGCGGAGACAGGTTTATATTCGCCAAAGGCTGGCTATAGTTTACTGATGAAGAATAAAGGTTGGAACCCGCCAGTCTGGTGGTCAAAACCTTTATTTAAGCTAAAGTGTCCTAAAAAAGCAAGAATTTTCTTCTGGTGTGCCTTAAAATATAAGATCCCTACATGGGATGTTCTGCAAGCTCGCTACAAACAAGGACCTGGTAGATGCCCTTTGTGTTTCACTGAGTCTGAATCCATCTCGCATCTGTTCATCTTTTGCCCCTTCACAAAACAGGTGTGGGCTGAAGTGGAAAGATTGATAAATGTAAAAATCAGATGGGAAGGTGACTGTTTGACCACAGCTTGGGAATACTGGTGGAATCACTTTCAAGAGAGGAATTTAAGGAATTTACCTCCCATCATCTGCTGGGGTATCTGGATTGCTAGGAACCGAAGCATCTTCTGTGAGCAGCGGACTCCGGGGACAGCTATTGCCATTCAAAGCAGTGCCATCCTTGAAAGCATACCTGTAAAGGAGGCTTCTTCAAACGCTACCCCGCGGAAGGAACCATGCATCAGAGAAGGGATCCCGTGGGCTTTTTTTGACGGGGCCGCTCAAAATGACTACACGGGGGCCGGCTTGTGCATCCACCTTAGTGGTTCACATTCTCTCAAAGCTTCGGTGGGAATTGGAAGGGGGACAAATAATTTCGCTGAACTTACTGCCCTAAAATTGCTCCTATGTTGGCTTGTTCACAAACATATCCTCACAGTTTAGATTTTCGGTGATTCGCTGAATGTTATAAATTGGGTTTTGGGGAAGCATAGATGTCAGAACTACTTGTTGTTGCCACTTCTTGAAGAGATCCAAACCTTAAAACAACAGTTTAATGTTTTCTCAATTGCTCACATATACAGGGAATTCAATGAGGAAGCGGATAGATTTTCTAAAGAAGGCTTGCGGCAGGCTGTGGGCGCTTGGAGAATAACTGAACAGGAACATGATCAGATCCGTGTGTCGGATCAAGCTCCAAATATATAAATCTTCCTCAAAAGATGCTCTTTTATACACGCTGGTTTTTTTTCCTGTTTAGCGGTTAGAACAGGATGACAACGTTCCAAACTGATAATTTTACTCTTATGTTTTTATAAGCTCTGGTTTAAAGAGCGAACTATATTCTGGTCAAACTTTTATGCTTTGATCCTGGGTTGTTTTCCATATGTATGGAGGCCCAGGAAGCATTGCGGTTTTTTCCTTGAGAGTACATACAAAGTAGAAATGGTTGTAAAAGCCGGGTTCAGCAGATGTTTTTAGAGCCCTGTAGGGGCGCTAATGACCCTTCCAGAGGAGTCTCGGCTCCTAAACAGGCAGTTTATGCAGAATGTTAACTCAAAAGCATTGTAACTTTTTTATATCTTATAAGAAAGTTCGTTTTTTTCCTTGGAAAAAAAAAAAGAAACAATGATTCTCTACAATTTTGATATTGTAAGACATGGTGTTATCATTATAAGTGATCAGTGAAGAGTGCAGAGTTTTTTTTCTCAAGGATCCTTGTGTCATTAGTTTTTGGTGATGTGCTTATTTCTGTGTTTGGTTGATCTTTTCTAAATAATTCATGCACATTTTCTTCTTTCCATTATTTGATGAAAATTATATGTTACAGAATTGATCAAGTTAGATGCTTTGTTTCATTCTTGTCAAATAATGTTTGTGTTTTCTTCTAAAGATAAGTATGAAATTCATCCTTGTTAGATGCTTTATGGTTAGTGAACTAAAATTCGTAATTCCTCTACCATATACTGCAACAGACTTAAAGATCCAGAAGACGGACTATCTTGCCCGTGTCAATAAATTTACTCCATAACCTGTTATTGATTATTTTAATCCATTAGACTCTATTCCAAATGGATATGTTTTATTATAGTTTCCTTCCTTGAAACATTGAATCACACTTTTCCTTTTGAAATGCACAACCAACCTTTTTCATAATCCTATTAGTCAAATCTTTTATTGATAATAGACCAGTGAGGGAGCCCTCTCCAAGATCAAGGGGGTTGGACCTCGATCTACAAGTGGTTGGACGTTGCCTCTACAGATCTCCTTCCTCAACTTAGGGAGATTTACAGAGCGCTAACAGACACTAGAAAGATATCTCGTGGCCAATATTTGGATACTTTTATATAAACATACTATAACCCTCTTTTAATTGAATCTGAAAGTGAAGAAAGCCTCTCGTAGAACCCTGAATTAGCTTTGCAGTATTCACCCTACCTGTCACCCCCCTCTCTTTACAAATCTGCCACCCCCTGCCCCTCCCCCTCCGAAAATAACTATGTTGATGATATTAAGCTACCTATTTTTAAAGGAACTGGATCAGAGGATCTAGAGCAGTTATAGTTTTTATGTGAAGCAGTATGGATAGTGAAGCAGGTCCATGACGAAAATATAAAGAAAGTGCAGCTTGTCACGACATTCTGAGATAGAGCATTGACATGGTACATGAAATATTCAAGAAATCAGATCAGGTCATTTGCATACATTAAAACAACACTGGTAAAAGAATTTAAAAAGCTTAAGTCTGATTCAAACAAAGGTCAACTGAGTCTATTTGGGAATTCGATCAGAGATTCAACGTATTATTGGATCAGGTGAGCTTCAAAATAGCTCCGCATTAGCATAAGGAATGGTTCATAGTTGCGTTGCTTCCACACATTAGATTTCCTTTAATGCAATAGAAGATAGAAACTCAAGTTGAAGCTTTAGAACTAGCGATGAAATTAGAAGCTTCGCCTATTAGATATACCAATGCAAGTACGCAGTAGATTCAGAGTCAGTTGGAAAATTTGACTTTGCAATGACAAGATATGAAGAAAAGTAAAGAAGTCAGACAAGAAGTGTGGTGTATAAAGTGAAAATCAAAAGACCACTCTAAAGAACAATGCCCTCTTTTAAGAAATTATATGGCTAGTGGAGCACCCAATCCTTTGAATATCAGATCCATCTTATCGTGCGAGATATGCAGAACTAGAGGTGAACATCGCTCAAAAGATTGTTATTTGTTGCAAAAATATGTGTAGACTCCAAAGAATTTATATTGCAAGTTCTGTAAATTGGTGGGACATGATGATAATAATTGTCAAGCTTATGAATTAATGATGGATGGCGGTGTTGACACATATAGAATGCAAGTTGAAGAGCATGGACAGGAAGGAAGTGGAAAATGTGGTGGTTGACATGGATATCAAGGAAGAGATCAAGGTGTTGGAGCTAGTCAAGATCATGGAAAAATTATATGCTATAATTGCAGCCAGGAAAGTCACTTTGCAAGAGATTGTCAAAATCCTACTACGACATGTAAGTATTGCATATTGTTTGATTATGTAATTGAAGAGTGTTCAGTACTTGTGGAAAAAATGCAAGAAAAGAAAAATCAACAGCCAACACAGAACATTCAGATGATGAATGTGGATCCGAGGACCAATGAACCTCACATTAATATTGTTACTAGAAGTGGAGCTACAACTGGAAATGATAAATCAAACGGAAAGAAGGAAGTTGAAGCCACATGGTAAGAAAGATTGCGGAGATCTTACCTTTGTGTTGTGGTCACCAACAACCCCCCTCTTTGTTTGGTATTAGCAATAACACCAAGCAAATGGGGACCCTTAACAAAAAATCCAAAAAACATTTTATCAAAATTTTTGTATTTTAACTCCCTAAAGCTGTATCGCATCGCGAAGAGAGAGTGAAGCGTTTTCCTATGCGCATAAATAAGCTGCGAAGAAGCGACGCGACATATGCGACATCGCATATCGCAACATCGCATAAGCAACACACAGTGATTGGATGATCAAGCGCATTTTTGTGATTCACGATCTACGATCTGCGATCTGCGATTTGTGATCTGTGATGAATGCGACCATCAATTCCTGCGATGACACATCTTGACATCGCAATCCTCGATACTGCGATGCGAATCGCAGAAATCACTCATCGCAAAATTTCCTCGACATAGTGTTCAAGGAAAGCTGTCTGTAGACCAAAATTGGGCGCGCGCCTTAAGAGAAATTAATGATTGTACGCCAAAGTATCCAAGAAGGATTGTGTTGTGTTTTTCGAAGAGTCAAGTCGTTATGAGTGTCATGATTATGCATTCATTAGAACTTAAAGCTTTCATGTCAATCTTTTCGTCATTACTCTTTTCCTTTGCGTAAACTGTAAGGCAGCAACTAATATAAATCAATGTGCAGGAAACATCTAAGGAAAAGGGGAAAGCGTCAATACTCGGAGAACAGAGAAGAGATGCCTTCGCAAACGGATGCCGCATGCAGCAGGACCGCGGATTCCAGAGTATCACTCAATAGATATTGATGGAAATAGACTATCCAAGACTCAGAGTCAAAGGCGCACAAAAGCAGCATGTTTACAAAAGATCCTGAAGCTCAGACTGGGTAAAGCAAAAAGAAAAACGCTAAAGAGGGAAGACGCTCCAGAAAAGCCTGGAACAAAGAACAGAAGCAGTTTTCAATACAGAAAATTGTTCAGAGAGTGAAGTCCCTAACTTATTCAGTCATTCGCATGGACGGAAACCGAAATAGCAACAGCACAATCAGTTTGAAAGAAATTTGGGTTATACCAAGTATACACACAGTGAATACACCAAGCCAGAGGAATATTTTCGAAAATATCTTCTAGTTTGTCAGAAAACGGTGCCAGCTCTTGTTATTTCTATTTTCATAGCTCAAACGAAAGGAGAAGACAACCAGCCGACTCTTCCCAGGCGAATGTTGCATTGCTTACAACACTAAGGAGCAAATACAGAAACGGTTAGAAATTAGATTCAATTTTTAGAAATAAATTTGCTTTAGTAGAAGGGTGGTCATTTGAAACCGTGTCCTAAATTTATGTAATTAAGATTAATTAGTTAGTAGTATTTAAACCCTTCTCAGGCATTTGGAGAAGAGTCCGGAAATTTGTCAAAAAAGTTGTCCTCAGAACATGCACTTTTGCACCCTCGGAGGAGGTTTTTGATGAATGGATGGATCGAGATTTATCAATGTTTGCATTTAATGTCTGCTACTGATGGTGCACTTTTGTACTCTTAGTAGATGTTAGAACAAGTAGAGATAAATTGTTATTGCTTGAAGCTTATGAGTGGAACCAGTCATAAATGGTACTTTTATCTCTTGACCAATTTCTGCTTATATTCTTAAAGTGATATGCAGTTTTCAGTTGTTTATATGTTAATGCATGAATGTGTGGGTTACCATTTGGCACTTCTGTACGGTGGAGTCATTTATTTGTGATTGATATATGAATAACTTATTATGCGGTATGCTGTTCACAACTGTTTTGCTTAACTTTTTATGCAGAGTGGTTTATCTTAATTGATTTCTATTCTTATGATAGCTTAATGATCTTTATTACTAGTTATTGTTCGAAATCTCTTTAGATCGCATAATAGAAGAAATACACCCCGGGTTAGCGTAGATTAGATGTGTTGTTTCTTATTAGATTACAATAGCATAGAGTTAGTTTAGAAGTTTGAATTAAATTAGCTTAAAATACTCCTAGATCAGCATCATCCAACTCTACACACACACACACCCCTTAGATTGGGAAACTGGTCCCATTATCCCCAGTCAGACCCGCTATACCAAACGGATAAGGAGCTTCCAACCAAGGTCTGGACCGGGTGGGTATCCCCCTTGTTGTCGACCTGATTTTCGGGGCTTCAACATATTTGGCGCTAGAAGGAGGGCACGAACTATGAATGGCACCTAAATCAAAATCTAAATACCATTCTGAGAGTAAATCACCCTCATCAACTCCCCCAACATCCCCAGTACGTTTAAATCCAGAGTCAGAAATTGCTCGAGTATCAACCGCTGCTACATACCTTAATATTTCAGACCAATTTATCATTGAACCCCCTGAAATTCAAACTCTGATTCGTAAACTCCAGGGATTCTCTATTTTTACTCAGAGGTCTAATAAATCTCAAAGCAGCGTGACTTTGCAGTACAATCCTGCTCATCCCCTTTCCAGATTAAAGAGCGAAAAATTTGGCATCCAGCCAACTGAATTCCCTCTCCCCACCAGGAAAAGAGCAAGGAAAACACCACCAGAGTCTGACAGTGAGACTCTTTCATCCACGTCGTCCATTTCAACTCCCTCACCGCGAAGTCAACCACCCACGTCTTCATTCCAAACCACTCATCCATCTTCCACAGCCCCTCCTCTTCAATCATCAAAGATCATAATATCTTCATCTTCCCAGCATCAGGGATCATCCTCTGCACTTTCATTCACTAGCAGCTCAACGATGGCCCAGTCTCCATGGAACAATCTTGGGGCGGTTTTAATGCCTCCACCCCTGAGCCCAATATCGGCCCATCCTGAGAAATGGCTACCCAAATTCAATCCAGAAACAGGCATGCTAGCTGAAGAGCATATCAATAATTTCATGCTTTCTGTTAATCTCAACGGAGTTACCAACGAGGATGCTGTCGTCCGGCTTTTTCCCTACACAATGCAAGGGACAGCCGGGTCATGGTACTTTTCATTACCTTCCGGGTCTATCACAAGTTGGGACATTTTTCAAAGTCAATTCCTTACCAAGTTTGGGGATGACAGATCAACGGCGACGTTGATCAATGACCTATCCAATCTTAAAGCCGAGGCTAGAGAACCCATCAAAGATTTTAATTTACGGTTCAATAAAATCCTCAACAAAATTCCCGCTGCTTCCCAGCCCAGCGAAGAAGTGAGATGTGAATGGTATATTATAGCCTTACCATCAAACTTGGAAATCTTCGTCGATAGGGCAAATAAGACAACCTTAGTTGAAAACTTGACAGAGGCGATAGCAGTAGAGAAACGCGTAGTATCCCTGGAAAAAAGATATGCGATAGAGGAATGCAAATCTAAGAAAGTCTCCTACAAGGAAGACCCCAAGAAGAAACAAACGAAAGATCCTTTCGATTTGGAAGGATTACAAAAAGTGTTAAAAACCATGTCCAATGAGATGATTGACATAAAAAAACAAGTAGCAGAAACTTCTTCAAAAAAGCCCTACAGAGCTTTTAAAAGAAATCCTTCAATGGATGTGAAACCACCCAACGCTATCTCAAACGTCGAATCCGAAGAAGAGGAAGAAGAAGAGAATACCACTGAAGGGAAGACTGATGACGAAGAAGTTGTGGAACTACAAGGAATGTGGGATTTCATCCTCCCACAAGAAGAAGATCAAGAAGCATTTTCGGTTAGCACACGAAGCAAAAACCAACTTGATCCTCCCCAAACTACCCCTAAGCAGAAGGGCGCAAGCCCTGCAGCAAAAGATAAAGTCGCAACAAAGAAAACAACCGCTAAAGCGACTCAATATAGCCCAGTCCAATCAGATCAAACACCTCCATCAAGAACACTCATTGTGTCGGATGAAATGGAGTACAACATTATCGATGACATGAAAACGACTAGGGCTAATATCACTCTTTACGAGTTGAGCAAATTGAAACATCAACAGAAGATAATGATGAAAGAATTACATGCCATGCCTACTACATCTTTACCTACAGTTGTAGCTTCCCACAACACGGGAAGACCTCCAACCAACACGATCAATAAGATTGACCCAAATGACATCGCCTTGATTGGAGGAAGATCAAGGTCTCACACTCCCCCTTTTCTTCTCACTTATGAAATTTTCAATAAAAACGTGCACAATTGTTTGGTAGATTCTGGTGCTTCAACGAATATTTTACCCAGATCAATATGTGCCAAGTTGAATGTTCAACCACAAAAATCCGCGGTGCGCATAGTTCAGCTTGATCGATCTCAAGTCGAGGTGATTGGTGAACTTAATCAAGTGACCATAAGATTGTCGTCTAACCCAAAGGTATGTCAGGTTATTGACATTCTAGTAGCTGATATCCCTGAATTCTATGGTTTAATTCTTAGCAGGGATTGGTCCGAAAAACTCCATGGATACTTCTCAACCGACTGGTCGCACATGTGGTTACCCTACAATGGTAAACCGAATCAAATAAAGGTTGAACGAGAATTACACCAGAAGTACATAGTGACGGAATTGGAGGGAGAAAATGAAGCAATAACATACAACAGCAGTATCATAGGCAATTACTTGGTAGATTCTTTCCTCGGCAATTTCAATGCTCATATCTCACCTTACTAAGAAAATTCAGTTTTTTCCCAAGTCGAAATTTTTTCCCAAACTGATAATTCAAAGTGTGTTAATTTTTTAGATAACCCTGTAAATACATCTTTGTTTTGGAAATTATATTTTGATGGCTCTAAATCTAACGAGGGAGTAGGAGCAGGATGCGTTCTGATTAGCCCAGACGGAAATAATACCATGCTTACGTGCAGACTTGAATTCGATTGCACAAACAATACAGCAGAATATGAGGCCTTGGTGCAAGGCCTATACAAAGCGATCGGGTTGAACGTTAAGTACCTTCAAGTCTTCGGAGACTCTGAGATCGTCGTCAAATAGGTACGTAACACCATACATTGCCTATCAGGTCATTTGAAACACTATCAATCTTTAGTACAAGATCTGACTGCACATTTCATGGCATTCAATATTTTGTCAATCCCAAGACTTCAAAATGCGAGCGCAGACCTGTTAGCTAACGTAGCCTCTAGACTTATTCCCTCCGAAGATTTTAGTCCAGATAGATTCTCAATAGAATTAATCTTTAGACCATCCATCCCTGACAACATTACAAACTGGAGAGTATTCAATGACGATCCTGACATTGTAAACTTCCTCACTTCTGAAGGATCCTACTCAAATCAAATTATTGACGAAGACCATCATAATCACCAAATACAACAAAATAGCACTGATAATGCTATACCTAAATCGGTGGTTAAGTTAGAAGACTTATATGATTTGAAAAGTCAGTTTAAAAGGTCTACCAATTCTAAACTTTACAGTTCGACTCTGAACTACGAATTAGTAAACCTGGGAACCGATGAGCAACCACAAAACATTAATCTAGGCCACGGCCTAGCCCCTGAAGAAAAATTAGCGTATATCCGTCTTTTGAGGCAATACAAAAATGTTTTTACCTGGAATTACGATGAGTTGAAGACATACGACACTTCTATCATTCAACATACTATCCCTATGATTGACAATGAAAAACCTGTCCAGCAGAAACTCAGAAAAATCCACCCCAATTTAGAAAATCAGATAAAATCTGAGCTAAATAAGTTGTTGAGAGCCAGAATAATTTTCCCCGTCATACATTCCAAATGGGTATCCAATATGGTACCCGTTAGAAAGAAAAATGGAGATATTAGAATTTGTATCGATTTCTGGAATCTCAACAAAGCCTGTCAAAAAGACAATTTTCCCCTCCCACCTATGGAGCAGATATTACAGGCAGTAGTAGGCTCAGAATTAATGTCTTTTTTGGATGGATTTTCAGGATACAATCAAGTGCTGGTACATCCCGATGATCAGTTAAAAACCACATTCCGAACTAAATGGGGCACATACGCATATCGGAAGATGCCATTTGGTCTGATCAATGCCGGCGCTACCTTTCAGAGAGCCATGGACATCGCATTTAAAGGTTTAGTCAATAAATCTGTAGTGATTTACCTGGATGATATAACAGTGTACTCCAAGAAGCGAAGCGACCATCTCAAAGACTTGAAACAAATCTTTCAACGATGTTTAAGGTATGGGATTTCACTTAACCCAAAGAAATCTTTTTTCGCATTAAGTGAAGGAAAGCTGCTAGGATTCATAGTGTCAAAATCTGGTATTCACATTGAACTTGACAGAATCAAAGAAATTTCCGAAATATCCATGCCTCATAACAAAAAATCCATGCAATCTTTCCTTGGTAAAATCAATTTTGTGAAGAGATTTGTCCCAGACTTGTCACGTATTGTTTCTCCTTTGCAAAATATAATTAAAAAGAATTCAAATTTTAAATGGGGTCAAGATGAGCATGAAGCATTCAACTTGATAAAACAAGCTATCATTAACGCTCCATCTTTAGCGACCCCGAATTTTTCAGAATCTTTTATCTTATACACGTTTGCCTCAGAGAAATCTTATGCCGCGATTCTAACTCAAGCAAATCAAGAGAAGGCGGAAGCTCCAATCGCATTTTTTAGCTCGAACTTACAAGGTGCTGAACTCAACTATTCAGACGTGGAGAAACAGGCATATGCTATTTTCAAAGCGATCAAATATTTCAGACCTTTCTTACTTAAAGCCCATACCAAAGTCATAGTACCGTTTCCAGCGATAAGAAACCTTCTGATACAGAAGGATGTGGGCAAAAAAAGAGCAAATTGGATCACCGCTTTACAAGAATACGATCTTGAGTTCAAACCAGCAAACATTGTAAGAGGTCAAGGCTTCTGCAAGATGTTGGCTGGAGCATCGCAAATTCCTGAGAACTCATCTGAAGAGGTACATACGTATGAGGTAAGCCTAAACGACGCAGAATCATTATATGCTGACACCATTTATTATCTTAAGAACGGGTATGCTCCATCACACCTGGATCACACCAAGAAAAGAGCTCTGAGATTGAAAGCTAAACAATACCAGCTCATAAATGATGTTTTGTTTAAAAGGAATTACGATTCTGTGCTTCTTAGGTGTCTTGAGAAAACTGAAGCCGAAAAGGTTTTGCAAGAACTCCACGATGGACCAGCAGGTGGACACTATGCTGGAGACGCTACTGCACATAAAATCTTACGTGCAGGATATTATTGGCCCACGCTGTTCAAAGACTCACACAGTTACGTGAGGAAATGCCAAGTCTGCCACACTGCTGCATGGAAACAAAAGAAATCGTACATGCCACTACAACCGGTTAACATCGAGAAACCATTCAGTCAGTGGGGCTTGGACATAATGGGTGAGATCATTCCTCACTCTTCTAAGCAACATAGGTACATCCTCACGGCAACAGATTATTTTACTAAATGGGTAGAAGCAGTTCCTCTCAAGACAACTAATTCTGAAAACATTATTGAATTCATAAATCAGTTTATAATCACTAGGTTTGGATTGCCAACGGCCTTAATGTTTGATAATGCTTCATACTTTTCTGGAAATACAATGACTGAGTTTGCACTTAAAAGAGGGTTCAAACTGAAATATTCGGCCAACTACTATCCGCAAGGTAATGGATTGGCTGAATCAACAAACAAAAACCTGATCAGGATTATTAAAAGAACAGTCGACCAAAACCAAAAGAATTGGCACAAAGTGTTGGTAAATGCTTTATGGGCAGATAGAATAATGAAGAAAGCTTCAATCAACACTTCTCCCTTTAATTTAGTTTATGGGAAAGAAGTGGTTCTTCCAACTCACTTAGTCATTCCCTCTTTGTCTTTAGTACAACACATCGATGAGGTATCTACCTCCTCCATACAACTAAGACAAATGGAAATAATAAAATTAGAAGAACAACGAGAACAAGCTAAGAAAACCCATGCCCATCATCAAGCGCTGATAAAATCCTCTTTTGACTCAAGCATAATGACCAGAAAAAACTTTCAAATGGGAGATTTAGTTTTGAAATGGGATAAGGCTCATGAAGAAAAGGGCAAACATACGAAATTTTAGAAGCTGTGGCTTGGTCCTTTTCAGATTGTAGAAGTCATAGGCCCATCGACATTTGTGTTGCAGGATTTGGCAGGTAGAAGAGATTCTTTGCCTGTTAATGGAAAGATTCTTAAAATGTATTTTCCATAGAAGATCACTCTTCTATTTTTGTAGGATAGTTTTAGTTTTTATTTGTTTTTCTCTTTCTTATAAATAAAACCAGTTGTAGATGGTCACTAAAAGGGTTCATGAAAAAGACACCAAATCTCTATCAGATTTTGAGCTTTTCGCTTGTACAAGTAGCAATTTTTTTTGAAAAATATGATTTTTATTATTGACAGGTAGAGTTAACTTTAGCCTAGACATGATGCTAGTTTCAACTTCAAAAACTTTGATGAAAGCAACCTTTGGTAAGAAATTGTTTTATATCAGCACAATGAAAGGTATCAATAATAAAATAAATATTCTCTGTAAAGCTGCTGTTTTCAAACTCTATTATTGTCGTCCAGAGCTTTCTTAAGGAAAAACAATGACTTCCTCCCTGCTAAAGGAAATCGCAACATTCAGAGGAACAATCCGAGAAAACACTATATCTCAAAGAATAAGAGGTCTCATCACGAGCCAGCTTATCATGATCACAGATATTATAACTTGTTGACTTTGCCAATACTGTCTACCAAAACAGGGCAACGACTCAAGATTGTTGCAATCAAAAGACAAGGGGTCTCATCACGAGCTAACTTGTTCAGCAAAAGTGTAAATCGAGTGAATGACTGTGTCATAATTTGGCCACCAAACCAAGACATTGTTCTTTAGAGAATAAAAAAGGAAAAAGTGTCAAAAAAGGGTTTTTCTTTGAAATGTTGTAAATAACCTCAAGCAGGATAAAGGATCATTGCTGGATAACAGGTAACCCTGTCGAGGCTATGGACGCTTGCGGGCAGCAGAGGCTCTACCTACGACAAATGAGCATATTTTAAAAGCCAACACGTAGAGAAGACCTTATTTTATCTTTAAAAAAGACCGAGTAATTTCTGGTGTGAATACAAGAACTAAGCCTGAGGAAACAAACAATTGGAATATGAAAAGGTTGAGACAAAGTATCATTCATAGGATAAGAAGTAATGTACTCTATCTGTCCATAACAAAATTTAGACATATGAAAATTTTTCTGCTTCGGAAGTGGAAATTCAATAGAAAAGCAGAGATAACTGGTTCTTCATAGTGAATCGCCATTGTTGTGGTCACCAACAACCCCCCTCTTTGTTTGGTATTAGCAATAACAACAAGCAAATGGGGACCCTTAACAAAAAATCCAAAAAACATTTTATCAAAATTTTTGTATTTTAACTCCCTAAATTTGTATCACATCGTGAAGAGAGAGTGAAGCGTTTTCCTATGCGCATAAATAAGCTACGAAGAAGCGACGCGAAATTCATTGCATCGCATATATTGAGAAGCGCTCTTAAATGAAAAATTAAGGAATCGCCGACGGCCGATATGCGATGTCGCATATTGCAACATCGTATAAGCAACACATAGTGATTGGATGATCAAGCGCATTTTTGCGATTCGCGATCTGCGATTTGCGATCTGCGATGAATGCGACCATCAATTCTTGCGATGACACATCTTGACATCGCAATCCTCGATACTGCAATGCGAATCGCAGAAATCACTCATCGCAAAATTTCCTCGACATAGTGTTCAAGGAAAGTTGTCTGTAGACCAAAATTGGGCGCGCGCCTTAAGAGAAATTAATGATTGTACGCCAAAGTATCCAAGAAGGATTGTGTTGTGTTTTTCGAAGATTCAAGTCGTTATGAGTGTCATGATTATGCATTCATTAGAACTTAAAGCTTTCATGTCAATCTTTTCGTCATTACTCTTTTCCTTTGCGTAAACTGTAAGGCAACAACTAATATAAATCAATGTGCAGGAAACATCTAAGGAAAAGGGGAAAGCGTCAATACTCGGAGAACAGAGAAGAGATGCCTTCGCAAACGGATGTCGCATGCAGCAGGACCGCGGATTCCAGAGTATCACTCAACAGATACTGATGGAAATAGACTATCCAAGACTCAGAGTCAAAGGCGCACAAAAGTAGCATGTTTACAAAATATCCTGAAGCTCAGACTGGGTAAAGCAAAAAGAAAAATGCTAAAGAGGGAAGACGCTCCAGAAAAGCCTGGAACAAAGAACGGAAGCAGTTTTCAATACAGAAAATTGTTCAGAGAGCGAAGTCCCTAACTTATTCAGTCATTCGCACGGCCGGAAACCGAAATAGCAACAGCACAATCAGTTTGAAAGAAATTTGGGTTATACCAAGTATACACACAGTGAATACACTAAGCCAGAGGAAGATTTTCGAAAATATCTTCTAGTTTGTCAGAAAACGGTGCCAGCTCTTGTTATTTCTATTTTCATAGCTCAAACGAAAGGAGAAGACAACCAGCCGACTCTTCCCAGGCGAATGTTGCATTGCTTACAGCACTAAGGAGCAAATACAGAAACGGTTAGAAATTAGATTCAATTTTTAGAAATAAATTTGCTTTAGTAGAAGGGCGATCATTTGAAACCGTGTCCTAAATTTATGTAATTAAGATTAATTAGTTAGTAGTATTTAAACCCTTCTCAGGCATTTGGAGAAGGGTCTGGAAATTTGTCAAAAAACTTGTCCTCAGAACATGCACTTTTGCACCCTCGGAGGGGGTTTTTGATGAATGGATGGATCGAGATTTATCAATGTTTGCATTTAATGTCTGCTACTGATGTTGCACTTTTGTACTCTTAGTAGATGTTAGAACAAGTAGAGATAAATCGTTATTGCTTGAAGCTTATGAGTGGAACCAGTCATAAATGGTACTTTTATCTCTTGACCAATTTCTGCTTATATTCTTAAAGTGATATGCAGTTTTCAGTTGTTTATATGTTAATGCATGAATGTGTGGGTTACCATTTGGCACTTCTGTACTGTGGAGTCATTTATTTGTGCTTGATATATGAATAACTTATTATGCGGTATGCTGTTCACAACTGTTTTGCTTAACTTTTTATGCAGAGTGGTTTATCTTAATTTATTTCTATTATTATGATAGCTGAATGATCTTTATTACCAGTTATTGTTCGAAATCTCTTTAGATCGCATAATAGAAGAAATACACCTCGGGTTAGTGTAGATTAGATGTGTTGTTTCTTATTAGATTACAATAGCATAGAGTTAGTTTAGAAGTTTGAATTAAATTAGCTTAAAATACTCCTAGATCAGCATCATCCAACTCTACACACACACACACCCCTTAGATTGGGAAACTAGTCCCATTATCCCCAGTCGGACCCGCTATACCAAACGGATAAGGAGCTTCCAACCAAGGTCCGGACCGGGTGGGTATCCCCCTTGTTGTTGACCCGATTTTCGGGGCTTCAACACTTTGATAATCAAAAGGGAAAAGAAGTGTTTATGGAGGTAAGACGAAGCTTTAGGGATGACGGGACTTCAACCTATAGCGCATAGCCAAAACTAATGTAGAAGAATAATTGTGACATAATATCAGCTGCAACACAAGATATGGATCTAGGTATTTTAAAGTCTTTCTACAAACTTGCATGAAGTTGTTAAGAAACTATAAAGTTGTAGAAGAGCTATAGGAATTGATAGATTCATGTGCTTCTAAATAAGTACTGCGAAGCAACATGCGTACAATTAGAAATTTACATTGACATAAGAGGAGGACTAGAAAGGAAATGAGTCTCAATGCGTAGATCGAAGAATACGACATGGATTGCGTTATTCTAGATTTAGGATATGATACCAATGTTTTACCAAATCAGACCTGGGAATTTATGCGTAAGTCGAGGTTACAATGGTCACCAATTTAGTTGAGAATGTCCAATCAGTAGAAGATCCTCCCCTTAAGAATACTATCCGGTGTGATAGTAGACATTGAAGGAGTTTTCACTATTAGAAACTTTGAAGTGATAGAAATTGTGGATGACAGCAACCCCTATCCAGCATTTCTTGGATTGGATTGGGCATTTGATAATCTAGCTATAATCAACTTAAAGAAGAGGAAAATTTTATTTGAAAAGGAAAACATGAGAGTAATTGTTTCATTGGACCCATCAGAAGGGGTGAGATATACAAACCTTGTCAGAGATGAGTATTGTGCAACAAATATAGACAACGTTTATCAAATAATTAACAAAGAAGAGGAATGGGTTAACCCTAATGCAAATGGAAAATTGAGTTGGAAGAAGGACAGTTCTTGTGCCTCAAATTCAGAAGAAGAATTGGAAAATTGGTAGAATAGGCTACATGAAGTGTCTACAAGGTGATGTGCAAAGATCACTAAATCACTTCGATGTATAACTTCTGAAGTATGTAACTTGCCTTACTATGATGGTTTAGGTAAAGTAAGAACTTTCCTTGATGATTATGAAAGAAAAATACCAGAAGAGCAAAGGTTGTTAGCTTCGGATGTGGTCATGAGATCTACCCTTGCTAGATGGTGGGTGCACATAAACGAAATATAGCAGATTGGCAGGAGTGTCGAATATTGATGTGGATAAGGTTGGGACAGTAGATATATAAATAGAGGTGAAATATGATGGGAAAGTTGACCCTAGGGAGCATATTCACCAATGCATTACAGTATGGGAGGAGATTCCACAATAGGAATAGGTACACGGGTTTATCCATACATTAGAGACAATTCTTATGAACTAGTACCTGGAAACATAATTGTGCCATGGTACTATAAATTGGGCAGATTTGGTTGAAGGATTTGTATTAACATTAATTTTTGAAGATAATGTCCCATGCATAGACATGGATTTTATAGAAAATCAGAGAAAATATTTGGGAATTCGACCTCACTGACATGGCAACAATCAAATTGGACTACGCAGTTAGAACATGCACTGGAATGTTATAACATTATTGCAGAAGAAGATGAGGACCCACACAATATAGACATAGCAGAATCAGAAGGACACTACGAAGTCGCTGGACCTAAAATACCAGATATAGCGAATCCAGTAAAGACAGAGAAGGTGAATATAGGTTTAGAGAATGAACCGAAGTTCGCAACGATTAGATACTATTGGGATGAAGATACAGTTAGTAAAGTTACAAAGATGCTACATGAATACCATAAGCTATTCCCTACAAAATTTTCAGAAATGAAGGGCATATTAGGGGATCTGGGAGTCATGAAGATTCCCCTTAAACTTGATGTGAAGCCTATCAAGCAAAGACCCTATAGATTGAATCCAAGATATAAGGAAAAGGTAAAAGAGGAGTTAGATAAAATGATAACAGCAGGGATCATTGAACATGTGGAGGAATCAGAGTGGGTAAGTCCTATGGTGATCCAGGAAAAGAAGACTAAAGGAGAAATCAAGATTTATGTAGATCTAAGGAAATTAAATGATGCATGTGTGCATGATCCCTTCCCTACACCCTTTACAGATGAGGTGTTGGATAATGTAGGAGGACACGAGGCCTACTAATTCACAAATGGAATTTTTTTCTATCATCATATCAGGATTGCACGAGAAGATAGGCATAAGACCACATTTGCAATAGAGTGGGGCTCATATCAGTATATAGTGATGCCTTTTGGGTTGAAGAATGCCCCTACTATATTTTCAAGAGTGGTGGTCGCAACATTCGAGTATGTTGGCCCTCATTTTTGGTCCTGTTTTGCTTAAGAAAACATAATTAATTTCTATATTTTCCATCCATTTACCATCACATCCACCTAATTTTGATGTATTTATGCATATTCATGTATTTAAATTTAATTTTGCAATTTTTAGAAGTTTTTATGAAAATTGAATTTCAAGTGCATTTTTGGACAAAATCAGAAATTCCCATAATAGCTATATGGATGTCATATTTGCAGGACACCTGGGCATGAGCTGGATACATTTATGGAAAGCTTGGGAACTAGGACTGAACTAACTCCTATTGGTTCAGTCAAACCAAGCTTAATCAGGCTCGTAAAAGCTAGTCAAACAGGACCAGTCATTTAGAAAATCTCTAAGAAATAGGGCGGTTTTATGATTTCATGGGATTTTCAATATTTTTAGTGATAATTTGGATGAGTTCGACTTGGATGGATGGATATGGATAGATATAGTTGTTAGAGATACTTTAGATTAGTTTTTTTCGTAATCTTCTATTTAAGCCAAAACTTTGAAGGCTTATGTATGTAGAATTTATATAATTTTATGTTGAGACATTTGAATATTTGAAGTTAATTTGAGGAACCTGTTCTACCTTCATTTTTCTGTTCAATGGTGTGGATGATTGACTGAAGTTGTAGTAGTTGATAATCTCTTCAAGTGTGCAAAGCAAGGGTGGAGGGCCCCCACTCCAAGCTAAGTACACTTCATTGTTAAACTAGCTTTATTTTCATAAACTAGTTGCTTCAGATTTGTTTACTTGTTTTGCTTCAGATTTGCTTACTTGATTTGATGTATGATGATTTATGTTCTCTGATGAATCTTGGTTTATTTAGCATATCTATATGAAGGGACAATCCAGTGTTCAAGTTGAACCCTCCTTTTATTGGATTAATGAATAAAAACTAGAGTTCATCTTTCTTGTTTTCAAGTAGTTTTATGCAATTCCAGTTTTCTAACAATAGCATTATGATGAATGAATTTGTGATGAGGAATATCAAGGATCTCCTAAGTTAGAAGCCTCTTTCATTATTTATTTTTGCATCTTAAGCTGTTGCCAATTAACGATTTTTTATTTCTATTCATGAAGTAATATTGTAGAAGAAGGACACAAATGGATCTCCTAAGTTAGGAGCCACTTCTCACATATATTGCATTAGTGAATTAGAAATTATTTAATTAGATTTATATTTACAATATGTATTTCTTTAGTTCTTCATATTTTATCTTCTAAACTTGACTACATCTGTTATCCATACAAACCTGGATTGATAATTAAACACTTGTGTTAATTTGTGTTAATAAATTAAACCAACATTTTGGCGCCATTGCCGAGGAGGCATTCATCAACATAGTCAATTAGAGGATAAAAACAAAATCTGAAAAAAAAATAATAATATTAATATTAATAATAAATAATAAATTTGTTATGTTATGTTTCTCTTAGTTATGTTTCTTTATGCCTAGAAATAGAGATCAGAAAGGTAGATTTATTAAACAAAACCCCCCATCCATAGAAGTAGGACCATCAAGACTAACTACACCAGTTGTTGGTAAACCAACAATAGAGGAATTAGAAGAAAAACAAAGAACATGACAAAGATTAACTTTAATTGAAAGACAAACCTTGTTAGCCTGGGAGGTAAAAAGAAAACAAACTCCAAAAGCAACACCCACTTCAGAAAAACAAAAGGAAACAAGGAAAATTGTTAAACCAATAGATCAACCCATTTTTGAACCCTTAGATCAACCTATTTTCGAAAACAAGCAACAACTTGAATCTCAATTTTCCATTGAAATAGTTGAAACTATGACAGAAGAAGGGCAAGGATCTGTTATTCTCACTCCAGAATAGAGACTTGAATATGAAAGACAACAAAGAGAATGGAGAAGAAAAAGAGAGGAAGAATCAAGAAGAGAAGTTGATAGAAAGAGAGAAGAAGAAAGAAAAACAAAGTATGATAACAAAGGATTAAATGATAATGCACAAGATGATTGGGAAGCTACTCTTGGCTTTCCAATATTAGATAAAAGTGAAATATTAAGAGAAGAAGTGAAAATGAAAAACATTCCACCTTATGTATTGTCTAACTTTTATGGAATGTCAAAAGAAGATCCTGAATCATTTATGTTTGAATTCGATATCTTATGTAGAACTTATGGATACATAGATGACACACACAAGCTTAGCCTCTTTCCTGCTACTTTGAAAGCAGAAGCATTAAAATGGTTCATGGGTTTAGGAGAACGTACAATTACTTCTTGGGATGACATGAAGAAAAGTTTTCTTAAAAAGTATCAAGCCTATTGCAGGGCTAGGGACTCGAAAGAGGATGTTTTTAGAATGACACAACAAGAAGATGAAATTTTAGAAGAGTATTTGGAAAGATTTTCTTACAATATTCAAAAATCTAAACAACACTCCTTGAACTCAGATACCATCCGCATAATCTTTCTAAAATGTATAAGATATGAATATCTTGACATTTTGAATGTAATGGTAAAGGGTGATATTTAAAACTTTCCATTTCATGAAATTTCAGATCTATGTCAAAAATATTCAAGAGGAAGATTAAAAACTGGAATAAGAGTTTTTAATCCAAAACCAGCATGAAGAACAGGTCATAGAAGAACAGTACAAAATAGATCAAGAAACCAGAGGCATCATGAATTCACCACTCTATCCAAGAACCAGGGCTAAGAAGCAAAAAAACACTGTCATGATTGAGAAGGAAACATCCTTCATATCTACTCCTAGGAGGCATAGGAGAAAGAACCCAACAAAAACAAGTAGCAAGGACCAAGAAGTACAAATTGTAGAAACACTTTCTACAGAGAAACACGTAGAAAACATAATTGAAAGATTGGAGAAATAAGCTTTAGAAAAAGACTCATACTTTGATAATGTAGAAGCAACATCATTTGCAAAAGATACACAGGAATTAGAAAAAGAGTTGCACTTGAGTAAGATAAAAGAATTGACAGATCAGTTAGAAATAAACAAGATCTTGGAAAAGCACTTGAAGAAAGAAAATAAAGCATACAAGAAAAATAATGCAAAGTTAGTGAGGGAGAATGAAAAACTAAATGAGGAGGTAGGAAAACTAAAGAGAAATAATGATCTACTTTGCAAACAGGCTTTCAAGTGGCTTAAAGATAAAAACATGTGGAAAAACAAATATGAGAAACAGAAGGTCAAAGCTACTATTTACAAGGAAGAACATAGCAAGGGGATAGATTATCTTTTAGAGGCAACACAACAGGAAGCATCAGGGTTAGGCATAGGGTTCATAGTAGAGGTTAGAAGATCCAAGAGGAAGAAACAAGCATGAGGACATGCTTGTGAATCAGCAAGGGGGAGATGTTGGCCCTCATTTTTGGTCTAGTTTTGCTTAAGAAAACATACTTAATTTCTATATTTTCCATCCATTTACCATCACATCCACCTCATTTTGATGTATTTATGCATATTCAGGTATTTAAATTTAATTTTTCAATTTTTAGAAGTTTTTATGAAAATTGAATTTCAAGTGCATTTTTGGACAGAATCAGAAATTCCCGTAATAGCTATATGGATGTCATATTTGCAAGACACCTAGGCACAAGCTGGATACATTTATGGAAAGCTTGGGAACTAGGATTGAACTAAATCTTATTGGTTCGGTAAAACCAAGCTTAATCAGACCCGATAGAAGCTGGTCAAACAAGACCAGTCATTTAGAAAATCCATAGGAAATAGGGCAATTTTATGATTTCATGGGATTTTCCATATTTTTAGTGATAGGTTGGATAAGTTTGACTTGGATAGGTGGATATGGATAGATATAGTTGTTATAGATACTTTAGATTAGTTTGTTTCATAATATTCTATTTAAGCCAAAACTTTGAAGGCTTATGTATGTAGAATTTGTATAATTTTATGTTGAGACATATGAATATTTGAAGTTAATTTGAGGAACCTGTTCTACCTTCATTTTTTTGTTCAATGGTGTGGATGATTGAATGAATTTTCAGCTGTTTATAATCTCTTCAAGTGTGCAAAGCAAGGGTGGAGGGCCCCCACTCCAAGCTAAGTACACTTCATTGTTAAACTAGCTTTATTTTCATAAACTAGTTGCTTCAGATTTGTTTACTTGTTTTGCTTCAGATTTTCTTACTTGATTTGATGTATGATGATTTATGTTTGCTGATGAATCTTGGTTTATTTATCATCTTTATATGAAGGGAAAATCCAGTGTTCAAGTTGAACCCTCCTTCTATTGGATTAATGAATAAAAACTAGAGTTCATCTTTCTTGCTTTCTGTTGGGCGTGGAATCCCCCCAAGGCATGTTTTGGGGCTTAAAGCCCAATTTTTTACTAATTCCATTGTAAATACTCCGCAAATTGCGGGCGCGGAGTGCGAAGTAATAATAGAGTCATAGGGTTGTTCGCCCTTGTTTTTGTAATGTAATGTTAGTTTGAAAGATATAAATAGAGCGAGGCTCTAAATGTAAACATGATGAATCTAAGAAACTGATGAAGCATTGAGTCGAAGTGTAAGTCATGCCTTTGAGTCATAGAGTAGGAGAAGGCTCTGCAGTTGAGTGAGCAGAGGCCTAGTAGTCCACAACTGAGTGCGTGGACCCCTGCAGCTGAGTGTGCAAGGCAGGTCGAGCCTGTAACTGTGGGAATAATTAATAAAAGAGAAGTTTACCATATTTCTAGGTATCTTTTCCTGTTTCATGCATTATCGGGTATGAATAGCAAGTTTACTATTTATTTGTTGTGCGAACTCATATGAATGTGTTGAATAAGTAAATATAAAAAAAGGCATCTGTTTACGTGAAGATAACTAACTAGTGTAAGAAGACAAGAACTCAGGTGTAACTTAAGGAAATAGTGTAGATCGTTGCTCTAGTAGCGTGAAAGCCCCACAACCCCTGGTTAGGGTTGCACGAAGGAAAAATTATCAGGGTGCAATACCCAAGGAAGTAACCTGTGCAAAGGGACTCATAGTTGGACCGAATTAACCCCTCAGACATATCAAGGGTGCGAAAACCTGGTTTCAGCACCTGCCCATACTACTTTGGGTGAGACCTCAGTCTGCGCTTCGTGGACTGTTGCCGAAAGGACCAGTAGTACAGGGATTTGTTTGGCTAATTAAATCTGAACTTGGATCATGCCCCTACAATCCAACAAATGGTTTCGTTGCCAGGACCGGGATCTGTATAGAGATGTTTGATGTTGTATCACTTGAATCCAACTAAGAAAGGAATTGAAGATTGGTTGGATAGGAAGATTCATGAGTTCGTGGCGCAGGAGAATAGGAATCCACGACTATCAAAAGAAGAGTGGTTAGACTGCTACCTGTACACGAAGATACACAAAAGTTTCTTCACATATTTCCCTACTGAGCTAAACGAGTGGATCGCGAAGATAACAGATAGCCAAGGAAGGTGCAAGCTCGACAGAGCTATTATGTGGACTCCAGAATTGGTGCGCAGATTGGAAGCATTGAAGGATACGATTGTGCATGTTGTTGATCATTGGCTCGATCGAATTATAGGAGGATTCATCACTGGGTTTGCGGTCGATACTTCAGTTAGCTATAGTGAGGCAAAACGATGCTCCCTCAAAGGACCGCGAGGTAAGTACGTTAAGTCTTTGAACACTTGGATTAAAATGCTATTGTGTGAAAAGCAGGTTATGTGAATACATTGATGTTTGGGGCTATGCGAAGTGGGAGAATTTACAGAAACGAAGGTACTTCAGAACTAGAAACTAACCCCTTGATTTCACCTCCGCGAGGAAATGAGGAAGAGCTCGCGAAGGTCTCACCAAGAAGTGTGATCAATTTGATAAGGCAGAGGATTCCACGTATACCGCCCCCACCCACATCACCGCTAGTGTCACCATCTTCACCCTCATATTCTCCCATACCACCTCTGCCACCACCGTGAACTAATATGTCCAGCGCGATAAAGTTTCCCATGTTCAAGGGAGTAGGAAATGAAGATCCGGACCAGTTTTGGAAAATGATAAAAGCTGTATGGGAAGCGTAGAGAGTCACGGATGACAATATAAAGAAAGCAACATTGGTCAGCACTCTACAAGCTCGTGCGTTGACCAGGTACATTAAGCATTCTAATGACAATCCGAATGCAGGGATCGCAAACATCCAAACTACGCTAAACAAAGAATTTAGCAGACCGAAGTCAGAGGCACAGTCGATCATTGGGTTCAAGGAGATCACGATGCTACCAGGTGAGACTCCTTGGGAGTTTGATCAGAGACTGAAGTGTACAATTTGCGAAGCTAACATGACTTTGACGGATGGACAACACCGCGAATGGTTTGTAGCATTGCTAATGCCGCATTTAAGGAATGCGCTGTCACAACAGAGGCTAACAACTCAAGCCGAGGCCTTGGAGATCGCGATGAGGTTGCATGAAACCCCGATGAAGGATCCTAACCTAGGAGTTCAATAGATCCATGTGCAGTTGAAAAACTTGTGCCTTGAGATGCAGATCCTCAAACAAGACAGGACAGCTCACCCCGAAATACGCGACAAGGTATGGTGTGTTAAATGTAAGGGTCAGGGTCATGACAAGGACCACTACCCAGTGTTCGCGAATTACCTTACGGGAGGAGGACCAATGTCGTTAAGAGTAGAGGCACAAGCAGTACCCAGTGCGATGCCTACATTATGGTGCACAATTTGTCACATAGGGGGAAAACATGCTACGAACAACTGCCATTTATTGCAGAAGTACACACAAAATTCGCAAAAGTTGTTCTATAATTTTTGTAGGTCAGTAGGACATGATGATCGCACCTATAGAAGCTATGAGATGATGATGGATAAGACTCCCACCTACAGAGTTCAGGCCGAAACGCGACCCCTTGACCAGAATGCAGGGATGGCGTGAACTGGATTTCACGGGCACAGACGAGGCTGAGGTGGAGGAGGACCTCGAAGAGGTCCTAGATAGCTAATATGTTACAATTGTGGAGGGCCAGGACATTATACTCATGATTGTACGAATCCGACGCGTCCATCATGCTTGTATTGTACATTGTTTGATCATGAGACAAAGGAGTGTCCCACACTGATAGCGAGGCTACGCGACAAGGGAGCGCTCCAACCTCCCTCGACTCAAAACTTGGAAATGGTGAGGTCTGAGCCGTGCGAGGAAGACCCTAATGTAAACATTGTGCTCCGAAGTGGGATGGCGATGAGGGATGATAAAGGCAAGCAGCTTGAAGATAGTATTTAGGTTTGCAAGGCTCTAGCAAAAGAACCAGAGTTTGATTTGGAGCGTGCTAAGGAAACCTTCATGGAAGCTAGGAAGAACTTTGTTGATGCTTCCACTTCAGGAAGCAAAGACAGACCGAGTCGGAAATGGACTCGTCGATGCTCATCACATTCCTATAAACATGCATGAAGCTACTGCACGACAACAAGGTTGTAAAGGGACTATAGGAGCTTATAAATAGATGTGTTGGGACCACGCCAGGAGAACCACGCGTAGTCTAGAAGACCAGAAAGCACGCGACAAGGACAGGAAGAGAGATGAGATTGACCACGTAGATTGGAGAATATGAGATGGACCAAGTGATTCTGGACCTAGTATCGGACACAAACATTTTGCCGAAGGAGACATGGGAGTGCATGGGAAGGCCTACGCTGCAATGGTCTCCTATCCAACTGTGAATGGCAAACCAGCAAAAGATCCTACCTATGGGAAGATTTCAGGGAATCACCATGGACATTGAAGGAGCAAGCGTGCTGGCAGATTTTGAAGTGATAGAGATTGTTGATGATAGCAATCCCTACCCTGCGCTATTAGGGATAGATTGGGCCACTGACATGAATGGGGTGATAAATATGAAGAAGCGCGAGATGATTTTTGAGAAAAATTCTCTACGCGTAGTCGTACCTTTGGACCCTACAGAAGGATCGCGCTATACAGAGCCAGTGTATAACTATGAAAGCAACAACAACTTGGATTGCATCTACAAGATAATTGCGCGAGAGAAAGACTAGGTAAATCCCATTGTGAATGGACGAATCTCATGGGAGCGTGAAAGCTCTTGTACATCAGATTCTAACGAAGAGATAGAGCGATGGCAGAACTAGTTACACAAGGTAACCATGCTGAACTGGAACATGATGACGAGATCTTTGCGTTGTGTATTAATGGAGGTAAGGGATCTACCTACATATGATGGGTTAAATGAGGTAGATAACTTCCTGAACAGATTCGAAAGAGAAGTGTCGGAACTGCAATGTTTCGAGGCTTTGAAATGGGTACTACGCGCTACACCCACGAGGTAGTGGGGTACGCACCAAGGAAGCTTTGAGTACTGGTGCAAATGTAGGAGAATGATGCACATGTAGTTTTGGAAGCCTTAGATGCGATTAAAAGACAAGTACGATAGACAGAACGATCCGCGCACACACCTATCCAGATGGATAAAGGCATATCTAAAAAAAACCTGCGTGGATGCACACAGACTTCGCGTTAGAAGACATGGTCAGTAAGCATACACGGGAAAGGCAATGGCACAAACAACCCCTCCAGTTGGAACAACAGAGTATGGAAAGAACAAGTGCACAGAAGGTTATCCACGCGGAAGCCTTTAACAAAGTATGTGAAGCGTTGAACAAGGTACATAATGCGCAGCTGATTGATTGCGACCTGTTGGCATTATGATTCAGGTGTTGTCCTTGATAGCAACTCACTCAGATGATAGATCACATTGCAGCAGGTCAATAGAAAAGAATTAATGATCAGACTACAAAGAATGAAGAAAAAGAGGTATACGCAGGTTCACCTTAACAAAGGAGCATATACACGCAGGTTAACAGACTGGAAGGAGCGTATAACATACACACACACTTTCACAGAAGGGAAAGCGTGTACATGTTGGAAAACTATGTTTTGGTCCGTGGTATTTGGTCCATGGTATCTGGTCTGAGGTATTGACCCTAGGTATTTGGTCCAAGGTATTGGTCCTAAGTGGTTTTGGTCCATGGTATTAAGTAAGGCCTAAGACTATAAAAGGAGGAGAAGATCATTAGGCCAACGTGTGCAAGTGATGAATATCTGATGAAGTGTGAGATCTAGTATGCAGGTTATGGGTATGTGATGCTTTGATAAGGATGCACCAATGTGGCGAATGAATTTGATGGACCGAGATCATGAAGACTAAAATACATTATCATTATATGGTATGTTAGTTCAGATTTTAAAACTGACGTATGTTTTATCCTTTATGTATGATGATCTGGGTATGTCTGAAGTAGAAAATTGCAGTAAGGTATAAGTAATTATTTTCGGATCTGTACGCTAGTTGGCTTTGGTAAAAGCGTGTATACACACTGGTTTCATTCATCAGAGTAGCGTATACATTATGAGATTTGATATTTGAGGTTGATGTTGGTTCTAGTGGTTGTTGTAGAGTTCTGTGTTCTAGTGACTGTGTTTTGATGTCAGGGTTTCAGTGATTCAGTGTTGGGTGATTCAGAGATTCATGATGTAGATACGGTTGATGGTTGTATTGCAATGGTGATTGATTTTTTGCTTCAATGTAGTTGATGGGATCAGTATGAAAATTGGATGAAACGTGGCCTTTCAGATTGTGGTGTTGCGATTCATGAGTATCTAGTCTGAAAATTTATGAAACGTGGTACCTGGAGGAAGAGAGAAGATTGTAGCCTTCTGTAGACCGGTGCCTACGTACTGGCAAATATATCGGCCAATACAACAGCCAGGGGGTTGGAGCTCCCTTCCTGTAGAAGTTGGAAAACAAGTGAAGGTTGTATCCTTCTGCAAGTGGGTTCCTACATACTAGTATGAGTCTACACCAGTACAAGATTGTAAACAAGTTTTTCTCATATTAAAGGAAGATAGCAACAGATGTTTTTTGTCCCGCATTGGGTTTCCACCTTATATCTTGGTGTTCATGCGAGTGATTATCTGTTATGTTTTTACTGCACCTGGTTATTGTTTATATGGTTAATGAATTTTTGATGCACTAATTAAAGATCAACATATGATGAATTAACTGAATCATAAGTTTGTTGGATATACGCTAGTTGCATTAAACACAGTTGCATGTACACGCGATTTCCCTTAACTTAAGTAGTGTATATGAATCTGATTATGGAAATGAAAAGGTTATTTATTTGCTAATATTGATTCACCACCCCCCCGCCCCCCCTCTCAGTATTATTTCCAACAATTGGTATCAGAGCGGGTCCTTCAGAAGAAGCTTGATCACTTGAAGGAAGATCCATCATCATGAGTAATCAAGAAAGAGAGGGATCCATCAGACCGCCAATCTTCGATGGGAGCAATTTTGTTTACTAGAAGATAAGAACCACAGCCTATCTACAATCGCTTGGAACGAATGTTTGGGAAATTGTGGAAGGAGGATATACATTTCCATCAGCAATTCCTACAGATACGGCAGGTAGAAAGCAATATGAAACCAATGCCAAAGTTGTTACTATTTTATTGGGAAGTTTGTCAAAATCAGAGTTTGTCAAGGTCATGCAGCTCAAATTAGCCAAAGAAATATGGGACAAAATCATTTTGAGCTACGAAGGAGACTCTCACGTAAAACGTGCTAAGCTTCAAACTCTCATAATTCAGTATGAAACTCTTAAGATGCATAGTGATGAAAGCATAGCTAATTACTTCCTACATATAGATGAGATTGTTAATTGTATGAAGAATCTGGGTGAAGAAATTAAGGAAGTTTTCTTAGTTGAGAAAGTTTTGAGATCCTTTATTTGAACCCAAAGTGTCTACCATAGAAAAAAATAGGATCTGTAGAATATTAATATGATGCAGCTTCACTGAATCTTAACTGCCTTTGAGATGAGAAAAGGAGGACCATAAGATATGAGAGAAGCCGAATTTAAAGCATCAGCAAAGGGAAAAGAAAAACTCTATGAATCAGGACACATTTCAGAAGAAGAATATGAGATAAATTTTGTCAAGAAGCTTCAATGGGGTTCTGGAAGGTTCAAAGGTAAGCTACCATTCAAATTTTTTTCTTGTGGAAGAGTTGGTCATTATGCTGCTAGATGCCCTCATAACAAAGGAAAGATGTTTGAAGAAGTTAATAGAAGTTATTATACTCATGATGATAGTGATGGCTTGTCCAAAAGTGATGAAGACAAACAAGAAATTAAACTACTCATGGCACATGAAAATAATGGCTCAAAAAAGGAAGATATCCTTAAAGAAATCAGCCAACTTAAAATCAGTTTGGCAGAAAGGGATACAGTCATAAACATAGTGACACATCAACTCACTAAAAAGGACAAACACAATGAAGTTAGAATGTGAAGTAGTAAGTCTAAGAAGAGAACTTGAAAAGACAAAGACTTTGAATCTTAGATTTGCTAAAGGATTAGAAATGTTAGATGAAATCCTCAAAGTTCAACGTTCACCCATTATAAAGACTGGTCTTGGTTTTCATGAAGGTGAATCTAGCTCACAAGGTAAGGTAAGAAACTCCAATGAAAAATCTGAGATGCTCAACAAGGAAATAAAAGGTCAACCCCATCAACAACCAAGGAAAGAAATTCGTCAAAGAAAATCTCTTACTCCTAACTGTGGAAGTGATAGTCGGTTATTTCCTTCAAGGAATGATGTTGAATGTTTTATATGTCATAATGTTGGACATGTTGCAAACAGATGCAGAAGTAGA
Source organism: Pinus tabuliformis (assembly GCA_031772625.1). Lineage (NCBI taxonomy): Eukaryota > Viridiplantae > Streptophyta > Pinopsida > Pinales > Pinaceae > Pinus > Pinus tabuliformis. Next base: position 113,736,656 of record CM062819.1, read on the forward strand.
ATGGTTCAAAACCATCACATAGAAAGATCATCACATTCTAGGTACTTTAAGGGATATTGTTTTGCTTGTAATATGTTTGGTCACGAAGCTATTGACTACAATAAAAGGAATATGAAACATGTAAGATGTTATGCATGTAACAAGTTTGGACATAAAGTAAAGGAATGCAAGAGAAAAATTCGAAAACAAAACCAAAAGGAGCATACATCATCACAATCCTAGGTATTGAAGAAGATGGAATTATTGTCAGAAAGATGTGGCATAGCTTAGTTTGCAAACATAACAGACCCAAGGGAAGCTGAAAGTGTAAACCTTCAGTATTCCAACTTTCATACGCAGCTATTATGAATAGAAGTCACGTATATACGCGAGTTAGAGGCTACACAGTCGTGTATATGGTGCTCTGAATAAAAAGCAGTAGGACAGACTCAGGAAAAGAAGTCTGATATAGTTCGGTCATGGTATGTGTTGGTTGGCACAGGTTCAGGGGGAGCATATTCTTCAAATAATCCATTGTTGGCATTATGGTTAGAAGTCTTTAGTGATGATGCTTATGTGGCTAAATGATACATCTTGCTACTTATTGTTGGTTGGCCAAGAGAATGGTATTTTAGGTTACAGGTCTGGATGTTGGTGATAGATGCTTATGGTGTAGATCATATATGGTGTATGATAGTTGCTGATGACTATCATGGTCTTGTTTAGATTGTTAGTCATTGTTATAAAAAGTCATGTATATCATTTGATGTAAAGGTCATGAAAATACCTAATTTTTAACCCCACTTTGCATGGGAAGGATGAAGTAATAATGTCTATTTCAGTCATGTATAAACATTTGGTATATCCCCACTTGGTTGGATGGATGAGTCAAAAATGGTGTATACCCACTTGGTTGGGAGATTGATGTATGTATGAGTCATTGGTGATAGGAAGGTCATACTCACTTAGTTGAGTTGTAGAGTCATGTTTTATTTTGAAAAATATTTTTGCAGACTTTGCATGTGTTCAGGGGGAGCATGGACAGATTGGTACATCTTAACTTGTAAAAAGGGGGAGCTCATTCAGAGATTTCAACATGTACTCAGGGGGAGTATGGACAGCATAATGTATATCAAAGGGAGATAATATCTTGGTCCGCCCTTTGCCCTTGATGTCAAAGGCGGAGAGTGACTTGGTGTGGTTGTTTCCATCAAGTCCAAAGGGGGATATTGTTGGCATTATGATTCAGGTGTTGTCCTTGATGGCAACTCACTCAGATGATAGATCACAGTGTAGCAAGTCAATAGAAAAGAATTAATGATCAGACTACAAAGAATGAAGAAAAAGAGGTATAGGCAGGTTCACCTTGACAAAGGAGCGTATACACACGGGTTAACAGACTGGAAGGAGTGTATAATGTACACACACACTTTCACAGAAGGGAAAGCGCGTACATGTTGGAAAACTAAGTTTTGGTCCGTGATATTTGGTCCATGGTATTGGTCCATGGTATCTAGTCTGAGGTATTGACCCTAAGTATTTGGTCCAAGGTATTGGTCCTAAGTGGTTTTGGTCCATGGTATTAAGTAAGGCCTAAGACTATAAAAGGAGGACAAGATCATTAGGTCAACGTGTGCAAGTGATGAATATCTGATGAAGTGTGAGATCTAGTATGCAGGTTATGGGTATGTGATGCTTTGCTAAGGATGCACCAATGTGGCGAATGAAGGTTGATGGACCAAGCTCATGAAGATTAAAATACATTATCATTATATGGTATGAATAGTTCATATCTGAAAACTAACATATGTTTTATCCTTTATGTATGATGATCTGTGTATGTCTAAAGTAGAAAATTACAGCGAAGGTATAAGTAATTATTTTCAAATCTGTACGCTGGTTGACTTTGGTAAAAGCATGTATACATGCTGGTTTGGTTCATCAGAGTAGCGTATACATTATGAGATTTTATATTTGAGGTTGTTGTTGGTTCTAGTGGTTGTTGCAGAGTTCTGTGTTCTTCTCTGTGTTTTGGTGACTCTGTTTTGATGTCAAGGTTTTAGTGATTCAGTGTTGGGTGATTCAGAGATTGATGATGCAAATATAGTTGATGGTTGTATTGCAGTGGTGATTGATTTTGTGCTTCAATGTAGTTGATGGGTCTAGTATGAAAATTGGATGAAACGTGGCCTTTCAAATTGTGGTGTTGTGATCCAGGAGTATCCAGTCTGAAAATTTATGAAACGTGGTCCCTGGAGGAAAAGAGAAGGTCATATCCTTCTGTAGGCCGGTGCCTACGTACTGGTAAATATATCGGCCAATACAAGAGCCAGGGGGTTGGAGCTCCCTTCCAGTAGTAGTTGGAAAATGAGTGAAGGTTGTAGCCTTCTGCAAGTGGATGCCTACGTAATGGTATGAGTCTGCGCCAGTACAAGATTGCAAACTGGTTTTTCTTATATTAAAGGAAGACAACAACAGGTGGTTTTTGTCCCGCATTGGGTTTCCACTTTATATCTTGGTGTTCATGTGTGTGATGATCTATTCTGTTTTTACTACACCTGGTTACTGTTTATATGGTTAATGAAGTTCTGATGCACTAATTAAATATCAACATATGATGAATTAACTGAATCATAAGTTTTTTGGATATACACTAGTTTCATTAAACACGGTTGCGTGTACACACGAGTTCCCTTAACTTAAGTCGTGTATATAAATCTGATTATGGAAATGGAAAGGTTATTGATTTGCTAATATTGATTCACCCCCTCTCTCAGTATTATTTCCAACAGGACCTACGCATACCAGCGGTTTTGTGGGCTTATAGAACAACGTGCAAGAAACTGATGGAGCAGATGCCTCCGAGGCTGGAGTATGGAGCGAACGTTGTAATCCCCATAGAGTATAAAATGCCTAGTCCGTGCATAGTAGCACTGGTAGATATGACGGCTCACGGAGCCTTGGAGGAAGGGATCGTGCAAATGAACGGAGCAGAATGCTTGGGACCTGAGGAAGAAATCCGAAAGGGTGATTTTGGGCTCCAAGAACTTATGAAAGAAAAGGTGTGATTAAGGGAGAAAATCACTCTGGTGGAAGCGGAAGTCAAGAAGCATGAGGATGAAATAAAGAAATATTTTCTCAATGAGAAAACCAGGGTGATAAAATAGGGTACGCACGATCATGTTGACAACTTTGGGGACTACCGCCGAGAGTTGATCAGCCTGATGCCTTGGCTTGAACCGCAAATTACTAAATGAATCACCCATGGTGGCACGCTGCAGATGATAAAATGCCCAACGCAGCCAGTAACAGTAAAAAGTGGATGTTTTCCAGGAAAAGTGAGGGATGGCTAGTTAAAACCCTATACAGGTGGCGCGACCACCTGACTAGTCGTGGGAAGTATAATCTTAGCGCTCCAGGCAGTTGAAAGGAGGCTGGGGACTATAAAATACTCTGCCGTGGGCTATGCGATGTTGGAGCTATGCACAAGAGCACAGTGTCACAAGGTCTGCGATCGCGCAAGGGGGGCTGCACTGCCACGTGGGTTGGCTAGAAAGTGACTATTGTAGTCACTATTCACAATGTGATGCTTGACTTGAGACCAAATGGAGCGGCCAACAAACATTTAAGACGTGCTTTATGGGTAATATTTCGGAAAATCTACCGCCAAGGGAGCATTAATGAACCAGATTTGAGGGAACAGTCGAATTCAAATTCAAAAGGTGCTATTAATTACAAAGGGTTGCCCAACAAACAACACTTGGTCATTTGCGAATTGATTTGTTGTATGCCCCGTGTATTCTGAGCCGAGATCGGTTTGCCCTATGTCAAGCGTTGATTGAGCCCTTGATTGATCGATTGAGAGATTTCTAGATGAGAAAGATGGCAACATCTGAGGAATCGCGGGAAATTGCAAAGATGACCACCGAAGAGGTCGCGCAGGCTCTGACCGTGGAAGATTCCCCTAAAGGCGCCGGGATTGTTGCGGAAATCCCGAAATTTCCGCGTATGCTAAGGCCAAAGAAAGATAAACAACCAATGATTTCAATGTGTGTGTCCCCGTGAAACCTGTTGCGCACCAGACTAATGATGGAGGAGAAATGTAAAGCATTTAATCTGGAAACCGACGAGGAGGAAGAAGACCTTGAAGACCTCATAATTGAAGAAGACGAGGATGAGGGCATGGAAGTAGAAATCGAGGCTGCACACCCTCCAACCAAGCTTCCCACGTATATCCCCCCATTGGAATGGGAAGGAAAAAGTGCCCAAGGACCTCGACGAGAGCAAGAACTCTCTCCAAACTCCACTCCTCTCCGATGATATCATTTTTGAGGGCACACACCTGGCACAGGTGCAGAAGATGAAATTTGAAGATTGGGATCTCACTGACCACGAGATATTCCCTCACCTAAAGACCGCGCAGCTCATGAAGCCCAAGTAGAACACCACGGCAGGGGTTATAGAATTAGAGCCGTGAAAGTGGTTACGCGGAGTTGAAAAGGCAGGGTTATTAAACCTGCTCTAGGTGTTGCATTACCACCACACCCCAATGACGATCTTTGTCATCAGGGAGATACTCTGACTGGTGCATGGTGGGTGTTTGTGGCTGGAGGATCCCATCCCCATCACGGACCACTTAATCCACTGCATTACCAGGCTTCTGTGTAAAGGGGAGGACCCCTTAGACATCTTAGAGGGGAAGAGAAATGGCTTGGCCATCGTAGAGGCCATGAAGAATATATACAAGCTAGAGAAGAAGAAAAGGGGCTACGCAATCTCCAGTATCAACAACAAAGTAGTTAGGGTGGCGACTTAGATACTGGTGGGAAAGGTCATGTGGAAGTGCCGTGCGGATGAGGTACCCGCACTAGTGGTTGCACTTGCTGAACAATGCATGGAGAGGTCCTATTTAACTGGTCCGAGTTCTTGTGTAAGGAGTTCCTGGAAAATTTTCACGAGGCACAGGAACAAGGAAAAATGTTCCATTATGCATGGCTTCTATTATCCATAGTGCTGGTGGCAGGGGAATTGTCGGAGAACAGCTAGTTCCCCACAATTGCGAGGGATCTGCCAAAGGCTACGAAGTACGCTTTGCTTTGGGCCACTAAGGACGCAAACCAGATCCGCAATAGTAAGATATTTTGGGTGTTTATGGAGATGAACATCAGAATGGGGATTAACCACAAGCCGTGGTTATCACCCACTGTCTACAACAACCTGCAAAGTTTTTCAGAATTTAAAGTAGACTTTCACCACATCTATCTCAAAGCGCACAAGGACCCTGTGAAGAAGTGGAGTGAGCTACCCTTTATTGCCACCAATGATTTCATTTTCAATGTACTAGAGACATGGTCACCACAGTGGTGCACCCCAGACATCGCTGTGGTGGAGAACTCTGCTGTGTAGAAGAAGAAAGAAGAGGCCAAAATGTGCATGGCACAGTTGGCAGAAAAGAAAAGGCAAGAATCAACGACAACAAAAGTGCAAGAGGCACAGGACACTGCACAGGCAACAACAGAACATAAAAAGGCCACAGCAGTAGCAGCACAAGAGGCAGCCGAGAAGGCATGTGAGGGCTAGAAGTCGCCTTTGCATGGGTAGGAGAAAGAGATGGGAACATAGGAAGAGGAGGGCAGCGCGGACCCACAAACAACGTCAACACAGTTAAAGCGCCAACGCCCGAGCGAGTGGACAGGGCCGCACAAGAAGGTGAAAGCATCCAAGCTTTCGATCAACCTGATCACCCTTATTGAGGGTGATCTACATGATATAGGAGAGACTGTGCACGAAGTCACCACAGAGACCCTTCAAAACTTCGTGGAGGAGAATCAGATTGTGTTGGGGGCCCTCAGAGCGCAGATTCAGGAGTTGTAGGTGTGCACTCCTTAGGTTGGTACTCTTTCGACCAGCCTCACAGTAGGGACAACTGCAACCGAGCAAATGCTACGCGCTTGGACAACCAACACAATAGTGCTGCCAGAAGGGGCACTGGTTACAGCAAATGAGGCCAACCGGCCTATGGTTAGTGAACTGAAAGGCATCAGGATCAAAATGGCTGCACTCCCTGAGGAGATGCTCTATGTTCTGCAGGATGGGATTACTGCAGAACTGCGGGCTAGGGAGAGCTGCATGTTGCAGGTGTTGAGCGAGCAGAAGATCAACATGGAGCAGTTGAGCTTATAGCGCAACGAGGTTGTGTCACAGAAAAGGCAGATGGTATAAGTCCTGGAAGAATCCTGTCAAATGGTCCCTGAACTGGCCATCCCAGCAGACGCACTAGCAGAGGCGCACATCCACAGATTAGTAGCAGGGTTGCACAAGTTACGAGAATAAATGGCCAAGGTTTAGCTGGAGCTAAACCTTCAGATAGCAAAGCTGCGGTTGAAGGCACAACCATCCACCCCTTCAAAGGTAAGAGAACAACACTCCAACGCTATTACATCAGGGATGGAAGAGATCAACAATGCAGTAAGGGACTGCAGAAGGGAGATCATCCTAAGACCCTTTTTCCTTCCCAAAAACATATCATTTATCCATACATTTTCATCATATATTCCTCAAAACCCTTGAATATTGATTATTAATTGTTTTATAGTTATTAAATTGCATAGAAATTAATTTAGGGGTTTTATGTTCCAGAATTAGAGGTTTTTGATGACATGGTTACAGGAAGTACCCACATCCTGTAATGAGCTTACCGTTTGACATGTGGCGCAGCAGAAGAGCTAGAACGAAAGGCATGGGCGAAAAGCAGAATGTCCAAGCATGGACAAACACCTATCTCCCAGCCAAATCGAGCCTCCTATGCATGCGGTCAACTTAAGTCAAAGCAGGGTACTCTCGCAAATAAAAGCAGCAACAGCATCGTTCTATTTTTCATTTTTGATTTTTGTTCTTTTTGAAACATATAGCATGGAAACATTTTGAAAAGGCTATGTAATAAAAGCGGCAACAGCACTATGTACATTCATTGTATCGATGACATGGCTGTGCGTACGCATATGTAAATACAGTTAGTTTAATGTTTGAAGGTTAATCGTTGAATCGTTTTTCTCAGAACAGAGTTTTAGTTTTAATACAAAGACATATTTACAGTCACGAAGTGTGTATACCCTTTGCATTGGTTTGATTGCTGAACGGTGATAGCCAGTATATCCTTAGGACGCGGACGGGCCCTGCGTTCTTCGATTGGTATACTGTCCATTCGTTTTGTTACATTTCAGTTCTTATATGTTGCACAGCGTTTGTATTAGATTCGATTTATATATATCATATGGTTTGCATCACAGTATCAGTTTACATAGCTGTTGATTTACATAGCATACGGGTTGCATAACATTTATATAAGCTTTCGATTCCTACAGCCTTTGAATTTCATTACATAGATATGGTGTGCGTTTATGAACGGTTTATGGTTATGTTGAATGGTCAGCACTAGGATCTGGAAGGGAGTCTTGTAAGGGATTCGGTCCCTGTGTGACTTATAGATGCATTCTCATAAACTCTGTTTCATTTCTCAGTTCATTTATGCTCTCTTTATATAGTTTGATAGTGTAAATATCTTTGCATGCTGTGTGTGTTTACCAAACAAGGGTTTTCTGAGTGATACCTCTGTAAGGAGGTTAGAATCATTGCCACAGTCATACACAGTACTTAGATTCATGATTTGATTTGATAGATACATCTCATAACCAGCATTGTAATCAAGTATATCAGTAGGGTAATCTAGGTGTGTGAATGATAGGCTGCAAATCTCGGTCTTCCGTAAAGAAGCCTTGTAACCTACCTCATAATCACCTGGTCGGTAATTCTTTATGTCTATATATTTTAGACCACGCCTCTAAGCTTACGCACCTCGGTCGATATTAAATATAGAGTCCAGTCTAGTACCCTAGCTGGAACCACTACATTTTGGCGCCGTTGCCGGGGAGGCGTACGTAAAGGATTCAAACAAAAAGAAAAAAAAATTCAATACACAAAAACAACCAAAAACACAGTTAGAAATCATGTTCATTTATGCCTAGACTTAGAGATAATCAAGGGAGATTTGTAAGAACCCCCCACCATCTCAACACTAACCCATCATCATCAGGAGCAAACTCTCCAGGGAATACAACACCAACTGAGGAGGATATTCAAACAATAGCTGAGAAATTTTATTCAGGACAGCACATTACTCTTGCTGAGAGGGAAACTCTGTTTGCACATATATCACAGCAGCAACCCTTTCCTAAATCTTCTACACAAGGGAAAAGTAGCACCATTACCAAAGAATCTTCCTTTCTCTCTTTTCCACCAAGAGACACTAAGAGACCAAGTAGAATGGCAGAGGAGGGATCTGGATCAGTTCCCCATCAAGAGGAGGAGGAATCAACTTTTAAATTCCCTATACAAGAACCACAGGAGGATGAGGAGATCAAAATGAAAAATATACCCCCATCCGTGCTACCCAATTTCTATGGTATGGCTTCAGAGGATCCAGACTCATTCTTATTCGAGTTCGATATTGTGTGTCGAACTTATGGCTATACTGATGATGCTCACAGACTGAGATTGTTTCCAGCCACATTAAAGGCAGCAACCTTGAAATGGTTTATGGGGCTAGGTGAGCATGCCATAGTGGATTGGGATGGCATGAGGAGAATATTTCTGAGGAAATATCAGCCTTATTGCAGATCCAAAGACTCTAAAGATGACATCTTTAGAATGATTCAGCAGGAGGATGAAACCTTAGAAGAATATCTAGAACGGTTCGTCTATAACTTGCAAAAATCTAAACACCGAACAATGCCTCCTGATCTAGTCCGCACAATATTTTTGAAAGGTATCCGGGGCAGAATACATGGATGATCTCAACTTAATGGGCAAAGGTGATATCTCTGCCTTACCCTTTGAAGAAATAGCTGAACTGTGTGAAAAATATTCAAGAAGTAAAGCCAAAATGGGAAAGAGAACCTTGTCATCTAGGGTCACAAAAACTACCTCTACTAGTGTCACCCGGGCTGAAATTGGTAATCTTTTAGAAGAGTTCAAAACAGATTTGTTGAGTACTCTAGGAAACCAAATTGATACCTTAAAAGCCAAAAAGAAACAGGAGGAAGAAGACAATATCATGGCTATTTTCTGCCCCAAGTGTCGCAAGAAGCATGCATTAAAAGACTGTCCTCTAGAGAATATCCAAGTATGTGCTTTCTGTACTGAGCATCATGATATGTTTAACTGTCCTAAAGTTAAAATTGTGCAGAACTGTAACATGGCAGCCAGCACAGAGATGGAGAACGTGTACTACATGGGTGCAAAGCGACCATGGCAGCCAAGGCAAGCACCCCAAGGTATGTTTCCTAATCAAAATATGCAATTTCCTATGAATGATCAGATGTATGCACAAAACTAATGGAATATACCTATGCCATGGCAGCATGGAAACCAATCACAAAATCAATGGAGACCGTCTCAACAGTATTCCCAATCCTACCATCAATATCCTCAATCATACCCACCTTACTCACAGCCATATCAGCAGTACCAACAGCCATATCCATCACATTCACAGCCATATCAGCAGCACCCTCAGCCAGTTGTTTATCAGCCCCAACCTTCTCAACAAACTCTGCCTGCTCCTCCACAAATAAATGTACCACAACTTCAATTTCCAACTAATCCACAACCTCCCAGACCCACACAAATACCTGCTCAAACAGTCCCAAATCCGAACAATAGAGCAGAAAGGCCAACTTATAATGTAGAGGAAGGAACTTCCTACTCCACACTGCCTTTACAAAACATTAATCTGAGGTCTGGTAGGGTGCTCCAAAAGGATTCTCCAATAACATATCAGCAAGAAGAAAACTTAGAAAAAGAAAATGAAATGACAACTCAAACAAAACCAAGCAGTGAAACCAAAGACAAACAGATGCAATCACTGCAACCACCTTTTCCAGACCGTTTGGTCCAAGTAAAACCACCATTGCCTCCACCACAATTTGATGTCTTGGATGAACTTAAAAATGTCTACATAAAAATCCCTTTGCTGCAAGCTATAAAGGACATTCCTATTTACACCAAAGCCATCAAAGACATGTGTCTCAAGAAACCTGCTAGAAAGAGGATTGATCCTCAGACCATTCATGTTTTAGGAAATTTAGCAGGCCTTATGACCAATACCATCTCCATGGAGAAGTATGTTGATCCAGGCATTCCAAAAGTGACCACCATCATTAACAACATACGGATCCCAAACACTTTGATAGATCTTGGAGCTGCAATCAATGTCATGACCCTTGAAACTATGAGAACACTCCAACTCATGAATTTGCAACATACCACAATTGTTCTTGAACTAGCTGATAGGTCCAAAGTCATTCCTAAGGGGATTTTGGAAGATATCGTCGTCTCACTGGACTCTTGGGAGTATCCGGTGGATTTCCTAGTCCTTCAACCCAAATCCAATCTAGGAGGACATCCTATCATTCTAGGCAGACCATGGTTAGCGACTGCTGATGCATTTATTGGATGCCGATCAGGTAACATGATTATCTCTAGAGGGACCGAAAGGAAACAACTCACCCTCTATCCATCGGCACAATCACCTGCAGTAACACATAACTTGTGGCTTGATGACAAATTTAATGACAAAGAGGAGGTACAATCTGTTTTTAGCATTGACCAGATCTATGATTTCCATGAAGACAATACTGATTTGGTAGAATTATTTCTCTCACGGCCTGATATATCTGAAAATTTGAGAAATGAACAATATAATGCTGCAGATGTACTTCTAGCTCAAAACTTTCAAGAAACATGCACTATCCACTCCTTGCAATCTACATTTCATGACATCTTTCCAGTTCAATCCATCACCAATACACAGAGTCAAGTCATAGAGATCAGTCCAGGCAAAACTTTGAACATAGGCAACCACCTAGACTCATCTCAACAAGAAAAATTGATTAGACTCTTGACGAAGTACCAAAAAGCCTTTGCTTGGGATTACACTGACATGCATGGGATTCACCCCGACACATGCACTCACCACATTTACACTGATAGCACCATTAAACCGGTGAGGCAACCACAAAGAAGAATGAACCCCATGCTCCAAGACATTGTCAGAGAGGAGTTGCAAAAACTTTTGAGAGTCAACTTTATATATCCTATTTCTGACAGTCAGTGGGTATCCCCATTGGTTATTGTGCCTAAGAAGAATGGCAAGTGGCGTATCTGTGTTGACTACAGACAGCTGAACAAAGCCACGCTCAAAGACTACTTCCCACTGCCATTCATCGACCAAGTGTTAGACACCCTAGCCGGTAAATTATCATTTTCCTTTCTTGACGGTTTCAGTGGCTACAACCAGATCCGGATTGCCTCCGAAGACCAGGACAAAACCACCTTCACCTGTCCTTGTGGCACCTATGCCTACAATGTTTTGCCATTTGGACTTTGTAACGCTCCAGCTACATTTCAGCGAGCTGTGTTAGCTATCTTTGCTGATTTGATTCGTGATTGTGTTGAAGTGTATATGGATGATTTTTCAGTGTATGGCAATTCTTTTGAACATGCATTAGAAAATCTAGAGAGAGTTTTGAAAAGGTGTATTGAAGCTAACCTGTCCCTCAGCAACGAAAAGTGTTTCATGATGCTAAATGAAGGGATAGTGTTGGGCCATTATATCTCTTTTCAAGGCATCCAGGTTGACCCAGCCAAGATACAGATTATTGCCGATTTGCCTATTCCACAGAACCAGAGAGAGGTAAGAAGTTTTCTCGGGTATGCTAGCTATTACCGCAGATTCATTGAACATTTTAGCAAGATAGCCTTACCTTTGTTTAAACTTCTAGCCAAAGATGTATTTTTCAATTGGACTGAGAACTGCCAACATGCATTTGAACAACTCAAGAAGAAACTATCTACTGCACCAGTCCTGAGAGGGCCTAATTGGAGCTTACCATTTCATATTTTTACCGATGCATCTGACACTGCCATAGGTGCATGCTTAGGCCAAAAAGAAGAATCTTGTACATATGCAATTTATTTCATTAGTAAAAATCTCACACCTGCCGAGCTAAACTATACAGTTACAGAAAAGGAAACACTTGCCATCATTTATGCTGTGAATAATTTTCGCCATTACATAATTGGTTATGAAGTCTTTGTACATTCTGATCACTCTGCCATTCGACGTCTCGTGAATAAACCAATAACTAGTGGCAGAGTTACCAGATGGTTACTATTGTTACAGGAATTTAACATCACAGTGTTAGATAGACCAGGCAAATAAAACCAGGTGGCAGATTTCCTATCTAGACTGCAAAATCCAGGTGAGATTGTTCCTGTTGAGGATTCTTTTCCGGATGAGCACTTATTTGCAATTTCCATAGTAACTCCTTGGTTTGCTGATTTAGCTAATTACTTGTCTACAGGTAGGACACCTCCACATTTCACTGCAAAGGAAAGGAAAAGACTGATCAAACAAAGTGTTAGATATTCATGGCTCAATGGCAATCTCTTTTACACTGGTTTTGATATGATCATTAGGAGATGTGTACGAAATGATGAGGTAATTGACATTTTAAAATCTTGCCATGATGAACCGTGTGGTGGGCATTTTGCAGCGAAGCGGACAGCCTTCAAAGTTCTTACTCTTGGATACTATTGGCCATCCATTTTCAAGGATGCCAAGAAGTATGTAAAGAGTTGTGACAGCTGCCAAAGGATGGGCAGACCCACAGCTACCGATCAGATGCCCCTTCAGCCCCAAGTTCACTTGGAACCATTTGATAAGTGGGCTCTGGACTTCATAGGACCTATCAACCCAGCCTCTAATGGTAAGAAGTACATCTTAGTATGTACTGATTATGTCACAAAGTGGGCAGAAGCAAAAGCACTGGTAAGAGCAACCGAACACACAGTAGTCAATTTCCTTTTTGAGGAGATCTTTGTGAGGTATGGAGTGCCAAGAGAAATTGTCACTGATCAAGGTACCCAATTCACCTCAAATCTCATGAAGGACATCACAGACAAGTACCAAATAAAGCATAGGAAAAGTACCCCCTACCATCCACAGGCCAATGGGCAGGTGGAATCCACCAACAAGACTTTGGAGGGGATCATTACCAAAAATGTTGCAATGAACCGCAAAAACTGGGAAGAAAAGCTCAAGGAGGCACTCTGGGCTTACCGGATTACTTGGAAAGATACCACCGGATTTACACCATACCAATTGGTGTACGGTAAGGATGTCATGCTTCCTATTGAATTCCAAATTCACACTTTTAAATTAGCTGCAGATTTACTAATTGATTTGGATCAAGCACAAAAAGAGAGAATCCAGCAGTTGAACCAGCTGGATGAGATGAGGCAGCAAGCAGAACAAACCACCACCCTCATGAAAAAGCACAGGAGCAATGGCATGATTCACACATTAAGAAGAAGCACTTCAAGGAAGGTGACTGGGCTCTGCTTTTTGATTCAAAATTCAAGGATCATAAAGCTAAGTTCACCACCCATTGGATGGGCCCTTATGAAATTGTTCAGGCTTATGACAATGGTTCAGTAAAACTCCAAACTATTGATGGCAAAGGTCATTCTTTCACAGTCAATGGTCATCGCCTGAAGCTGTACAACAAGCCCATCAGCAAGCAAGATTTTCTGCATACACTATCTCAGCAAGAAGAGGTTGAGGTACTGCAGCCCTCAGCTGCAGTATCACTGCCTTAGTTTTATTTCCTTTCAATTTCAAAATCAAGAAGAAAAATACAAAAAAAAAAGAAAAAGAAAAAACAAAAATAATAAAAAATAAATAAATAAATAAATAAATAAAACAAAAACTAAAAAAAATAATAATGGGTTAGATGTGAAAACCAGTATCTGGCACAATCTAACCCCGAATTCCTACCTGAAAACCAATTTATTGGCGGGTATGAATTCTATTTCTGTTGTTCATTGTTTCATTTCTCAGTTGCATCATGACTTGAGGACAAGTCAAACTTTCAGTCGGGGAGAGGGAGACATCTGTTCTGTTACTTTTATCTCTCCCTTGTAAATTCTTCAGATTTCTTATTCTATATTTCACTGTAAATTTCCAACAGCAGCTTGTTACCAGCATTCCAGACTTTAACAAATAAGTTGTTCTGTCATGATTTTCAGAGGGACCTAGTTATAAATATTTTGCAGGGGGACCTGTTCTGTTCAAGACATCTATGCTATTAATACCAGTAGCAATGGGACCTGTTTAAGATATTCATAAGGGACCTGTTAAAGCAATTGACACCTGTTTGAGACATTCCAACCAGCAGTAAAGGGACCTGTTTAAAACATTCAGTTGGGACCTGTTAAAAAAATTCTTGACATCAAAGGCTACTTCAACAGACTTCCACCAAGCTTTTACAAGGATTTGGGCACCAAGACTTCCAGCAAATTGCAAGCTCAGTGAACCTGTAACAATACAAAGAGCTGCATGAACATCTTCAGTTTTCCAAGGGACCGATTACATTTTCAGTCTTCAAAAAGGGACCTGTACATTCCAATTTTTCAAAGGGACCTGTTACATCTTCAAAACTTTTCTCAAAGGACCTGTGTATTCAACCTCCCTCAGAGGACCTGTCAAAAAGAACAGTCAAAAGGATTAGCAACTCAGCATGTCAAATGATCAACAAAAGAGTAATGTATTTCTGTTCTTGGGCATTTAATTTCCTAGATTAGTTTTTAATGTAATTTTGGTGACTATAAGCTGTTGTAATTGATTTCAAGGACACCTTCATACATCCACTTATCACCCTTATCCCACCAAGTTTCATCATTTCCCTACATCAACCTATCCCTAAAACCCATCACCAACACATTCACCATGTCATATACCCTACAGGCATACCAACATTCTCTACATGACCGAGTATAATTGAAAAGGGCACGTGGTGAGCTGTGTGTTTGTTTTAAAAAAAAAAATACAAAGGATGAGATAGAAGCGGCCTATATATATATTCTTCACCCCATACAGTCAAATCATAACAAGCGGCCTATATGTTTTACACCACACACACCCGAATCATAACCTCGCCACCCAGCATTATAGCTCAGCACTATGGGTACGCTCTCAGCGTTCTTATGCTAACATGCATACAAGCGTACAGCACTCTGTTTTTAAATGAATGATTACATTGTAAGGCGAGTACAGGTTATTTCACATCCTTTCCACCCTCGGTTCCCATAACTTACAAAGTGAAAGAGTGAAGCAAGGAACGCAGGGAGATTGTTATCATTCGAGTAGAGTTACAAAGTGAAAGAGTGAAGCAAGGAACGCCGAGGAGATTGTTATCATTTGAGTGGGGTTACAAAGTGAAAATCTGAACAAGGAGTGTTGCGGAGAGTATCACTGTTTGGGGTCAGTTTACACAGTGAAACCAGTGAGCGCCGAAAAGGGAAGCATCACCATTCTATCTCTAACTCCCACCACAGTCACATCGACCAGCCAAGCACCATAATTGAAGACTGAAGGAAGCGATATATGCCAGGTAACCAACTTGACATTTCTGTGTTAAAATTTTAAGGGTATAGACAGACAAGGGTTAGAGGCACAACCCTCTGCCATCACCATCACTAATAGGGTCGAACCCAGTACATTCGATAGCTCACAATACCATGAGGACTGTATTGAGATTCTTAGAGAAACACAGTGGCTACCTTTTCTGGAAAAATTCCATGGGAGTAATGAAGAAGTCACAAAACAATTTGCCTTTACCTTTAATGGAGAAAAGGCCCTAATAGGAAACTTCTCCTTCAGAATATCAGAGGATACTATAGCTCAGGCAATTGGAATCAGTCCTGAAGGAGAGAAGTACTTCAAAACCAAGCAATTCAAGGAGAAATCATGGACACAGTTCATGTCCAGATCTAGAGTTTCCTCAGTAAACTGGAAGAAGGGAGTTCCAAGAAGCTGGTTAGTTCATCCTTGGGATGAAATGGTTTACATTCTTCAGAAGTTTATAACCTGTGAAGGTAGATACAACATTGTTTATCTATACCACATCAAGCTACTCCTCCATTTAACGAAACAATGTGTAATCAGTGTGCCATATTTTCTGCTGCAAAGTTTAACAAAGATGGCCAAAACTATACAGAAACAAAAAGGGAATGAGGACAAAAGCCTGTACCATTTTGGCCTGATTAAAATCCTCATTGAACATGAGTTGCGGAAGCGAGGGAAGCCATGGAAAGAATTCCTAGCTTTCAACCAAATCAGAGATGAGGAGGAAAAAGAAGAAGTGCAAGAAGATTCTGGGTTTATGAAGGACATAGATGAGGAAATTCCAGTGTCCAAGGCCAACAGAGCACCTCAACCTGTGGGCAGCATAAGGACCAGGAACATGCAAAAAGAGGATGCCAAGAGGGCTGAGAAAGACAAAATTTTTACCACCTACTCCCGAAGAACAAGGAGGACACCAAAAACTCAGCTGCAAGAAGACCAATTTGAATCTCATGCCCTGCACAAATGGATGTTGAAAGTGGTGATCATTCACCACCAGCACCAGAAGTTGAAATAGAGGTGGAAAGCCATAACAAACAAGAAAAATGTTCACCACCTCCCACCAAAAGACAGAAGAAGTTAGAAAAACAAATTGAAGAATTGAAAGAAGAGCTCATGGAAGCTAACATGTTGGAAAAGGTTATTAAAAGAGAAAATTAAATGCTCAGGGCGCAAAGCAAAGAAACACAGAAGACAAATGAAAAGCTAAAGGAAAGAATCAGTGAGTTAGAGACTGAGCAATCTGAGATTTCCAACTGGGCCACTAAGTGGTACAATCAGAAAAAGGCTCTTAAAGAGAAATATAAAAAGTTAAAGCAGGAGCTCAAGGGACAGAAGGATCACCAGGTGAAGAAGAATGTAGATACCTTGCTCAAGGCAGCAGAGATCCATGCAGGCACAGAGTTCAAGGGGAGTACTTCTGGGGTAGCATGAGGACATGCTAAGTCCTTAAGTCGGGGAGAGATGTTGGTATCATCCTAAGACCCTTTTTCCTTCCCAAAAACATATCATTTATCCATACATTTTCATCATATATTCCTCAAAACCCTTGAATATTGATTATTAATCGTTTTATAGTTATTAAATTGCATAGAAATTAATTTAGGGGTTTTATGTTCCAGAATTAGAGGTTTTTGATGACATGGTTACAGGAAGTACCCACATCCTGTAATGAGCTTACCGTTTGACATGTGGCGCAGTAGAAGAGCTAGAACGAAAGGCATGGGCGAAAAGCAGAATGTCCAAGCATGGACAAACACCTATCTCCCAGCCAAATCGAGCCTCCTATGCATGCGGTCAACTTAAGTCAAAGCAGGGTACTCTGACAAATAAAAGCAGCAACATCATCGTTCTATTTTTCATTTTTGATTTTTGTTCTTTTTGAAACATATAGCATGGAAACATTTTGAAAAGGCTATGTAATAAAAGCGGCAACAACACTATGTACATTCATTGTATCGATGACATGGCTGTGCGTACGCATATGTAAATACAGTTAGTTTAATGTTTGAAGGTTAATCGTTGAATCGTTTTTCTCAGAACAGAGTTTTAGTTTTAATACAAAGACATATTTACAGTCACGAAGTGTGTATACCCTTTGCATTGGTTTGATTGCTGAACGGTGATAGCCAGTATATCCTTAGGACGCGGACGGGCCCTGCGTTCTTCGATTGGTATACTGTCCATTCGTTTTGTTACATTTCAGTTCTTATATGTTGCACAGCGTTTGTATTAGAATCGATTTATATATATCATATGGTTTGCATCACAGTATCGGTTTACATAGCTATTGATTTACATAGCATACGGGTTGCATAACATTTATATAAGCTTTCGATTCCTACAGCCTTTGAATTTCATTACATAGATATGGTGTGCGTTTATGAACGGTTTATGGTTATGTTGAATGGTCAGCACTAGGATCTGGAAGGGAGTCTTGTAAGGGATTCGGTCCCTGTGTGACTTATAGATGCATTCTCATAAACTCTGTTTCATTTCTCAGTTCATTTATGCTCTCTTTATATAGTTTGATAGTGTAAATATCTTTGCATGCTGTGTGTGTTTACCAAACAAGGGTTTTCTGAGTGATACCTCTGTAAGGAGGTTAGAATCATTGCCACAGTCATACACAGTACTTAGATTCGTGATTTGATTTGATAGATACATCTCATAACCAGCATTTTAATCAAGTATATCAGTAGGGTAATCTAGGTGTGTGAATGATAGGCTGCAAATCCCGATCTTCCGTAAAGAAGCCTTGTAACCTACCTCATAATCACCTGGTCGGTAATTCTTTATGTCTATATATTTTAGACCACGCCTCTAAGCTTACGCACCTCGGTCGATATTAAATATAGAGTCCAGTCTAGTACCCTAGCTGGAACCACTACAAAGAGATCAACAATGCAGTAAGGGACTGCACCAGAATGTTAGAAGAGTCATTCGAGGTCCTGATCAATCTGCAGGAGGACCCTAACATCCAGTGCTTAGAGACAGAGATGTGTGAGCTCCAACAGCAATATGATAGGGTCAAAGGGATCATGTAGATGGTGGCCCTCACTCAGAGGCTCACGTAAATGCAACAGGCCAAAGCACTGAAAGAGCAAGTGGACGCAACACGGCACATAGAAGCAATTTTGAAGGTGCGTGTTCAGCCTTGGATTGACGAGGAATTCATCATTACAACAACAATTGAAGGCAAGATCAAGCAAATGCAGGGGACGTAGGAATGGATGCAGGGAATCAATGTTAACACCATGGTCTCGAAACAACGTGTGCAAGAGATTCAGCAGGAAGCCGCTAAGTGCGCTACCGACCTTACAGTTGTTCAAGTAGAATTAGAGGGTCTCCATGCAAAGATCTCCACACCAACAAAGTGATTTGAGGGCGAGTCATGATGTTTGTGTTGGGGGCTTGTTGGGCGTGGAATCCCCTCAAGGCATGTTTTAGGGCTTAAAGCCCAAGTTTTGACTAAGTCCATTGTAAAGACTCCACAAATTTTGGGCGTGGAACACGAAGTAATAATAGAGTCATAGGGTTGTCTACCCTTCTTTTTGTAATGTAATGTTGGTTTGAAAGATCTACCCATGGTTTGCGGACCATGGGATTGTATAAATAGAGTGAGGCTCTAAGTGTAGAAATAAAAATGGAGCATGATGAATCTAAGAATTTGATGAAGCATTGAGTCAAAGTGTAAGTCATGTCTTTGGGTCGTAGAGTAGGAGAAGGGTCTGCAGCTGAGTGCGCAGGGCAGGTCGAGTCTGTAACCGTGGGAAGAATTAATAAAAGAGAAGTTTACCATATTTCTGGGTATCTTTTCTTGTTTCATGCATTATTCGGTATGAATAGCAAGTTTACTATTTATTTAATGTGTAGACTCATATGAATGTGTTGAATAAGTAAATATAAAATAAGGCATCTGTTTACGTGAAGATAACTAACTAGTGTAAGAAGATAAGAACTCAGGTGTAACTTAAGGAAATAGTGCAGATCACTGCTCTAGTAGCGTGAAAGCCCCACAACCCCTAGTTAGGGTTGTGCAAAGGCGAAAATATCAAGGTGTGAAGTCCAGGGAAGTAACCTGCATGAAGGGACTCACAGTTGGACCGAATCAACCCCTTAGACATCTCAAGGGTGCAGAAACTTGGTTCCAACACCCCCCCATATTACTTGGGTGAGACCTCAGTCTACACTCCGCAGACTGTTGCCAAAAGGGCCAGTAGTATAAGGATTTGTTTGGCTAATTAACTCCTAACCTGGGTCATACCCCTACAAGCCAACACTTTCAAGTAGTTTTATGCAATTCCAATTTTCTAACAATAGCATTATGATGAATGAATTTGTGATGAGGAATATCAAGGATCTCCTAAGTTAGGAGCCTCTTTCATTATTTATTTGTGCATCTTAAGCTGTTGTCAATTAATGGTTTTTTATTTCTATTCATCAAGTAATATTGTAGAAGAAGGACACAAATGGATCTCCTAAGTTAGGAGCCACTTCATCTCACATATATTGCATCAGTGAATTATAAATTATTTAATTAGATTTATATTTACAATATGTATTTCCTTAGTTCTTCATATTTTATCTTCTAATCTTGACTACATCTGATATCCAAACATTTTGGACATGCCACCAAGTTCTACAAACCTGGATTGATAATGAAATACTTGTGTTAATTTGTGTTAATAAATTAGACCAACAGAGTACATACACAAATTCTTGGAGGCATACTTTCATGATTGGTCAGTCTTTGGACTATTGAAAAATCATGTTGTGAAATTAAGGCTTATGTTGGACATATGTAGGCAGTACCAAATCTCGTTGAACTTAAATAAATGTATATTTTGTGTGCCTTTTGGCATATTATTGGGGCATTTTGTATGCAATTAGGGTTTGATGGTGGATCCTCTGAAGATAGATGTCATTGTGAATTTACCTCCATGAAAAATAGTGAGGGCAGTGCACAGTACATTGGAACACACTAGATATTATAAAAAATTCATTAAGGGGTATGCGCAGATAACCGCGCCAATGGATAAACTATTGAAGAAAGATGTGACTTTTCAATGGAATGAAGAATTCCAGAAAAGTCTCGATATATTGAAAGAAAAGATGGTAATTGTGCCTATCTTGGTTTTCCCATAATGGAATAATGATTTTTATGTTCATGTAGATGCATCTCGCATAGCTTAGGAAACAAGGGAATAACAGACCAGTATAGAAGACAATCTCCCTGATGAAGAGTTGTTTGCAATCATGATTGCTATCAACGAATGTTATTCAGTTTTTGGCTATAGGAATGGCCCCTAGAGAATACACTATGAAGAAGTAGAAGGAATTAGTGTTGAAGGCAGTTGATTTTTCATTGATAGCAGGACATTTGTATAAGATGGGACCAAATGAAATACTGCACAGGTATGTCCCCGAACATGAAAGACATACTATTTTCACAGAAGTTCATGGAGGCATAGCTAGTGGACATTATGCGGGGAAGGATACTATGAAAAAGGTCTTAAGAGCAGGATTATGGTGGCCCACACTACACAATGATGCAAAGGAATATTGTCAATAATGTGATGTATTTTAGAGAACTAGGAAGCCATCAAGAAGGGATGAAATGTAATTGGTGCCATAGATGACATTGTAGGCCTTCAACAATGGGCCATTGATTTTGTTGGACCTATCAACCCACCTAGGAAGACGACTGGTGCAAGGTATATAATCAAAACATTGATTATTAGACAAGGTGGGCTTAGGCACAAGAAGTAAGGGATTAAAACACAAAAATTGCTGCGAAGTTCATTTTTGAGTATATTTTGTCCAGATTTGGGTGTCCAAAGGACTTGATGAGTGATAAAGGATCACATTTCCTGAATAATACCATTGAGGCATTGACTGAAGAATTCTAGGTGTATCATCAGAAGAGCACTCCATATCACCCTCAGGAAAATGGCACAGTCGAAGCTTTTAACAAGATTTTGGAAAATGCACTAACCAAAGTGTGAAATGTGAATAGAGATGATTGGGATATGAGAGTTCCAATGGTGTTATGGGATTATAGAACCACATGCAATAAGATGATAGGCCAGATACCTTTTAGGTTGGTTTATGCGTAAGAAGTTTTGATGCCCATGGAGAATATTGTGCCAAGCTTAAGGATTTAGCCTTTACAGACATGGTCAACCCTGACATAATAGAGGAAAGAATGGTGCAATTGCTCGCATTAGAGGAAGACAGATTTGTAGCAGGATTTCAATAGCAGGTGTAGAAAGAAAGAGAAAAATCTTGGCATGACCGACATATCAACCAAAAGACATTCCAGGAAGGAGAGATTGTCCTTCTGTATGACATTAAATTCACAAAGTTCCCATAAAAGTTTAAGATGCATTGGTTGGGCCCTTATATCATCAAGCATATCACAGATGGAGGCGCAATTCAATTGGCGAAGTTGAATGGAGAATTGATACCAGGGAGGGTGAATAGAAGTTGATTAAAACTATATAGGGACAACCCTGCCATGGTAACTTCACTTTAAAAAGAAAGAAGGAAAGTCTTAGTGCCACCTTTGTTGGAAATAATACTGAGAGGGGGGGTGAATCAATATTATTAATTTCTTTTCAATAAACCATCCAGATTTATGCTTTAAATTATTCTTCCGAAACTGATAATTAACTTGTATGTCAGTACCATAAAATGATGAACAAGAACAGTTAAAAACAGATTGTCACACAACGGAACACCAAATATAAGGTGGAAACCCAATGTGGGTGAAAACCACCTGCTGCAATATGTCTCTATCTTCTTTCAAATAGAATTTCTTTTACAATGAATTTGTATTGGTGCAGTCCTTTACCAGTACGCAGGCTGCAACCTGCAGAGAGCTACAACCCTCTCTCATTTTCCAATCTCTCCTGGAAGGGAGCTACAACCCCCTACTTTGTTCAAGGACCACGTTTCATTAATTTTCAGACTGGATCCAAGAAGATCAAATGGTCATCAAGTATAAACAAATCTTCAAAATTACCCAAGCATCAGATCAATATATATTTTCTTTATACAACAGATCTTCCAAAGTCACCCAAGTGCCAACCCAAGCACTAGATCAAAATATAAATAAATGCTCGATCTGGTCACCCATTAAAAACAGAGGTTGTTTATGCCGAAATCAGAACACAATGCAGAGGATATACATATAACAGTGCACCCGGAAGCTAGACACAAGACAGACCCAATATGCGCACCCAGAATCCTTTAGCGAACAGCAGAGGAGGCTATATCAGAGTTAAAGAATGACTACTGCTTAAAAGAAACCCTGCGGTTGGCTGCTCTTATGCTACTTACTGAACTGCAATACACCCGAAGCAATGCAATTTCTCTCGATGAAATGTCTGAACTTCAAGCCTGCGATCCTTTGCTTTGTTCTGCGTGCATTCTCCTAGATTGAGGTTCAGTAATTGCTCCTTAACCGATCACAAGAATGCCAATCAATTCTCCCTTAAGATCTTCAATTCATGATCGATGCTTTGCCAAAGGATCTCTTTTCTTCTTATATAGTCATGCTTTTGATAAAACCATGAGTCAAAACCAGAGGATCCGAAATCTTGAGGCTCGCTTGCTTTGACCGATGATTTAAGTGATAAAAATAGCGGGAAAGCGAAAAACAAGTCCAAACAACAAAAGGCGGACTTTAAACTTAATGCACCCATAAAAATAATATATCGGGTCCGCTCCTTATCGCTGTATAACATCGTCTATTTGCCGATGGCCGATCCGATGGATCAGATGCGACATGCCCATTAACCAGCCTATATATATATATATATATATATATATATATATATAGATATATATATATATATATATATATATATATATATATATATATATATAGATATATATATATCGGGTCCGCTCCTCATCGCTAACAATGCATGCCCATATCATGGCTTATTCCTGACTTCCGATCCGATGGATCGAATGCGACATGCCCATTAACCATGTTTTATATATATATCAGGTCCGCTCCTTTTATCGCTATCGGCGATTAGATGTGGGAAGCCTTTATAAAATGGGTGATTACCGTGGATGCGATGTTAATATATGTTGCCTTTAATGCTTCCATCGAGTCTGCCACCTCTTATCGCAATCGGAGGATTGGGGTGGGCAACCCTTTATGCATTGCGATATACTGCAGATGTGATATTATTATAAACCAAAAGCAATATGCCGTTGGGTCCAATGCAATCGGAGGTTTCAACAGTGTTACATACCCGAACCACCGATGCGCATATATGCCGAAATACATGAATTAACACATATAACTATGTTTATCCACCCAGAGGGGGAAATGCATACATGCTATTGTTTATTATTTAATACATATATATATGGGATTTAAGCGCCCAAACACCTCCCGATAGTATTAATGAATGCATATATGGGATTTGATCGCCCGAACAACTCCCGATAGAGTTAAAGCATGCATATATGGCCTGATGATTCCCGGTAGTGATTAAGCATGCATCCAAGGGTTATATAGGCCCAATTCCTCCCGATAAGCTCTTTATATATGAGACTGCGCCTCTATTGCTCCGATAAGCTCCCAATGGCTCAATGGCTTCCGATAACTGCTTCTTTGGCATATATAAGAGAGATGTTCATCTATGAGAGGGTTGCCATCAAGTACAACATATGTCCATAATGCCATAATGCCAACAATCTCCCCCTTTGGACTTGATGGCAACAATACCGACCAAAAAGCACTCTCCCCCTTTGTCATCAAGGGCAAAGGGTGGATATCTGCTTCTCCTGACTATTTCTCCCCCTGAGAGCTTGCTCCTCCTGATTTCTCCCCCTGAGAACCTGTTCCGCCTGATTATGATCCGGATTCGGAAAGTGACATCAACTTCAGAATCTTCTGGCAACCATTTCATTCCACAACAAATGGTGACACCATGTCCTTTATGACAGAAAGGCGAGCTATTCTGGCTACGTATAATACAGAGACCGCCCTGTTTTTCCCTTCAGCTGGTGCCGTTAATTGAACTCGGCACCTTTATTGCCATGGATATTGAGACAACCAAGAACATATTACTCCTTCTGTAATACTATAATGCCAACAATGAATTATGCTCCCCCTGAACCTTGTATGCGTATACCCCATAAGAACCTCACGTACAAGCGCCAATCTGAGAATTAACAATAGGATGATGCGTCGACAACCCCCAAATTTTTCCTGAGGTATTCAAAAGTTTCCCTGGGCAATGGTTTGGTAAATATATCAGCCACTTGTTCCTTAGAAGAAACATAATCCAACTTGACCTTTTGTTCAAGCACTTGTTCCCTGAGAAAATGATACTTGATCGGTATGTGCTTGGTTTTTGAATGCATGACTGGGTTCTTTGAAATGTTGATTGCACTTGTATTATCACGTAAGATGGAGATAGGTGGAGTACAAGTGATTGAAAATCCTGCAAGGTCTACATCATCCAAAGAAGTTGAGTGCAACAAGATGCAGCAGCCACATATTCTGCTTCAGCTGTAGATAAGGCAATTGAACTTTGTTTCTTGCTGAACCATGATACTAGTCTGGAACCCATAAAGAAAGCACCACCACTTGTGCTCTTCCTGTCATCCACACTTCTGGCCCAATCTGCATCTGTGTAAGCATGGAGTGTGAGATCCGTGTTTCTAGGATACCATAAGCCATAGTTTTGAGTACCTTGAAGATATTTGAAGATTCTCTTAACTGCCTGAAGATGAGTTTCCTTAGGATTGGCCTGAAATCTTCCAACTATTCCCACTGCATGCATGATGTCTGGCCCGGTACCTGTCAGATAAAGTAGACTTCCAATCATAGATCTGTAGGTTGGTTGATGAACTGCTGCTGATTCATCATTCGCACTAAGACTGCATCCTGTAACCATGGGGATACATACTAGTTTTGAATCTTCCATGCCATACTTCTTCAAAATATGCTTGAGGTACTTTGTTTGAGACAAGAAGATACCGTCTTCATTTTGTTGGATTTGCAATCCAAGGAAGTATGTCAGTTCTCCTAGCAGGGACATTTCGAATTCTTTCTGCATTACCAAGGCAAAGCTTTGACTCATCGCTCCTTCATTGCTGCCAAAGATAATATCATCTACATACACAACAAGTATTAGCAATTTGTCATTTTCAATATTTATATAAAGATTGCTATCTGCTGATCCTTTTGAAAAACCTTGTTGATGAAGATATTTGTCCAAGCGGTAGTACCAAGCCCTTGGAGCCTGTTTAAGACCATAGAGAGCCTTATTCAATCTGCATACAAGATTTGGATCATTCCCAAGAATGCAACCATCTAGTTGTTCAATGTATACTTCTTCTTCTAAGTCTCCATTTAGAAAAGCTGATTTCACATCCATTTGAAAAACTTTGAACTTTTGAAAGCTTGAGAGAGAAAGGAACATTAGGATGGCCTCAAGTCTTGCAACAGGAGCAAAAGTTTCTTCAAAATCTATTCCTTCTTGTTGGGCATACCCTTTACACACCAGTCTTGCCTTGTTTCTAATTACCTCCACATTTGTGTTCAACTTATTTTTGAAAATCCATTTTGTTCCTATGACATTCTTATCCTTTGGTCTAGGAACCAACTCCCAAGTGTTGTTCTTTTCGATTTGTTCAAGTTATTCATCCATTGCATTGACCCAACATTCATCCTTGCATGCCTCTCTTACATTTTGTGGTTCAGTGGAGGAGAGTAATGCCAAATAGCTTGAAGCTTCTGCAGTTGATCTTCTTGTTTGTACGCCTGCCTCTTTTTGTCCCAAAATTTGAGATTCTGGATAATTCTTCTGTACATACCTGGATGGAGTCTTCTCTTCTATCATTATCTATTCTTCGGGTGCCTCTTGAGGTTATTTTTCTTCATCATTGGTCTGATTTGGAGGGTAGTCTTCATCTTCTTCGATATTTTCATACCTTACTTGCCTAGGAATGTATCCCTTTTCATCAACCACTACATGAATGCTGTCAACAATTCTTCCAAGTCTCTTATTGTAACACTTATATGCTTTTCTGTGAGGAGAATAACCAAGGAGAATGCCTTCGTCTGCTCTAGGCTCAAGTTTTCCAAGCTGTTCATCAATATTCTTAATATAGCATTTGCTCCCAAAAATTTTGAAGTGCTTTACGGAAGGAATCTCACCATACCAGAGCTCATGTGGAGTTTGAGTGTTGTTCACTCAGACATTTGTTTTGTTGAGAATAACAACCGCAGCAAATGCAGCTTCACCCCAGAAGGTTGCGGGAGTTCCAGACTCATCAAGCATAGCACGAGCCATTTTTTGGACTGTTCTGTTCATCCTTTCCACTACTCCATTTCGCTGAGGAGTCCTAGCTGTAGAGAATTCCCTTCTTATTCCATGTTCTTCACAGAAATCGAAAAGTTCATTTGAGGTAAACTCCCCACCTCTGTCGGACCTGAGGCACTCAATTTTTTAATCTGATTCATTTTCAGCCAAGGCTTTGAAGGATTTGAATTTTTCGAATGCTTCGTCTTTGTGCTTCATAAGTCCTAACCAAACAAACCTGGAGAAGTCGTCAATGAATAATATCAAGTATTCTTCTCCTCGAGGTGTCCTTGTCCTAAATGGACCACATACATCTGCATGGACTAGCTCAAGAGGCTTGCTAGCTGATCCTTCCTTCTCAGGAAAGTTAGTTCTGGTTTGCTTACCAAACTGACATGATTTGCATATGGTGTTGTCTGGAATTTTGATATCTGGAAGACCACAAACTGCCTGGTATTTGCATGCTTTCCTTATTTGTGAAAATCTTAGATGCCCCAACCTCCGGTGCCATAACCAGTGTTCATCATCCTTTCTCAAATATCATTGTTGTTGTCCTTCTTCAAATATGTATAGATTATTTGGAGTTCTTCTACCTTTGATCACTGTTTTTCCTGTATCAATATCACAAACACTACATTCATTTGATCGAAATACTACCTCGGTTCCTTGATCGCACATCTGACTAACACTCAACAGATTATGCTTCAGACCATCAACAACATTTCCAGCTTTGACCTTTTCTTTCAACTAAGCAGTGCCTTTTCCTTTTATGGCTGCAGGGGTATCGTTTCCAAAAGAAACCTTCTTTCCCTTTTCTAATGCAGTATATGATTCAAGTTTTTCTTTATCCCCTGTCATATGCTTCGAACATCCGCTGTCGATATACCATAGATTTTCCTGTCCTTCTCCATAAAAAGCTATCCCACATCTTTCTGGTTGTGGTTCCTTCATTCTCCATGTTTTGGCATTTGCGGTTTGTTCCTTCTGAGTGGTCTTCCAAAACCTACTCCTACATTCAGAATCTTCATGACCGAAATTATTACAAATAGAACATTCAACTTCATTTTCAAGGGCCGAAAATTTTTTATAAGTCCTTTTCGTGATTCCAGTCATATTCCTTTGTTTTGGAGCTTCTCTAGTCATGATTGTCTTATAGGCAACACATTGAGCTGCTTTGTGCCCAAAGTTATGGCAAGAGAAACATTGGCCATTGAAGAAACTCCTGCGATTATCAAATCTATCATCCATACGATTGTAGTTTCCACTGACATTCATTCTTGAGGCAAACTGGGAAGATTTTACCTGTGGCTGATTGTAGCTTCTATTTGTCCTTAAGGTAGCTTGCCCTTGATTTTCTTGATAATCTTTGTTCGTTCTTGATGTAAACTATCCCTGATTTACCTGATGATTTCTATTAGGCCTTTGCTCGCTCCTCCTTGCTGCATCAAGATAACTTTTGGAGGTGGATGCTTGAGATGTTTCTCCATTATATCCTAGACCTGTCTTGATTAGTGGAGAACGCTGCACATTGATAATCTCATCCAGAGTTTCAGATCCTTTAACAAATTTAAGATTAATAGCTTTTGTTTTCTCAATCTCCTTTCTAAGACCAACAATCTCACATTCCAATTTTTCAAGATGTTTTTCCCTTTCAGCCAGTTGACATTGCAGAGAATCAATAATCGCATTTCTCTCTTCTAAGCAAATTTTGAGATTAGACATCTCTTCATAAAAACCTTCTACATCTATAGCATCCATGTAGTCATCATCTTCAAAAGCCATTAAAAGTTTATACTCATTACCTCGTTCATCTTCGTCACTATTTGAAAGTCCATCACTATCTTCATGAGTGTAATAGCTTTTCTTATTTGCATTCTATTTCTTGTTCCATCTAACAGGTTCCTTCCCTATGTCAATCTTATCCTTGTGAGGACATATGGCAGCATAGTGACCGACTCTTCCACAAGCAAAGCATTTCAAAGGTAACTTACCTCGGAACCGTCCAGTACCCCGTTGAAGATTTATGACAAAATTTGATTCTTCTTCTTCTTCTGACAAGTGTCCTGACTCATAGTACTCGCCTTTGCCTGAAGCCTTGAAGGCAGCTTCTCTCCTGTCTGATGGACATCCTTTCCTCATTTCATAAGCAGTTAGAATTTCGTGCAGCTGTGACATTTTAAGGCTTTGTAGATTCTCTTTTTCTTCTATTGCAGAAACTTTAGATTCAAACCTAGGAGACAAAGATCTTAGAACTTTTTCAACCACAACAGCCTCTTTTATTTCTTCACCCAAATTTTTCATACAATTAACAATCTCATCTACACGAAGAAAATAGTTAGCCACACTTTCATCATTATACATCCTGAGATTTTCATACTGAATCCTGAGGGTTTGAAGTTTTGCTCGTTTTACCTGATCATCTCCTTCATAGCTCAGAAAAATCTTGTCCCATATCTCTTTGGCGGATTTAAACTGCATTACCTTGACAAATTCTGATTGAGATAGGCATCCTAATAGAGTATTGACCACCTTTACATTTGTTTCATATTTATTCTTCTCAGCCGGATCTGTAGGAATTGCTGATGGAAAATTATACCCTGTATCTATGATATCCCAGACTTCTGTACCAAGATATTGAAGATAGGCAGTAACTCTTACCTTCCAATAAATGAAGTTTGTCCCATCAAAAATTGGTGGCCTGATTGATGCTTCCCTTTCGTAGTTGCCCATGATGAACGATCTTCCTTCAAGCGATCAAGCTTCTTCTGAAGGACCTGCTCTGATACCAATTGCTGGAAATAATACTGAGAGGGGGGGTGAATCAGTATTATTAATTTCTTTTCAATAAACCATCCAGATTTATGCTTTAAATTATTCTTCCGAAATTGATAATTAACTTGTATGTCAGTACCATAAAATGATGAACAAGAACAGTTAAAAACAGATTGTCACACAACGGAACACCAGATATAAGGTGGAAACCCAATGTGGGTGAAAACCACCTGTTGCAATATGTCTCTATCTTCTTTTAAATAGAATTTCTTTTACAATGAATTTGTACTGGTGCAGTCCTTTACCAGTACGCAGGCTGCAACCTGCAGAGAGCTACAACCCTCTCTCGTTTTCCAGTCTCTCCTGGAAGGGAGCTACAACCCCCTACTTCGTTCAAGGACCACGTTTCATTAATTTTCAGACTGGATCCAAGAAGATCAAATGGTCATCAAGTATAAACAAATCTTCAGAATTACCCAAGCATCAGATCAATATATATTTTCTTTATACAGTAGATCTTCCAAAGTCACCCAAGCGCCAACCCAAGCACTAGATCAAAATATAAATAAATGCTTGATCTGGTCATCCATTAAAAACAGAGGTTGTTTATGCCGAAATCAGAACACAATGCAGAGGATATACATATAACAGTGCACCCGGAAGCTAGACACCAAACAGACCCAATATGTGCACCCAGAATCCTTTAGCAAACAGCAGAGGAGGCTATATCAAAGTTAAAGAATGACTGCTGCTTAAAATAAACCCTGTGGTTGGATGCTCTTATGCTACTTACTGAACTGCAATACACCCGAAGCAATGCAATTTCTCTCGATGAAATGTCTGAACTTCAAGCCTGCGATCCTTTGCTTTGTTCTGTACGCATTCTCCTTGATTTAGGTTCAGTAATTGCTCCTTAACTGATCACAAGAATGCCAATCAATTCTCCCTTAAGATCTTCAATTCATGATCGATGCTTTGCCAAAGGATCTCTTTTCTTCTTTTATAGTCATGTTTTTGATAAAACCATGAGTCGAAACTAGAGGATCCAAAATCTTGAGGCTCGCTTGCTTTGACCGATGATTTAAGTGATAAAAATAGTGGGAAAGCGAAAAACAAGTCCAAACAACAAAAGGCGGACTTTAAACTTAATGCACCCATAACAATAATATACCGGGTCTGCTCCTTATCACTCTATAACATCGTCTATTTGCCGATGGCCGATCCGATGGATCGGATGCGACATGCCCATTAACCATGTTTTATATATATATATATATATATATATATATATATATATATATATATATATATATATATCGGGTCCGCTCCTTTTATCGCTATCGGCGATTAGATGTGGGAAGCCTTTATAAAATGGGCGATTACCGCGGATGCGATGTTAATATATGCTGCCTTTAATTCTTCCATCGGGTCCGCCACCTCTTATCGCAATCGGAGGATTGGGGTGGGCAACCCTTTATGCATTACGATATACTGCGGATGAGATATTATTATAAACCAAAAGCGATATGCCGTCGGGTCCAATGCAATCGGAGGTTTCAACGGTGTTACATACTCGAACCATCGATGCGCATATATGCCGAAATACATGAATTAACACATATAACTGTGTTTATCCACCGAGAGGGGGAAATGCATACATGCTATTGTTTATTATGTAATACATATATATATGGGATTTAAGTGCCCAAACACCTCCCGATAGTATTAATGAATGCATTTATGGGATTTGATCGCCCGAACAACTCCCGATAGAGTTAAAGCATGCATATATGGCCTGATGACTCCCGATAGGGATTAAGCATGCATCCAAGGGTTATATAGGCTTGATTCCTCCCGATAAGCTCTTTATATATGAGATTGCGCCTTTATTGCTCCGATAAGCTCCCAATGGCTCAATGGCTCCCGATAACTGCTTCTTTGGCATATATAAGAGAGATGTTCGTCTATGAGAGGGTTGCCATAAAGTACAACACATGTCCATAATGCCATAATGCCAACAACCTTCAGTTGAAATTGGGCACTGGAATATAAACTACACTGCAGAAAAGAGCTTCGACATAGGAAGGTTACTTCGTGATAGTCAGGAGTATGTCAAAGTTCGTAAGAATCACAACACAAGAAGGATTGATTGCTACAATGAAAGTTGCGTTGAAGTTCGCCAGAAATATGAATGTTAAAAATGAAACTTGTCATTCAAGGAGTGGAAAAGTGAATTTATGGAGACAGGTTGGCAAGGATCTAGGGATAGATGTGCAGTTAATAAATAAAACCCGAGCAAGATATAAGCTAATGTTGGGGCTAGAATATCAAGAGCATTATAAAAGGCCGTGTCCCACCAAGATTTTAGCACTTTGCTGTCCAAGAGCTCAAAAACTTGTAAGTATTGAGAAATTATAGAAGTTGCACTACTACATGAACACTAAAGATCTCATCTGCATATTCGAAGAGAGAGGTATAGAGAGAATTATGGAAGCTACATCACCATCTGGTACACCCGTATCATTACCCTTCTTGCAGTGAAGATCATTGAGGAGGAAATCGACTCTAGAGAAGAGGACAAAGATGCAAGATAAGAAGCCCAAGAAGCTTGTTGAACCATAGCCAGAATCCCAACCCGTAAGAGACAATGAAGAGGAAGTAGAACAACAACAAATGGAGACAGAGAACACAACAATTTCATCCTCACCATATTTTCCACCTAGGAAACCCAACGCCAAACTAGTCAAAGACTCCAAGGATGCAAAGTATGGCACATTTACACCATTGCTACCAAAGAAAATACCATTTGAAGGAGAATTTCTTGGAAAAATCCCACAAAGGAATTTTGAAGACTACGACTTCAATGACCATAACAAATACCCTCAGTTCGCACTAAGTAGGTTCCTGAAGCAGGTCCATTACCTAGAAAGCAGAGTGACAATATTGGAACCACATCAGTGTCTGAAAGGGTTGGAGAAATCAAGCTTACTAAATATGTTGAACGTGTCGCACTTCAGAAAAAGTACACCTAACACAGCCTGCGTAAGACAATTGCTCGTGTTGGTGCACGAAAGATGCCTCTAGATGGGAAAGAGGATCCCCATTGACGAAATGTTGATATGGCGAATTACGAGTGTTATCACTGAAAATTATAATGCCAAAATTTCTCAGACTAGCTTGAGGACAAAGCGCATAGATCCCTTTATCAGTTTCGCAGCGCAACATCTTTTAGGTGATTTCGTAGCGAAAAACACCGACTTTGCACTAACTGCGCTACGAAATGGGGAATTCGTGCTGATACATAGCACATCTCACACCAGCTGTCATATTTTCTGCAAGAATTTTACGGGAATAGCATGTGTAAGGTCTTACATGTCGATCTTGACACGTGCAGGCTCTGTTGGCATAAAAGGGTGCTGTGAAAGCTGCCCAAGATCTTTATGATGTTGTAACCCATTATATTCTGTCATATAATATAAGAGAGCACTATGACACCTGGAAGACCCTGGCAAAAGCAAGGAATGAAGGGCGACTGTTCTCTAAGCTGGAATGGCCCAAAGATCCAGAACTGAGACAACAAATCAAGCGGTTTCATTTACTCGTGACTATCAAGGATTCTGCTGCCAATATTCCAAGGAATCTAGAGGCAAGACGCTGATTAGAATTTTTCACAAATTCTTTGTTCATGAAAATGGCATCAGCAAAACCTGTGCGAGAAATGCTTTCATTCAGTGTGTTTACGCCATATTACAAGGAAACTGTTATGTACAGTATAACGAAAAGAGAAGGGAAATATTATGCTATTAATGTCCCTCTCAAAGATGGAATTGATGATGCAAGTTTCACGCGACTTTTCAAAACTATTATTTCCAAGGTAGTCGAAATATACCAGCCGGGTGCCATTGTTCTTCAGTGTGGAACTGATTCACTTGCTGGGGATCGCCTTGGTTGCTTTAACCTATCCATCGATGGTCATGCACAGTGTGTGAGATTTGTGAAAAAATTTAATCTGCCACTATTGGTTACTGGGGGAGGAGGCTACACAAAAGAGAATGTTGCTCGTTGTTGGTCCGTGGAAACTGGAGTACTTCTTGATACAGAACTTCCTAATGAAATTCCTGATAATGATTACATCAAGTACTTCGCGCCTGACTATTCCTAAAAGATCAACACTGCTGGGAACATGGAGAATCTGAATAGCAAGACAGCCTTGACAGTAATGTGATGACGGATGAACACTCTCTTCAGCAGTACAATGCAATCGATATTCTTAAAGGATGTCTCTAAATGTTGAGTTGGATGAAGTTCTGGCTTGTGAGGCGGTTTATGCATTGTGTGTTAGGTTCGCGTGAAAAACATATGGACATGTTTTGAGAACTCATTATTACATTTGCATCAATCAAATGCTTGTCAACCTGTAGCTTCTAAATTTTCTACACATTAACAGTGACAAAGATACAATGATTGGTCTGTGATATGAAGCATGTCATGAATCAGATCTCGTGCTTCCATCATAGTGCTCTGTGACAGCAAGATTGGATTAGCAACAGTAATTCAATATTCGTTGACCTGGACTTGGATTGCAAAGATATGTGAGCAGAGCCATTCAGAGAGGTCAAAATGTGTTGCTTCCAAAGGTTGAGATATTACTAATCAAGAGTAATTCTGAGATTTGCTTTACAGTTTGATGGTGTTGATTTGCATTGCAGGAACATAAATTTAGATGCTACATATGGTACCTAAGTTTTGGACTTGTATTTATATCAAGGCACAATACTTGTAATGCAGAGGTCTCGTTTAAAACCTAATGGCCACAAATCATCAGTCCTTTCAAGAACAGATTTAAAAGAATCAGTGCAGGAACAATAGACAAAGCCT
Source organism: Pinus tabuliformis (assembly GCA_031772625.1). Taxonomy (NCBI): domain Eukaryota; kingdom Viridiplantae; phylum Streptophyta; class Pinopsida; order Pinales; family Pinaceae; genus Pinus; species Pinus tabuliformis. The sequence goes on from CM062819.1 coordinate 113,771,147, forward strand.
AGGAAATCCTCATTTGAAAAGTCATCTGATTCATCTAAAGCAATTGAAGGACTAATGGCACTTTGCATGAAAGTTCCTCAGGGATTCGCATTACCTTCTGTAGTGCAGTTGAAAGTTTGGTACAGGAAAATGGTTTTCAAAAATCAGAATCGAATATAAAATTGGAAAAAGGAAGCTGTAACGAAGGCCTTACATACGGGACTTCTGGACAGGCAGAATGATTTGGATAAGTCTGTGCTTGCGAGCAAGCCAGGTGAAAAAGAAGAACTGCGTGAAATTCATAGGTGTGAAGCAGCGACACCCAATGAAATTGGTTCAAAATCCTTGTCAGATAATTTACCTTCCGCAAAAGGATTGGTTGAATGTTCTGTATCTCGAGCAGAAGATGGAAAGAGATCATCTAAAGCTTCTCAGAAGAAGAATGAGAAAAAGTGGCTACGGTTCCAAACAGTTCTACTAAGAATTCTATTTGTGGCAAGACCTTTGAAGCTGAAGGGGAAGGCATTATTGCTAATGAATCATGTGAAGAAAATCAACAGATAGGTCCAGTGGCAATGGTTATGAAAGGTTTTGAAGCTGTTTTGAAATTACACAGCAGTTTCGTAGCGCGCTACGAAACTGCTGTAGGTGTGGATTTTAACGCAGAACAAGCTAGTTTGCATTTTGAGCGGAAATTTTGGAAAGAGAACGACAAAAGATCATGCAAGTTATCAGGTAGAGCTACAACAGCCATTCAGATCAAGACAGGTGTACCTTTAAAAAGGTGAAATGTTTTGACTCAAGTTTAAAGTTTCTGTTATAAAGCCACTTTATTACCGGTCATTAGGGTTTTGAATGAGTTACATACGAGGGATTTTGGCCTGCACACTTGCCCATCGATGAAGCCTCCAACACATCAGGAACGTGGCAGCGTTCCATATTTCAAGTCATTAAAAGCTAGAAGATAGGCTGCTATGCATTTGAGAAAGTTAAGGAATTAGGGCCGAGAAGCAAGGGACATCTCCAGCATGATTGAGTAGTTAAAGGAGTTGGCGTACAAGGTCGATATGGAGTACTAAAGACATCCAGCTCAGCCATATCAAAAGGGACCAGGTGTCAAAGAACAAAGAGAAGTCATTATGCGTGGAAGATAGAGTTAGAGTTATAGTTAGTTTAGGACTCTTAAACACTACAGTTAGTTCCTTATTGTATTTATGAGTCAGTTCAATAGCAAATAGGTGTCATTAGTGGCAATCATCGAGCTCCCCTCATGCTGGAGGAGGAAGCTCGAAGTAGTTAGAATTATGTTTCTATATATAGCTGAAACATCTATGTAATGAGGGTTGGATATTTTATAAAACAGAGGACTGTTTTGGCTTGTGTAAAAAACAGAGTTCAGTAATATAAGTTATATGCTTTTCTTCTCAGGATTCATAAAGCATTTCTATGTTCAAGATGTGTTATTTTACTTTGTCCTTCATGTCTTTTTTCAGTTGCTTAGATGAGTAATCACTCAGAATTCACTTATGCTGCTCTGACTTCCTGTACTCATCTATGAACTGTGGTTTTATAAGAGTTGTGTTTTGAACATTTAAATGTCACATGCCCTGACTTCTATGTAAAGGCAATATCATTATTTACTGAGGTTTGATTGACTCCATAAGCCCAATGGAAACTTATGTAATGTTTGTCCAGCCTTCATATGTGTTAATGTTATTTCAAGAGAGTTAGCCATCTTATTAATAGTCAAAATCAATAACCCTTTGAGAGAGCCCTCTTAGGCTAAGGAGGCTAAGCCTTAGTCAAAAGATTGGTCTGAAATAGTTACTTGAAGTCTTCCTGGTCAGCAGCCTTCCAGGACCTGATTTTGAGATAACATTTTGGTGCGTCTGCCGGGAGTCTGAAGATTACTCATTCCCGAAATTATGAAGCTGAACTTCTGAAGGTAGCAGGAGCTCAGAAGGTTTTTGAGGCTGCAAATCTACCTTGGTGACTCCATTGTTGAAGAATTCGAAATTCATAGATTCATGGTGATTCCACTGGAGTTATGAAGGACCCAGATGCTACCATTCTTATTTCAAGGTATGCATGCATAAATTTTTCAGGAATTCATGGTTTCCCAAATCATTTTCCCAAGGATGCATATTTTCTAAGGAATGGTCCAAAATTCAACGGAGAAGATTTGAGTTTAACTTTGAAGCATATATCAGATTTCTGTGATTTTACCGAGCTTCTTAGAGTTAAACATGAAGATGTTTGCATTATGTTGTTCTATGATTCATTTCAAGGGAAATGCAAACAGTGGATTGAAAGCTTTCCTGCCAAATCCATTAAGTCATTTGAAGACTTTTGGTTTATGTTTTTGGAGGAATGGATAGATAGATCAGAGTTGGTGGCAAAATCTCCTTCAATTCAAGGTTTCAAACAATGGAATAATGATCATAGTAATGGAGAAATAGATGAAAATTTTTCTTTGTCCTTGTCCTCGTATCTAAAATCATTTGACTGTAAGGCAGAGGATAATATGAAATTTTTGGATGAAGTTGCTAATGACATTGAGAAAGACATTGAAGGTTTAGAAGGTCAAATTCAGGCATATAGTTTTCATAATCATGATCATTATTTTCATAAGCTTTCTATGGCAGAGCACAAGGAGAGAGTGTTGCTTCCTTTCTCTTTCACGATTGAGGAAGTGTACACTGTTGTTGAAGATCAGTTTGCACAACCAGAAAGTTACAAGAATCATCAAGCTAATCATGTATTCTGGGATCCTATAGCTGACTACATGGAAAAGATTTACTGTTCAGCTTTCCAATTATATGTTCATCTTGAAGAACAGTTACACCTCATGCTTCCTTGGCTATTTCAGTATCTGGTTTATATATGCTTCAAGCACAGTAAGGAGATCCAAGTTTCAGATCAGATTGATGATTGGCTTCATTGGAAGTTTCATGTTCCTTGAGCTACAAGTGGAGCTTGCAGCTGATAGGGTAGGTAGGTAGGAAAGTGCAAATAAAGCTCAAGGTTGACTGAGCTATTTTTTTTTTAGTAATGGTAGATATAGACTTCTTTCTCCTACAGTGATCATCAAGTTTAAGACCCAGGTGAAGGCCCCAGAGGCTTGAAAAGGATGCTTGTCAAGCAAATTTTTGTTTGTCATAAATGGATAAGGCACTGGACCTACGAGTTCTTAGTGTACCACAAGGGCACACTATCCCAAGTGGAGCCACTGTTATCACTGAAAATTATAATGCCAAAATTTCTCAGACTAGCTTGAGGACAAAGCGCATAGATCCCTTTATCAGTTTCACAGCGCAACATCTTTTAGGTGATTTCGTAGCGAAAAACACCGACTTTGCACTAACTGCGCTACGAAATGGGGAATTCGTGCTGATACATAGCACATATCACACCAGCTGTCATATTTTCTGCAAGAATTTTACGGGAATAGCATGTGTAAGGTCTTACATGTCGATCTTGACACGTGCAGGCTCTGTTGGCATAAAAGGGTGTTGTGAAAGCTGCCCAAGATCTTTATGATGTTGTAACCCATTATATTCTATCATATAATATAAGAGAGCACTATGACACCTGGAAGACCCTGGCAAAAGCAAGGAATGAAGGGCGACTGTTCTCTAAGCTGGAATGGCCCAAAGATCCAGAACTGAGACAACAAATCAAGCGGTTTCATTTACTCGTGACTATCAAGGATTCTGCTGCCAATATTCCAAGGAATCTAGAGGCAAGACGCCGATTAGAATTTTTCACAAATTCTTTGTTCATGAAAATGGCACCAGCAAAACCTGTGCGAGAAATGCTTTCATTCAGTGTGTTTACGCCATATTACAAGGAAACTGTTATGTACAGTATAACGAAAAGAGAAGGGAAATATTATGCTATTAATGTCCCTCTCAAAGATGGAATTGATGATGCAAGTTTCACGCGACTTTTCAAAACTATTATTTCCAAGGTAGTCGAAATATACCAGCCGGGTGCCATTGTTCTTCAGTGTGGAACTGATTCACTTGCTGGGGATCGCCTTGGTTGCTTTAACCTATCCATCGATGGTCATGCACAGTGTGTGAGATTTGTGAAAAAAATTAATCTGCCACTATTGGTTACTGGGGGAGGAGGCTACACAAAAGAGAATGTTGCTCGTTGTTGGTCCGTGGAAACTGGAGTACTTCTTGATACAGAACTTCCTAATGAAATTCCTGATAATGATTACATCAAGTACTTCGCGCCTGACTATTCCTTAAAGATCAACACTGCTGGGAACATGGAGAATCTGAATAGCAAGAAAGCCTTGACAGTAATGTGATGACGGATGAACACTCTCTTCAGCAGTACAATGCAATCGATATTCTTAAAGGATGTCTCTAAATATTGAGTTGGATGCAGTTCTGGCTTGTGAGGCGGTTTATGCATTGTGTGTTAGGTTCGCGTGAAAAACATATGGACATGTTTTGAGAACTCATTATTACATTTGCATCAATCAAATGCTTGTCAACCTGTAGCTTCTGAATTTTCTACACATTAACAGTGACAGAGATACAATGATTGGTCTGTGATATGAAGCATGTCATGAATCAGATCTCGTGCTTCCATCATAGTGCTCTGTGACAGCAAGATTGGATTAGCAACAGTAATTCAATATTCGTTGACCTGGACTTGGATTGCAAAGATATGTGAGCAGAGCCATTCTGAGAGGTCAAAATGTTGTTGCTTCCAAAGGTTGAGATATTACTAATCAAGAGTAATTCTGAGATTTGCTTGACAGTTTGATGGTGTTGATTTGCATTGCAGGAACATAAATTTAGATGCTACAGATGGTACCTAAGTTTTGGACTTGTATTTATATCAGGGCACAATACTTGTAATGCAGAGGTCTCGTTTAAAACCTAATGGCCACAAATCATCAGTCCTTTCAAGAACAGATTTAAAAGAATCAGTGCAGGAACAGCAGACAAAGCCTAGGAAATCCTCATTTGAAAAGTCATCTGATTCATCTAAAGCAATTGAAGGACTAATGGCACTTTGCATGAAAGTTCCTCAGGGATTCGCATTACCTTCTGTAGTGCAGTTGAAAGTTTGGTACAGGCAAATGGTTTTCAAAAATCAGAATCGAATATAAAATTGGCAGAAGGAAGCTGTAACGAAGGCCTTACATACGGGACTTCTGGACAGGCAGAATGATTTGGATAAGTCTGTGCTTGCGAGCAAGCCAGGTGAAAAAGAAGAATTGCGTGAAATTCATAGGTGTGAAGCAGCGACACCCAATGAAATTGGTTCAAAATCCTTGTCAGATAATTTACCTTCCGCAAAAGGATTAGTTGAATGATCTGTATCTCGAGCAGAAGATGGAAAGAGATCATCTAAAGCTTCTCAAAAGAAGAATGAGAAAAAGTGGCTACGGTTCCAAACAGTTCTACTAAGAATTCTATTTGTGGCAAGACCTTTGAAGCTGAAGGGGAAGGCATTATTGCTAATGAATCATGTGAAGAAAATCAACAGATAGGTCCAGTGGCAATGGTTATGAAAGGTTTTGAAGTTGTTTTGAAATTACACAGCAGTTTCGTAGCGCTGTAGGTGTGGATTTTAACGCTGAACAAGCCAGTTTGCATTTTGAGCGGAAATTTTGGAAAGAGAACGACAAAAGATCATGCAAGTTATCAGGTAGAGCTACAACAGCCGTTCAGATCAAGACAAGTGTACCTTTAAAAAGGTGAAATGTTTTGACTTAAGTTTAAAGTTTCTGTTATAAAGCCACTTTATTACCGGTCATTAGGGTTTTGAATGAGTTACATACGAGGGATTTTGGCCTGCACACTTGCCCATCGATGAAGCCTCCAACACATCAGGAACGTGGCAGCGTTCCATATTTCAAGTCATTAAAAGCTAGAAGACAGGCTGCTATGCATTTGAGAAAGTTAAGGAATTAGGGCCGAGAAGCAAGGGACATCTCCAGCATGATTGAGCAGTTAAAGGAGTTGGCGTACAAGGTCGATATGGAGTACTAAAGACATCCAGCTCAGCCATATCAATAGGGACCAGGTGTCAAAGAACAAAGAGAAGTCATTATGCGTGGAAGATAGAGTTAGAGTTATAGTTAGTTTAGGACTCTTAAACACTACAGTTAGTTCCTTATTGTATTTATGAGTCAGTTCAATAGCAAATAGGTATCATTAGTGGCAATCATCGAGCTCCCCTCATGCTGGAGGAGGAAGCTCGAAGTAGTTAGAATTATGTTTCTATATATAGCTGAAACATCTATGTAATGAGGGTTGGATATTTTATAAAACAGAGGACTGTTTTGGCTTGTGTAAAAAACAGAGTTCAGTAATATAAGTTATATGCTTTTCTTCTCAGGATTCATAAAGCATTTCTATGTTCAAGATGTGTTATTTTACTTTGTCCTTCATGTCTTTTTTCAGTTGCTTAGATGAGTAATCACTCAGAATTCACTTATGCTGCTCTGACTTCCTGTACTCATCTATGAACTGTGGTTTTATAAGAGTTGTGTTTTGAACATTTAAATGTCACATGCCCTGACTTCTATGTAAAGGCAATATCATTATTTACTGAGGTTTGATTGACTCCATAAGCCCAATGGAAACTTATGTAATGTTTGTCCAGCCTTCATATTTGTTAATGTTATTTCAAGAGAGTTAGCCATCTTATTAATAGTCAAAATCAATAACCCTTTGAGAGAGCCCTCTCAGGCTAAGGAGGCTAAGCCTTAGTCAAAAGATTGGTCTGAAATAGTTACTTGAAGTCTTCCTGGTCAGCAGCCTTCCAGGGCCTGATTTTGAGATAACAACGAGGTTGCCATAATAAAGAAGGGACCCCATTGAAGAGTTCGTGGGAAAGGATCAGGACAGAGCAATAGTGCAGAACATGAAGGAGAATTTCGGCTTGGTCAAGAAAACGCAAGGCTATGACATAAATTCAATCAGTAACCCAGGAGTATGATTCGCCGTGCATATCTTACCTGGGAAGATTATGCAAAAATGTCGATCCAATGAAGTCCATGCAGCAGTTGTTTCCCTAGTTTCGTAGTGCAACAACGAGGTCCATTACAACTTCGTCAAATATCTTTGTAAAAAATTATCAAAAGATTGTTGGGGAGATCAGGAGGAAGGTATGACCTTTCATTATGCATGGATGATTTTGATCATAGCATTGTTGGCAAACGTGTGTGATGTCGTGCGGTATGCCTTGCTCTGGTATACCAAGGAGACATCACGAGCACAGGAGAACATAATATTTTTTATCTGGTATCACATGGATTTACATATGTTTCTAAATCAATATTGTAGAATGTCACCAAGCTTGTACTAGCAATATAAGTTTGTTGTGAAGTTCAAAGCATACTTTCATAGGATCTGTCTACAAGCTCGAAAGGAAACAATGAAGACATGGAATCCTATGCCATACTTAGCCACCGAAGATGATCTTGTGATATTAATACAATAGTGGCATGTTGGGTCATGCAACAGGTATAAATTTACCCTTGATTACATTATCTTTTTCCTCCTTTTTATGCATTTGTGCCATGATGTAATAAGATTTTGATAGAATTTTGATAGAAAGTGAACGAAATCACTTTTGATATGATTTGGCTGTCAAAACTAACTTTCATTTCTTTTTATGCAGAGATTAGCGAATGGGACAATTGTTGTTCAATCTATTGAACAACAAAGGCTAAACAAGGAGAAAAGAGCGCGTCTTGTGTGGTCAAGTTGAGAAGTGAATCGGAAGGATCAGCACAAGATGGAAGATTGTTCTGATAATAGCATGTGGTTGTGAATTCCTCAGGATCTCCTGATCCTGAGGAATCGTAGTTATCTCTTTTCCTCTTTGACTATAAGAGGGGAAAAACGAATAGAATAGAACAACTTTTGCCTTTTTACTTCGACTGTAATTTTAAGAGACAGAGTGTTATTCTAAAGAACACATCATTACTGTAATGACATTCGGAGTTAATGAGTAATATATAATTTGTGTTTCTGTTTGCTCACGATATTCTGAGTAACTAGGCAGTAATCACTAGCGGCTTGGGCCCGGTCACTAGTGGATTTCAATGCTTTTTCCTTGTGTTATATATAAATCACTAGACTTGTTGAGTTTGTGCATTCTGCACATTAGTTCTTATTTTTGTTGATTGGTTTCATTTATTTGTATCGTGGATTGATTCAATTATTAGATAAGAGTTATTTCCTATTAATCGAGAGCCAGAGTATTATTGGTTAGATCAGGTGCATTACTGTTTCTATTCAGCTAAAAGAGCTCTGTTACCGCTATAGTGCACTCGGTTGATGTGCTTATGGTTTGTAATTGCAATTAGAGATTTTTTATTAAGATTGAGTTTTGATGCTTGAATAGTTTAATTTCTTTGAAGTTACAAGTTTGGTAGTTTACAGTTTGATCCATTTACTCTTGTATTGAAATCAATAAGTTATTTTAGAGCATTACTCTCTATAGATCTAACGATTTCCATCACTTACACATACTGTGTACACTCTTGAAACAAAAAGACTTACCTAGGTCCATAATTAATGTGAGGCATTTAGGAGTTATAAAAGACATCATATATGCACCCAACATTTTGGCGTCGTTGTCGGGGAGAGTGTTTCTATTTCATAGAAGGTGACCTATGTTTGATGTTTGTTTACTATGAAAGAATTAGGTATTAAAAATGGAAGGTAAGAGACTGCATACGAGCAAGTAAAGTGCTTGCTCCTTTGCTCGCTTTTCAACAAAATTGCGTAGTAATTGAAGTAGAAATAAATGTTTGTATTTCTGTATGAATGACTAAGTATAAAAGAGTATAAAAAGATATAATTCCTCCGCCCAGATCTGAAAAATATAAGGGATCGGTGCCCCTTGGACGATCAACCTTCATTAACGAAATCATAAGGAAAGCTGGATCTCAGTCATCAATAGGACCCCAAACCATTTCTACAAGAAATCCTACTGTAACCTTTCAGGTTGCAGGATCACCATATGTAGCTGACGCTAAGATTCACAGCAAGACTGAAGGGTCTGAACAGAGTTTTCAGAATGCTGAAAATTTACAGCCTATACCTTTACAAGAAGGGAATTCTTGCAATCTCCGTGAAGGAGAAGGAGAAATAGGCAGTGCTGAAAAGATTAAATCATTAGAACCCAAATCTCCTGAAGTAGTAATTGAATAGAGGACACCTAGTATTCCAGACCAAGTTAGTGTTGTTAAAATCATTCTAAAAGTATCTTCTAAACCCCCCAGGAAAAAATCTCCAACTTCAAGAATCCCTGAAGGATATTGGCACATTTTTTATCAAGTGGTTGATAATCAACAACAGCCTCAGACCTCTACATTACAATACCCTATTGTTGATACAGATGTCAATTCTCCCATGAAAGCTATTCCATTACAGAATATTCCTACCTTCCATGGGCTAACTTCAGAGGATCCTAATGCATTCCTTTTCGAATGTGATGTTTTATGTAGGGGATATGATTACACTACCGACCCCCAGAAGCTGAAACTGTTCCCCTCTACTATGAAGGGAGCAGCTTTACATTGGTTTATGGGGCTTGGTGGAGGTACCATTACTGACTAGGACCAAATGAAAACAACCTTTCTAAAAAAATACCAAGATTATTGCCGAACTAGAGAACTGAAGGAGGAAATCTTTCAGATGGTAGCTAAGACTAACGAGACTCTTGAAGAATATGTAGAAGGTTTTCAATATAATCTGCAAAGACCTCCTTATGCAAATTTTCCACCTGAAGTTCTTAAAACTATGATGATCAAAGGTATGAAATACCAATGGGTACAAACATTGAATATAATGGGGAAGGGTGATATTTATGAAGAGAATTATGACGATATTATACAATTGTGCATCAGGTGCTCCAGAGGTAGTACAAGGTTGAACCCAATTCGCAATTTAATTCTCAGTAGTATTTAGGGGCAACATGGTAGAACCAGCCACCTTTCTCTACCTGGCCACCTCAAGCATTTTCTATGCCACCATGGCCCAACCAATCAAATCCAAACAATAATTGGCCAAATTCCTCTTACCCTCCACCATTCTGGTAGAACAACCCATATTCCTCTCAATGGTCTCCTTCTACCTCACAAAATTAGAACTGGCAACCAAATTGGCAACGATCCGCAAACCAACAAATGGGAACAGTTCCTCTGCCTCAACCGACCTTGCCAGCACCTTACATGTTGCAGCAAAATCCTCAACCTAATATACGGCCACAACTGCCAACTCAACCAAATCTGAATCCTAACAACAGACCAATCCAGTCAGTACAAATTATTGAAATTCTAGACCCTGAAGTTGAGTCGAGAGAATGTAATGAACTTAAGTTAAGATTTGGATGCGTAATTGCTCCAAATAAGGACAAAAATCTGCAACCTGAGGTTAAAGAAACGCATCTGAATAAGCCTTTGACTGTAGATAACCAGTAAACAAAATAGGCAGAAGATACAATCAGGTATAAATATCCTGAACAAATCACAATTACTTCTCCCTCGTTCCCAGAAAGATTGATAATACCTCGACCAACTGAATATCATGGCTTTGATCTTCTGGGTGAACTCAAAAATCTCTGTATAAAAATACCCCTCCTCCAGGCCATTCAAGATATTCAGATATATGCTAAAACCATTAAAGAGTTGTGTGCAAAGAAGTCTATGAGGGAAACAAAAATAACACCAACTGTCCATGTCATCAGAACTTTGTCTGATTTATTACTAGGCAAAGAGACACCTGTAAAATACGAAGACTCGAAGAATCCCATTGTCACAATCCAAATAAATGGCCGCTCTTTTCCCAATGCTTTACTTGACTTAGGGGTAGCCATTAACATTCTTACAACAGAAACTTACGAAGTGCTTGGCATCACATCCTTAGAACCAACCACTACCTTGCTGGAACTTGTTGACCGTTCAGCCATTAGGCCAGAAGGAACATTACAAGATGTGATGGTTTCTGTGGACTCTTGGGAATATCCGGTAGATTTTTTTATTATTAACCCCAGAAATCGGCTAGATGGACATCCCTTAATATTGGGAAGGCCTTGGCTAGCAACAGTTGATGCTTATATAGGTTGTCAAACATGCACTATGACCATAACCAAAGGAAATGCTATTAAGAATCTAGCTTTATACCCTCCTACTCAGCCAAGCCTGACCATTGTAAAAACTAGGAACCAACCAAAATCAAACAGAAGATGATGACATTAACACCTTTATCAATCACCCTGCTACAGTGTCTAATTTGAGATGTCACATGATTGAATTAGTCCTTGACAATGAGATTGAAGAAGATTCCTTGAGAGACATCAATGACCAACCGATACCAACAACCACTATCTATAATAGCAAGCCTATTTAAATCGAGCAAGGGAAAATCTTGAACATTAACAGCAATCTGAGTAATGACTAGCAACAGAAACTTATCCAAATCCTTAGGAAATATAAAGGGGCTTTTGCTTGGGACAACCGAGACATGAAAGGGATTGACCCTCAGTTATGCATGCACCACATCTACACTGAAAAAGATGCAAGACCCATTTGACAGCCAGAACATAGATTAAATCCTCATCTAAAGGATATTGTGAAAGAAGAGCTTCAAAAATTGTTATATGTGAATTTTATTTATCCTATATCTTATAGTAAATGGGTTTCTCCATTAGTAGTTGTCCCCAAAAAGAATGGAAAATGGCGGATATGCATTGACTACAGAGAACTCAACAAAGAAACACAAAAAGACCATTTTCCCCTTCCATTTATCGACCAGGTCCTTGATACACTGGCAGGAAAGAAATTCTTCTCTTTCCTAGATGGCTTTAGTGGCTACAGCCAAATTCAAATTGCCCCTGAAGAACAGGATAAAACTACTTTCACCTATCCCTCGGGAACATTTGCTTACAGGGTATTGCCTTTCGAATTGTGCAACACACCTACTACATTCCAAAGAGCCATACTCAGTATTTTTGTAGACTTGATAAATGAAGGATTAGAGGTGTACATGGACAATTTCACACCCTATGGGGATGACTTTGATCAGGCATTACAAACATTGGAGAAAGTCCTAGAACGGTGTATTGCTACTAGGCTATGCTTAATTCATGAGAAGTGTCATAGGATGATGATAGAGGGTCTGATTCTGGGTCATTTCATTTCAGAAACTGGAATTCAGGTAGATCCAAAAAAGATACAAGTAATCCTTTTATTAGCTACTCCCTACACTCAAACATAGGTACGTAGTTTTTTGGGATTTGCTAGATATTATCGTATATTTATAAAGAACTTTTCAAAAATTGTTGCACCTTTATATGCCTTGACAGGAAATGTTGATTTTATATGGACTGATAAATGTGACACTGCCTTCGTGGATCTGAAATGTTTAGTATTGACAGTATGAGTATTACGAGGTCTAAATTGGGATATACCTTTCCAGATTTCATCAGATGCATTGGAGTTGTTCTTGGCCAAGAAGAAGACAAGAAACCTTACACTATATATTACATCAGCAAAAACCTTACTCCTAATGAGTTGAATTATACAGTAATAGAAAAGGAGTTTCTAGCTGTTATTTATGTTATAAACAAATTTAGACACTATATAACTGGATATCCTGTATTTCTGTATACTCATTACTCTACCATTAAATATTTAGCCAATAAACCAATTACAAATGGAAGAGTGACTCGTTAGTTACTACTTTTGCAGGAATTTGACATAACTATAAGGGATCAACCAGGAAAGGAGAACCTCGTGGCAGACTTCCTATCCTGAGTGCCAAGAACAGATGATACAATGGCGGTACATGATCATTTCCCGGATGAAAATTTGTTTGCTGTGGCCGTAAAAATGCCATGGTATGCGGATGTAGCAAATTACTTAGAAGTGGGAAAATTTCCCAAACATTTGACACCCAGAGAAAGGAAATTGATTGTTCAGCGTAGCACTCGTTTCTCCTGGATTGGAGGATACCTTTTCCACACGGGATCTGATATGCACATCTGCAAGTGTATTAGGGAGGACAAAATTTATGATATCCTAAAAGCCTACCATGATGGACCTTGTGGTGGACACTTTGCAAACCGCAGAACTGGACATAAAATTCTACATATGAGCTATTACTGACCCACTATTTTTAAAGATGCTAAGAAATTTGTCTAGGCATGTGATAGTTGCCAAAGGATGGGCCGCCCTGGCCAATTTGATGAAATGCCCCTGCATCCACAGCTGATGATATAACCCTTTGAGCATTGGGCAATAGATTTCGTTGGGCTGTTCAAACCACCATCCAACCAAAAATCATATATCTTGGTTGCAACAGATTACGTAACTAAGTGGGTGGAAACAATAGCGTTGCCAAGAGTAGCAAAGGAAACCATTATTAACTTTCTTTTCGAAATTTTTGTGCTGTATGGATTACCTAGAGAAGTAATTACTGATGGGGGACCACAATTCATGGGTCACAAGATTGTTGCTACATTGAGAAATCATCATATCACACACAGAATTACTTCCATGTATCACCCGCGAGTGAACAGGTAAGTGGAGAGCACCAACAAAGTTTTCAAAGCTATTCTAACAAAGACAGTTTCATCACATCGATGAGACTGGACTACTCGACTGCTAGAGGCCTTGTAGGCGTATCGCACAACTTGGAGAAACACTACTGGATACTCTCCGTATCAACTGGTATTTGGTAAGGAACCCATTTTGCCCATAGAATTTGAAATACAAACACTAAGGACAACCCAGGAAGTGGGAGTAGATTTAACCGAAGCCTAGGTTAACAGGTTACAGTAGATGAACGAATTAGATGAAATTCGGCTACTGGCTCTACAGCGTACGATGCTTATTCAATAGTAAAGAGCCAAATGGCATGATGCCCTGATTAAGAAAAAGACATTTCATGAGGACGACTCGGCACTCCTTTATGATTCCAGGTTTCATGACTTCCCTGGCAAATTGCAGACTAGGTGGTTAGACCCCTATGAAATAAAGCAAGTACACGACAATGTCACTCTTACGCTAACCACCATTGATAGGTCTAGTTCTTCTTTTAAAGTGAATGGGCATCGGGTGCGCCTATACCAAAAACCACTTACCAGAGAATCTTTCTACCAGCAGATACGTGACGACCCCACCATGCAAGTTTTAGCTGCAGAAGGCAATCCTTCGGCAGTTTCATCTTGATAAAATTTATTTCTTTTCTATAAAATATGTAAATATGATCGCTGATTTGATTTTCTTTTCTTCTTCTTTTTTTTGTTTTGTTGTTCAGTTAATTGAACAGTTGTTGTTCAATCTATTGAACAGTCATTGTTCAATCTATTGAACAGTCATTGTTCAATCCAATTGAACAACACTTTATTTTTTGCATTGTTTTGTTGTTCAATAGATTGAACAACTATTGTTCAATCTATTGAACAGCCGCTGTTCAATCTATTGAACAGCCATTGTTCAATCTATTGAACAGTCGTTTTTCAATCTATTGAACAACAATTGTTCAATCCAATTGAACAACACTTTCTTTTTGGCGTAATTTCGTTGTTCAATCCAATTGAACAACACTTTCTTTTCTGCGTGATTTTGTTGTTTAGTCAATTGAACAACTATTGTTCAACCTATTGAACAATAGCTATTCAGTCAATTGAACAGTTGTTGTTCAATCTATTGAACAACCGCTGTTCAATCCAATTTAACAACACTTTTTTTGCGTTGTTTTGTTGTTCAGTTAATTGGACAGTTGTTGTTTAATCTATTGAACAGTTGTTGTTCAATCTATTGAACAACCGTTGTTCAATCCAATTGAACAACACTTTCTTTCTTTTTGCGTTGTTTTGTTGTTCAATTAATTGAACAACTGTTGTTCAATCTATTGAATAGCTGTTGTTCAATCCAATTGAACAACTCTTTCTTTTTTTGGCATAATTTTGTTGTTCAATTAATTGAACAGCTGCTATTCAATTTATTGAATAGCCATTGTTCAATCCAATTGAACAACACCTTTTTTTGCATTGTTTTGTTGTTCAATTAATTGAACAGTTGTTGTTCAATCTATTGAACAGCTGATGTTCAATCCAATTGAACAACACTTTTTTGGCGTGTTTTGATGTTCATTCAATTGAACCGCTGTTGTTCAAACAACTGAACAACACTTTTTATCTTTGCGGTTATTGCTATTCAAACAATTGAACAACACTTTTTGCATATCTCCACTGTTTAATTCATTGAACATCTATTGTTCAATTCCATTTGAACAGTAAAAATTTTATTTTGTGTGATTTCTCTTCGATTGTCTGAATGATTGATCACTCAAATGCTCAGCACCATTTTATTTTGTTTTTGATTTGGTTTTCTTTTCATGGCATGAAGTACACTACTTTTATGAGGACAACAATTTATGGATTCTATTGAAGAGAGTTAATACCATTAATGTTATGATCTTTAACAGGACAACTTCTTGATGATAGATTCTTTTCAAGAAAGGGACATAGTTATTTATATACTGCTTTGCTACATAGCTTTCTGTTGTACTTGATAATGATTGGTCATCTTAATACCATGTTGGTTCCACCCTTCCTAGTTATAATCCTCTCTGCCTTTAATAAATAAGACTATGGGTATACTTTTTTATTGACATGTTAAACTTTTTCCACCATCCCTACTCTTAAGGAGTATTGAGCCTCCCTCTATTTATAATAAAAATGTATAATAATAACAAAATTTTGTTTTCAGATGGAGAATAGGGGGTCTCATTATGAGCCAGCCTACCATAATCATAAATCTGTAGCAAAGTGACATTCCCACTATGGCCACCATGCCAGGGTTATGATCCATTGGATAGCCAGAATATCCTTGGAACAGGAGGTCTCATCACGAGCTGACCTGATCACTTTTGCTACATCCCAATGAATGGCAGTATGGTCATCTGGTTACCATGCTAGCATACTGATGTCTTCTGTAGAACATCACTGTAACTCTCTATTCATAAATTAAGGATCCTGGCTCATATGGGTTAAAAAAAAAAGTAACCCTATCAAGGCTATGGACGCCTACTAGTAGCAGAGGCTCTGCTTATGGTATTTAAGTTATATATTATCATTAATTATTACTATAATACCCTCTTCTTATTCTTTCTTTTTATCGGAGAAGTTATTTCCTTAATTTTTACCTGTTTTGAACCTTTACGCATGAGAAATTGTTTCCCGATCAATCGCATCATTCTCAGCTAGAATACCATCAGTAGAGCATCTTTTTGGCACATTGCTATCCTTTTCTTTCTCGCATAACTTATCATCAATCCAAGCGTCTTATCTTTTATTCATAACTATCTTTACACACTCCGCTCTCATTATAACCATACCTCTTGTTGTCCTATCATTTATATGCATACTTTGTTTCATTTAATGTCGTATTGTTCTTTCCCTTGCCTTGCCATCAGAATAGCCCTTTCCCTGTCTACTCAGTCATAGGCAACCTCTCTTTTTAAGGAGGGGGAGGATTCCCATTACACCTTTGCATGCGTTATATTTATTCCGCTTACTAGACTTGATATGTTGCTATGATATCCCATGATCAAATGACATGTGGCAGTATGATAGTCTTAGAGTTAATATCATTAGTTATCATGGAAATTATGCTTGACATTACAGAATTTAGTTGTTATGTCTACTTGCTATTCTATTTTACCCAAGCAATTACTGTTCTCTACTGCATTTTTTCTGTGTTAATCTTTGAAAATTGTAGAGTGAATATTGGAAGAATTCGAGCATTATGGGTGGAAAATCAGTTCCCCGAGAACCCTCGGTAGTGGAAATTTCTGCGAGAGTCGGGGAAATTCTGGTGCGCACGAGATGGGTTTCATATTTCACTAGGCTTCAGACCCCTAGCAGTGAAATCGCTCTTGAATTTTTACAGCACTTACAGAATGGGCAGTCTACAGTAAAAGGTGTAAGCATAATAGTATTGGAAGTTATGATAACTGAGGTTTCTGGGCTATCGGTAGAAGGAGTAGCATGGCCGGAAAAGCATGTAATGTTGCATGACGCAGTGGAGATTTTCAAAGACGCAGGTGAAGAGTTAACCCGAAAAGGCAAGGGCATTCAACCGTCCTCTCTGGGAGAACCATGGTAGGAATTGGCAAGTGTCATCCAAAAATACATTACCTGTGATGGTCGACAAGATGTGGTAAAACCACGATAACTTAAACTATTAGCCGTTTTAAAGAAAAAACTTAATGTCAATTTGCCATTTTTCTTAAATTCATTGTTGCATGATATAGCTGATAGAGTAAGACGGGCTAAACATCCTAATACTATAGTCAGTCATCATGGGTTGATCAAACTGATTGTTAGTCATAGTCTTGCTCAGCAAGATTTAACTTGGGATAATTTTATAAATCCACCAGAGATTGGGCCAAACCCTGTAGTCCAAAATTCTGAAACCTTGGAAATTGAACAGCAGAACCCTGTTCCGAAGAGGAAAATAACTGCTTGAACAGTAACAGGACCTACTAAGCGTAGGCATTTTGCGAAGATAAATCCATTTCAGAGGACTTTCGTAGATCCTCAGGGTAGCGTCAAGCCCCCAATAGAGCCATCTAGTCCAAATGCTATACATGACTCTGAACCTAAACAGGAGGAAGAATGCAATTCTGAACCAGAACAGGAGGAAGAACCCAATTCTAAACTTGAACAAGAGGAAAAACCCAATTCTAAACTAGAACAGGAGGAAGAACATGATTCTGACCCAGAACAAAGGGAAGCACAATACTTTTCTCAAGATGATGGTGAACCAGAAAATGAAGCAGGGCCTTCTCAAACACCACCTATGAGCCCCCGAGATGATTTCTTGTAGGAATTTGAGGAAGGGATGGCCCTGGTTCATTCAAATTTGAGCGCATATATCCAAGCTGAAGGATTACTCGACCAGAGCTCGAACAAGTCGTAATCCACAGAGGATTCTGGTCACACGGAAATTTTGCCTTCCCCAGAAGCTGCAGACTGGGCTAAGGAAGTGGACATAGAAATAATTCATGAATCTGATAACCAGTCAGGTGACATGGTTATAGTGGAACATAGCCAAGACAAGCACCAAGATCCCTCAGACACAAAGGATATTGATAAACTTGTTCTTACAGAGGATGCTTCTCAAAAGAAGCAAGTGGCTGAAATAAAGTTAAGAAAGCTGAAGAAGAAATACCGGAAGCTTCAGAAGATGGTTAAGCGGCTGCTTCAGAAATTAAAAGAAGCTGCAAATGGGGAAGCTCTGAGAATTACTATTGAGTTAGTCATTGTGGTCATACAGACAGAATTATGTGAAGGTAAGGCAATAGGAACCCAGACTGAATCTATTTTTACTCAGGCAGTAGCCACAAAAATAAGCTTTCATATAGATTTGATAGATATGGCTATTCAGACAAAGAGTTTACCCTCTCACAACAAAAGCACCCAGATAGAAGAAATATTCAATAACACTCCATCAAGTAGTGATCCTATTCTTCTAGAGTTACAGGAGGAGTTGGTACAGACCCAGCTTGCTTTAGCACAATGTAAGAAGGAGACGGTTCCTCTGCAAAAGTACAAGGAACTGCAGAAGCAATTCAATGATTTTTCCATAACTAAGGATGAAACTTTTGCTAAGTCAAGGCAGGAGGAAAAAAAACTGAGGAAAGTAAAAGCCAAGCTAGATAAGGTTGTGGGTCAGATTGATTCTATTTGCTCTTTATATTCTGATGTCTTATCTTGCAGATCTCCTGCTACAAACTATGCTCTGTTTTTGTTGGAAAGATATTTACTGTTGAAGATTAAAACTGTTAAGGCCGTCAAGTCAGTTAAATAGAACACAACTGAAGAATTCATAAAATGTTGTAAGGAGCATGGGATAAAAGTCCAACGCCTTCTATATGAACTTTATTTGCATAAATTTTTATTAGACGGGGAGGTGGATAACAATCCTAACCCTTTTATTGGGGACATTCAGTTCCAGACCTTTATTTCCTTCGCAATGAACCAACTTAAGTGGTCCAGGGTTTATAACACCTTCCAAAGGAAAGAACATGGACTGGATTTGTGGGTAAGGGGTGAGCCTACTCAACCCTTGCATCTTTTTGTTAGAATGAAACAAGAGGGAGTAATTAAGAATTTGGGGCCTATACATAAAGAAATTGTGCAAGCAGGAAGGGCGTATTTATTATCCATATAGGAAAGGTCCTTACTTGCATCCAAATAGAGATGGATAGTCTCCACCAATAGTGTCAGGAACAGAGAACCATTTGGTTACAGGAATTTTAAAGTTGTCGTAGGCCGTTTTGTCACATACAGTAATATTATCTTGAGGTAAGGACCACATTGGCTAGGATGTCGATTTAGGAGACCTATTATTTGGTACCCTCCTGAAGGATATTGTTCTGATTACGAGCTGCCTGATAGTCATGAAGGGATAGACTTTGCAAATTTAATACAAAAGCACGGTTTTAGGTTGTATAAGGAAAAAGTATTTGTTGCTTACTCTTTAACTGCATTACATAATAACTACTTATTTTCATGAGGACATGAAACAAGGTAAGTAGGGGAGTATGTTGGGTCATGCAATAGGTATAAATTTACCCTTGATTACATTATTTTTTTCCTTTTTCTTATGGATTTGTGCCATGGTGTAATAATATTTTGATATAATTTTGATAGAAAGTGAACGGAATCTATTTTGATACAATTTGCCTATCAAAACTAACTTTTGTTGCTTTTTATGCAGAGATTAGCGAATGGGACAATTGTTGTTCAATCTATTGAACAACAAAGGCTAAACAAGGAGAAAAGAGAGCATCTTGTGCAGTTAATTTGAGAAGTGAATCGGAAGGATCAACGCAAGACAGAAGATTGTTATGATTATAGCATGTGGTTGCGAATTCCTCGGGATCTCCTGATCTTGAAGAATCGCAGTTATCTCTTTTCTTCTTTGATTATAAGAGGGGAAAAACGAATAGAATAGAACAATTTTTTCCTTTTTACTTCAACTGTAATTTTAAGAGACAGATTGTTATTCTGAAGAACAGATCGTTACTGTAATGACATTCGCAGTTAATGAGTAATATATACATCGTGTTTCTGTTTTCTCAAGATATTCTGAGTATCTAGGCAGTAATCATTGGCAGCTTAGGCCCGGTCATTGGTGGATTTCACTACTTTTTCCTTGTGTTATATTTTTACCTTTTTACTGCAAGTTTAATTGCTTTGTTTTATAGTTTTACGATTGATCTATTTGATATATAAATCATTTGTGTTGAGTTTGTGCATTCCGTGCATTAGTTCTTATTTTTGTTGATTGGTTTCATTTATTTGTATCGTGGATTGATTCAATTATTAGAAAAGAGTTATTTCCTGTTAATCGAGAGCCAGAGTATTATTGGTTAGATTGGGTGCATTACTGTTTCTATTCAGCTAAAAGAGCTCTGTTACCGCTTATTGCACTCGGTTGATGTGCTTATGGTTTGTAATTTCAATTAGAGCTTTTTGATTAAGATTGAGTTTTGTTGCTTGAATAGTTTAATTTCTTTGAAGTTACAAGTTTGGTAGTTTATGGTTTGATCCATTTACTCTTGTATTGAAATCAATAAGTTATTTTAGAACATTACCCTCTGTAGATCCAACGATTTCCATCACTTGCACATAATGTGTACACTCTTGAAACAAAAAGGATTACCCAGGTCGATAATTAATGTGAGGCATTTAGGAGTTCTAAAAGACATCTTATATGCGCCCAACATGGCCCGCAATATGGAAGAGTGTGAAGGAGAAAGATGCAGGAGATAGTGATACAGAGGAGGAAACTTCACAGCATGGGGAACCAAGTGGAAAGGATAAAGATAAGGATGAAAAGGGTAAAGAGCAAGAGAAAGAGCACGAAGAAGAGCAGAATAGGGAGTAGACAGAGACAGAAAAAGGAAATAGGAATATGCATAGAGGAACTTCACCAAGGAGCAGAAATAAGCAGAAAGCAGATAAATCCAAGGGCACAATGCCACTAGTCCTTACTAATGGGGTGTTAATTTTAGGTATGTTTTATGCTTAAGAGCAGTTTACTTCAATTTTCTTGTTAGCCCAAAATCAATGTCCAGATTAGCAATCACATTAGCATGATAGTAAAATGCAGATAGAACATAAACATAAATAGTAGAAGACAAGCCAAGACAAGAGGATACAATATGTGGCACCAACGAGGGAAAAACCCCAATGTGGGGAAACCCTTGATCAAATCTTCTTTAGTCTTCAATAGTTCAGTAGAGAGAGATAGTACAAATATACAAATATGAGATTTTATGACAACAGTAGTAAAGCCTTGACCAGAGAGGTCAATGCTGGTCAAACAGGACTGAATCTTTCATCCAAGTGGCATCAATAGGATGCTCATCAAACTGAGCCAAACATAGTCAAATATTGACCCAATATATCTCCCAAAACGTTGTTGTCTTCTAGCTGCACTAGCTATCACTGCTTCATGAGTTAGGGCATCAACCTTCAGTCCTCATCCTTCACACAATCAACAATACAGGCCTTCAAAGGCTGCAGTGCTCCATCCACCACTGCCACACTTTCAAGTCTGACTTGTGCAACCCTTAGAACAATCTTTGCTGTTGGCTATGGCCTGCGGCCTAGCCCAACAGCAAGTTAGGCCTACACATAACACCCAACAACCTCCAATTGGAAATGTTGATAGCCCTACAATCTTGACCCTTGAACAACAACACAGCTTCCAGTCTTATCCTAAGAGATCACCCCAAACATAATTGTTTTGACCTTCTCTTTGAGGCTACACCAGACCTTGGTCCATGCACTAGATTAGGCTTATTAAATGATTTCAATTCCCACATTGTCCAGGCTCCTTCTTGCTATGGATTATAGGTCTTTAATTGCTGCTGCTAGGTCTCTCTAGACTGTGGCTAGGGATCTCTTGTGAATGTAGATTAGAGCCTTCCTTTTGACTGTGGCTAGGGATCTCTTGTGACAATGGTTAAAGTTTATTTGTGACTGTGGATTTAGGGCCTCTTTGGATAGTGGATTAGGGCCTCTTTGGACAGTGGATTAGGGCCTTCCTTAAGTGTGTATTAAGGGCTCCTTTGATCTGCGGCTAGGGCACCTTTGGACTGCAGATAGGAGCCTCTCTTCACTGCGGCTTGATCTCCTTTAGGACAGCGGCTAGGCTTCCTCCTTGACTGCGTATGGATGTCTCCCTTGACTGCATATAGATGTCTCCTTTTAACTACGGCCAGACCTCCTCACAAGATTGCTTTTAGGGCTCTTTATGACTGCGGCTAGGGCATGGCCTCTTCTCCAGAATTGCAGCTAGATCTCCTTCCTTTAGGACTACGAATAGGGCATGGCCTCTTCTCCAGAATTGCAGCTAGATCTCCTTCCTTTAGGAATGCGGCTAGGGCATGACCTCTTCTCCAGAATTGCAGCTAGATCTCCTTCCTTTAGGACTACAGATAGGGTTCTCCCTCTAGACCTCTCTTTCCAACAAACCCAAACAAGTGGAGAGAGATCACAAGAGATGTGTGTCACAAATGACTTGATATCTTCTCTATTTATAATGCAACATTGAGGTTGAGCTGGGGTTATTTGCTTGCTAGCCGACCTTGACAAATTGTCAAATAATACAAATAAATTCATATATCCATAAATACATGTCGAAATCGGATGATCTTTAGATCAATCCTACACCTCTTGAAGAGAGGAATCCAAGAAAAATATGAGCTCCCATAAATAAGATGACCCACATGGAGTTTGGCCCTAGTTTCCAATTTTAACATGGGGACCTAGATGAAATTGGGGAGAAATTTCAAGAAGTCATAGTGGAGTTATAGAACAAAATAGAGGATCTCTACAACACACTCTTGACAAGTGTCGAGCAGAGTATTGCAGAATTGAAAATATTGGTGCAAACATCCAAACAACCAGCTCATATAGTCCAAAGACTCCAACCAGAAAGACTAATAGAGACGATATTTGGGATGAGGATAATGCAGATACCTGTCAAAGCTCTGCAGCTTGACTCTGCCAAAGTAAAGCAATAGGCAAAAGGTGGGTATCATGCCAACATGAAAATTGTAGCGCTACCCATTCCGATATTACATGACCTGCACCAAGGCATTGTAAATGAGTTAAAGGAATGTGAACAACACACTTCGCAATTAAATATTCATGTAGAGCAAGGGCACACTCTACGTGAGGATCAGGAAGAGCTACAACAACAGAGATTGAAAAAGGTGGTCGAAGCCACTTGCAGGGAAGTTCCAGACATGGATGTCTGTGAGGAGGAATCAGTAGAAGATAAGGTTGCGAAGCTCGGCCTTGCAGTCAAGGAATCAAAGAAGAAGATCACGGATGTGCAGTGCAAATATGAAATAAATATCAGTGAATAGAAAATGAAGTTGTAGCCATCCATGCCACCAAAAGTGTGTGAACAGAGGGAGATCAACCTAAAGGATGCAGTGATAAGCATCTCTGAGACAGTGGTAGAGTGTGGAAAATTATTGGACGAGACCGTGCATATTTGGACTTCATTGTAGGAAGATCCAAACATACAAAAGATAGAAGATGACATAGAACAGAAGCAGAAGCAGCTAGAGGAGATTTGGGCAATTATGAAGACCTTGCCAATCTTGTAGAAGTGCGCCAGAACCAATGAAGCCAAGGCACTTCAGAAACAGATAGAAGAACTCAGTAGGGAAGAGCAAATTTTGATAGAGAGAACTCAACCATGGAAGGATGAGGCTCTCCAGTTATCATAGGAAGTGGATGGGAAGCTCTAGGAGCTTTGACAAAAGGAAGGAGAAGTGTTGCTGAAGACTACAGGACCACTGACAGAAGCACTACTAGAAGAAGTGCGCAAAGAAAAGAAGCAGGCGGCAGAGATACTACAACAGTATAACGTCACCTACAACAACATCGCAGTAAAGATTCAAGGAAAAGAAACTAAGTGACTCGGGACGAGTCACATGTGAGTGTTGGGGGCTTGTTGAGCGCAGCCCAACCTGTCCCAAGTTTTGGTCAAAACTCCACATTTTAGGGAGCGGAGTGCACAGTACTGCGGAGTATTGTACCGCACGATGTCTTAGGGGCTTCAGTGTGGGTCGAAGTCCCTTTTTGTAATGGGTTTGAGCAATAGTTGATTGTTTTTAGGAGGACCATAGTATTCTGATATACCCGTTGATTTAATTAGTATATATGGGAGAAAATATGTAATTCGAAGATATATAGTAATGATACGAACATAAGTAAACATCTCGGTAATCTGCATTTTAGGTCTTGAAGGAAAGGCTCCGCAGTTGAGTGCGTGAAGACCTAAAGTCTGCAGCTGAGTGTGCATACCCTTGCAGCTGAGTGCACAAACACCTACAGCTAAGTGCACAAACACCTGCAGCTTGGTACATAGGTCAAGGATTTGTACATTGTTCCAAAGAATTAATATAAGAAGTACAGTTTTGATGGACATAACTTGTGTATGATTATTGTGTATCTTTTTCTTTTTGTTCAGTATTTGGGTTATATTTTACTTTTGTGCAATATTGTTTATAGTTGTTAATGGCATGGTTAAGTAGATAATCCAACACCGCGAAGTAAAGAATAAAGTGTTAAGTGAAAGTAGAGTAAGAATTATTCAACCCATTATCCCTTGAGGCTACATAAACCTAGTTTTGTATCCTCCCATAGTCACTTCGAGTGAGACTATGATCTACTTGCAGGTCATTGCCGAAAGGGCCAATGATTTAGGGTTTTTTTGGTGTGCAGTAAAATCCAAACCTGGGTTAAGCCCAAACAAACCAACAGGGCCATTTTGAGGCCCTAAACAATGTTTTTTTTTTAACTCAGGGGCTTAGGGTGGTCATGTAATTCCTTGAATAGTTATTTCTAATGATCTATCATGAACCCAAAATGGATATTGTATGCAAAATTTGTGCCCCAAAGAAGTTGATGTACCAAATAACCACCTTAAAGCCCGCAAACCTTTTGGTGTTTTATCTTCTAGGGTTAGCTTTTAGACATATAGGGTTATGCATTTATGTTAAAATTATATTCTTTCAGCCTCTTGTAATAGATTTTTTGAATGTGCATAGCCACCATCTCTCTCTATTCAAAGATGGCTACCACCATTCTAGCTAGTTTGTGTTCTACAATATTCTACTATTTCATTGACTAATATAAATTGGTTTTTCACCATATTTTTGTAACATTTTCTATATATTTCTCTATGTGTTCCATTTACTTTCATGCAATCCATTTCATTCCTAGTACAACCCATATTAACAGTATCAAAGCAATCTACTTCTTGTTGTTTCTTGGTGCATGTTCCCCGACAAATTCAGGGTATAAAGAGTTTGGTATCGAGCTAGTTTTAGTTGGGAACGCTCACTCTCACAAGCCAAAGTGACCTCCCACATCAGAAGAAAAGAGAGATGATGGATCAAGAGATCCTAACAATTTTTTTCTTGAGGAAGCACTCACACAATAGATATGATGGAAAATTTCACCCATATTCTTTGATGACTACCAAAAATAGCCAAGGCACCTTCAACAAGCAATGATTTTGGAGGTGTGACACTCTTTAAGGTACAATTTAACTTTGATATCCCCTTATTTGAAGGCCAAATAGATGTAATACTGTAGAGAAATGGTTAAATCTATTAGATGGATATTACTCTATCCAAAATTCCCAACAATGAGAAGGCCACCTTCACACTACTAGAAGTCATTACTCATGTCAAGGGTTGGTGGCAAGGTTATTGGGAGAGACACAACCGTAATGAGTTTGTGATGTTAAATGAAAGATAAAATTGGGAAAGTTTTTTTCATGTCCTTACAAAGGAATTCTATCATATAGGGAACTATGATGAGTAGTACACAAAGGAATTCTATCATATAGGGAACTATGATGAGTAGTACACAAAATGGACAACTCTGCAACAACAAAGAGGCCAAATGATGCAGGAGTACATTAATAATTTCCATACCTTGTGTTGAACACTTGGTATCAGAGACTCTGAGTGACACCTAGCCTTGAAGTATTGCAATGGCCTACATGGGTACATCCAAACGAAAATATATTTCTTGGACACCTCCTGCTTATCGATATGCTATCAAATTTGAGCAAAAATTGAAGCAACAAAATAAGTGAGAATTTGGGTTTGCAAATTTGTTGCAACGAAGGCCTAGAAAATGTGGTCTTAACTCATATAACAATGGAAAATGAAAGGAGAGAAAAAATAAAGAAAACCATCCAAATTCATTGGAAAATAATGGTAATTAGAAGTTAAAAATGGAGATTGGAAAGTGGTGCGAGTTGAATAAAATCCCTGGGCACAACACTAATGAATGTTGCTAGAAACAATCATTATTAACAGAGCTTAAAGAAAAGGAAATAGAATTTGGTTTTTAGTATGATTTAGAACAGGATAAAGGAAATCATATCATCGATATAGAACTTAGTGCTACCATCGCAACTACAAGAATCTAACCAGAAGAGCCAAAGGAGTTTGAAGAGGGGTGCACCTTCTCCAGTCACAGATGTGGGTGAAGGGAACCCCACTTCATTTCATCATTGATATTAGGAGCCAAAATAAATTGATATCAACCGATGTCATAAATAGATTTAATTTGTTTAAAGTGTCACACCCACAAACATACACAATTAGTTGGGCCATGGAAAAGACATTCGTGTTGGCCAGTAGTGCCAATTATCCTACAACATCAAACCATTCAAATATGAGGTATTATGTGATGTTTCCCACTTGAAGTTTGTGATGTTATTTTAGGAAAACCTTATATGTGGAAAATTCATAAGGTCATTGTTACTCTCACAGGTTAGATTTACAAGATATCAGGTGTAGTCCCACCTACTGCAATTTCATTAATCTGAACAAAATAGTGCGAAAAGGAAATCTCTTAGACTATAAATTTTATTCTCTTCATGTTTTGGTTAGAAGGTGAAATAAAGGTCAATATAACCACCACAACCTATGCACAAGGCCTCTCTACACAAAAAAACGAAGTGCACAAGATTGTAGAGACATACATAGATATCTTTCCTCCACCTGTGTTGGTGCCTCTACATTACTAGATCAAACACTCAATTGAATTGATACCTGGTTCTCCTTTACCTAAAGGCCCAATATATAGAGTCTCTCTCTTGGAGAATGAGGAAATTAAATGTCAAATTCATGAGCTCATCCAAAAGGACCACATTTGATTGAGCTCCTTACCTTTCGGGAGTCCAATTATGTTGGCGCATAAGAAGGATCTGACATGGAAAATCTATTATAATTACCAAGCCCTAAACAAAATCACTATCAAGAATAGATACATGATCCCTAGGACTGTCGATCTTCTAGACCAACTTAAAGGTGCCAAGTTCTTTAGTAACATTGATATGAAGTCAGGCTACCATTAGGTTCTAATGGACCAAATTGATCTATGGAAGACAACACTCAAATCTAAAAAAGAATATTTTGAGTAGTTGGTCATGCCCTTTGGCTTAAATAATGCTCCAACAACATTGATGAGGATGATGGATGATATCCTATAACTGTTCACAAACTCTTTTGTGGTTGTATATTTAGATGACATTCTCATCTTTAGCAGAACTTGGGTAGAACATTTGCAGCACATTCAACAAGTCTTGAGCATCCTACACAAGTTGTATGCCAACTTCGATAAATGTTCATTTGGCATGTAGACAATTCAATAGTTGGGATACATGGTGGATGAACATGTGGCGGATGTGGACCCCTCCAAGTTCCAAGTCAATTAGGATTGGCTAGTCCTAATGACTCTAACATATCTCCATAGCTTCTTGGGCCTTGCTAACTTCAACCAAAGGTTCATGTTTGGGTTCTCTTATATCGCTTGGCCCTTAATTCAAGTGACTAAGGGTGGAGCAAAAGTAATTTTTCTTGGACCGAGTCACAACATAATGCAGTTGAGGATTTGAAACACCACCTTTGCTCCGCACCAATCCTCACCAACTACTCAAAAAGGACTTCTTTATATTTGAAGGTTGTATTCAACACATCGGTTTGCTTAATTGGAACCTTGTGGTAGCTTGATTTCAAATCAATATTACTAAATAACTTGGTACCCTTAAGCTGATCAAGAGGATCGTCAATATAGGAGATTGGGTATCTATTCTTGTCAGTGATCTTGTTCGGGGTTCTATAATCAATACAAATTCTCCATATCCCATCCTTGTTTTGCACCAAAACAATTGGGATATTGGAAGGTGAGGAGATTGGTTGGATGTGCCCCTTTTGGATGAGCTCATGAATTTTATGTTTTATTTTCTCATTCTCCAAGAAGAGATTCTATATATTGGGCCATTAGATAAGAGAGCACTAGGTATACACTCAATTGAGTGTTTGACTTGGAAATGGAGAGGAACCCTCACAGGTGAAGCAAACATATATTTTTATGCTTCTACATTCTTGTCCACCTGCTTTTTTTTCTATCAAGAGTCCCTACGCTAAGGCGGTTGTGGTTACAGTGGTCTTCCTTTCACCTTCTAACCAAACCATGAAGAGGATAAACTTTGAAGTCTAAAATATTACTTGTCAATACTGGTTGGTTAAGATAAATTAAAGTGAGGTAGTTGGAACTACCTCTAGTACCCTATAGAGTTGACCCCTTAGAGTACCAACTATACTACCTAAACCAGACTCATAAATAGCATGACATTTCCACATATACGATTTTCGTAAAAGAACACCACAAACTTTGAGTGGGGCAACATCACATAGTACCATATTTGAACGACTTAGTGTCATAGGATAGAAGGTATTGTTGGATGACACATATGTCTCTTCCAGGGCTCAACTACCAATGGTGTATGTTTGACGGTGTGGCAATGTTGGTAGCTTCAATATCTTGGACATCTTACCTGAGATCAGGTTCTTCTAGCTCCCATTGTCAAAAATGAAATGTGGTGGGGGTCCTCTTCAACCACATTCATGAATGGAAGAGGTGCTCCCCCTCCTCATTCTCCTCTAAATATTATAATTGGGACTTTGTGGTTGTAATGGTAGCACTAGGTTTTGCATCAATGATCTGCTTTCCTTTATTGTAATCTGAGCCAGAGTGTGATTCCTTTTTTTAAACTCAACCAACAATGAATGTTTCAAGCAACATTCATTAGTGTTGTTATTAGGGTCCCACCCTAACCCCCTTATTTATGTCATGGGATCACGTCATAGTCAAGAGTCAATAAAGCCCATATTAATATTTGTAAGTGGTTAACCCGCAATTAATGACAGGACCACAGTTAGTTGCAAATGGGCCGTAGTATTAGATAGATGGTATTAATAAAACCCATGGCATTGGCCCGTGGTATTGCATGTATGAGTCATATATAAAGGATAGATACTCCCTGCGAGGAGCATTGTGTCTTATTTTGTAGTCGAGCTCTGCTCTATTGGAGGTTGCCCCCTCGAAGAGGCAAGTGAACATTACTCTCTGAATAATAAAATCATTGCTATTTTGTGTTCTGGGTATCTTTTCTTCGCATATTCTCTATTTGGATATCATTTTGCAGGTTAAGAGCATAAAAAGTGGTATCAGAGCACTTTCCAGGGCCGGTGGGATCTCCAATTCTTAGCAAAAAAAAAATTCGGCTAGAGACATGTTCCGGCGTCTTTAAACCACGGGATCTGTCGTTGAGCGCATAAACCTGCGGATTTGGGGAGGCATGCACGCAGGAAATACAAGATGTGGTCACTTCTGTTGGACTCCCTTGTAACCCCTGTGGGTACCCCTTCGAGTAGTAGCGCATTAGACAGAACCGCGCACGGACTGTCTTCCACGTACCCTCTGGGTATATCGGAAGCCCCCTAGGCTCCCTTGAAACCTCGCCATAGATAAACCGTCGGCCGTCTTGTGGCTACAGTACACCGAGAACAGCACTCGGAGAGATTACTCGCCCGTATGATAGGGAAGTCGGGTTGTACGGCTAAGGGTACGGTCGATCCTCCTTAGTTAGAGCCTTGAAACATTGGGTCGAGTACTACTGCCAGACCCTTATGTATATTGTGATCTGTAGCACCTGACACTCCTCACGACCATAGTTTCCTTTTCTATCAGGGGATCACACATCATCTATTCCCGATCTGCGTGTGCAAAGAGGTGCAGCAGCAGCAGACATCAGTCCCGCAGATCCATCAGATCCGCCGCAGCAGTAGTTCCGCCATTCAGATCTCTGAGACCCACCAGATCGGAGTTGTTGTGAAGGGTTCCTATACCGGGGTATACTTTTCGCAGGACTTTTGGCAGCATTGACATTTTGAGGATTTGGCGATTGCAATATTGATCAAGGAGTAAAACTCCGTTAGGAGTTTTCAAAAAAAAAAAAAAAAGTATGAGATCTTCCGGGGCGCTTATTGGTGATCTAGCCCATCAGAATCAGGACGACGAGCTGAGCAAGGTGGTACCATTCAATTTATTAGTAAAAAACATTTAGGCGGTCCCAATTTTTCATCAGGTTGGTGTATGGTAGAAACTAGAGCTCAAGCAATGGCCAATGAAAGGCTGTACAAACTTGAAGAATCTGTGAACTCCATCCAAACTGAGATTCGCAGACTAAGTCTCCAGATACAGCAATTCCTCCCGAAGGGCAAGGAGTAAGCCCACGAGGAGGCGTATAATGGCCATGAATACAATGAGGGTGAGTCTAGCCACTCTCCTCACGTCTGGCACACCCATCCACCACCCAGTCAGCGACCTCCCAAGTTGGATGTGCATAAATTTGACGGTTCTCACCCGTCTGCATGGCTCGTACAAATGGAGCAGTATTTCAAATTGAATCATATCCCAGATGATGCGAATAAGCTTATGTTGGGGAGCATGTACTTGGACAATGAACGATGGCAATGGTGGGAATGGCATCAGCGTTGCAATGGACCTTTTAGGACTTGGACCGAATTTACCAAAGCTCTTCGATATCGCTTTGAACAAGAAGACTCTTTTTTGGGTCGTCTCACTAAGCTCTGACAGACTGGTACAGTGGATGAATATATTACCGCTTTTGAAGCCTTAGCCTTCCGCACTAGGGGTCTCACAAATGAGTTCTACATGAAATGTTTTATCAGTGGTCTTAAAGAAGCCATCAAAGCTCAAGTTCTACTTCACCACCCTCCCACTTGGACGGAGGCTTGCCAGGTAGCTCGTAAGGTGGAACGTGCATTAGCAGCCCAATACAGTCGCCCAAATTTCCCCGCTAAAGGTCGTCCCCCACAGGCTCACAACACGACTCAAACACTTAAGGTCCAAAAGGTGTCACCTGCAGAAATGGCCGAAAGAAGGAAGCAAGGACTATGTTACTACTGTGATGAAAAATACTCCCCAGGTCATAAATGCAAGGAGCCCAAATTTTTTCAAATAGATGCCACTAACTACAGCTCAACAGAGGAAGATCCACCACTTGAGGAACATGAGGCGCTAGAAGAAGACAACCCAAAGGAGAATGTCTCTAACGAACCAGTTATTTCGCTGCATGCGTTGGCAGGGATTTCTTCCCCTCAAACTCTCAAAATCCGGGGTTTTCTTAAACATCGCCCAGAAGTAGTCTTGATTGATAGTGGAAGTACCCATAATTTCATCCGTCAAAAAATCGCAGAAGCAGCGCATTGTTTTGTACGAGCAGTTTCTAACTTCCAAGTCCAAATTGCGGATGGGGGCACAATGAAATGTGAAGGCCGTTGTGAAAATGTCAAACTTCAAATGGGGGATTATCAGTTGAAAACCCACATGTTTGCCATACACATGGGGGGTTGCGACATTGTCCTCGGCGCTGAATGGCTCCGCACTCTTGGGCCAATCACAATGGATTTCTAGGAGTTATATATGAGTTTTAAGCAGAACAACTCCACACATACCCTCCGTGGGCTCCAGGCAGGAGCCCCCTCTATCATCAGCTCGCATAGGATGGAAAAATTGTTAAAAAAGGGCCATCATGGAGTAGTAGCTCAATTTAATGCCATCCAGGTAGTAGAAACCATGTCTCTGCCAATTCATCATGAGATGCAACATATTTTAAGTAACCATCGGACGGTCTTTGACAAGCCTCATGAGCTTCCACCCTCGCGAGGGGAACATGATCATAGCATCACCTTGGTTCCAGGGGCCCAACCCCCAAATGTGCGGCCATACAGATATTCGTTCACCCAAAAGAATGAAATAGAAAAAATCATCAAGGAACTGTTGGAAGCAGGTGTCATTCGTCCCAGCATTAGTCCTTATTCATCCCCAATGGTCATGGTGCTAAAGAAAGATGGGGAGTGGTGGATGTTTCCCGACTTCAGGGCCCTCAATAAGTTGACAGTCAAAGATAAATTTCCCATCCCGGTGGTTGACGATTTTCTGAACGAACTCAATGGGGCTCAATACTTCACTAAGTTAGATCTTCGCTCAGGCTACCACCAAATTCGCATGAAGGAAGTCAACATTCCCAAGACGGCTTTCAGAACTCATGAAGGCCATTAGGAGTTCTTGGTCATGCCATTTGGTCTTTGTAATGCCCCCTCTACTTTTCAGAGCCTTATGAATCACATTCTCAAACCATATCTCAGAAAATTTGTCCTTGTCTTCTTCGATGACATCCTCATCTATAGTGGCACTTGGGCTGCACATCTTCAGCATGTAGATCTACTCTTGCAACTGCTCCGCAAGCATAAATTATTTGTCAAGATGTCCAAGTGTTCATTTGGCATGGAAGAAGTTGAGTATTTGGGCCACATTATGGGGCGTGAAGGTGTCAAGGTGGACCCCAAAAAGATCCAGGCAATGCAAGAATGGCCTCAACCTAAGACCTTGAAGAGCTTGAGAGGATTTTTCGGTCTCACAGGCTATTATCGTAAATTTGTCCGCAACTATGGCCGCATAGCGAAGCCCCTCACGCAACTCCTCAAGAAAAATTTCTTCTTCTGGAACAAGGAAGCACAATAGGCATTTACCGCTCTCAAAAACGCCATGTGTTCCACTCCAGTCTTAGCACTACCTGACTTCACCAAATCCTTTGTCATTGAATGTGATGCTTGAGGTACAGGTATTGGGGCAGTCTTAATGCAGGAAGGGCGACCGTTGGCCTTCACAAGCCAACAACTCAGTGGGAGGAATCTGGGCCAATCTACCTACGAGAAGGAAATGATGGCCATCTTACATGCAGTCGAGACCTGGCGACCTTACTTATTGGGGCGATGTTTCCAAATCCGCATAGATCATCACAGTCTTAAATATTTTTTGGAGCAACGCCTATCCTCCCCACAACAAAATAAATGGTTAGCCAAAATGTTGGGATATGATTATGAGATCATTTACAAGAAAAGGAAAGACAATAGTGTAGTAGATGCATTATCTCGCCAATTTTAGGAGTGTTACACAGTAATTTATCACTGCCTTCCTGTCAGTCACCCTGCTGTGTCCAGAAGTCACAATGACTAAGTGTTTGATCCCTGAACTGGCTTAAAACCCATTTTTCCAAAGTTTTGTGCATCAGCGCGTCTGTTCCTAAAATAACCGCGATGACCAGCGCCTCACAGTGTATCTCGTGCACTGCCATCGCGGAAGAACATCACTTTTCCGCGATGACGCACAGCGCGGCTTTCCCGTGTTCTTCCGCGCTGACATGACTTGTTCAGTTATTGTTATGTGCTGACAGCGCGGCAGTATCCATATAATCCGCGCTGATCCAGTTTGGGCGAATTTGTTCAAACAACCAGCCTTCCAGATCTCTCCAGGCTTGGTTGTTAGCTTTGTGAATATCGACTCCCTTCTATGGCATGTCTGTTCGACCCTTTGCAACAACTCCCCTTGAAGATAAGCTCATCCTTCCACCTTTTTAGGAGACTCCTTCTCCTATATAAACTTCCACCATTACCATGAGCAGCTAGTTAGAAACTAGTGGGAACTAGCTAGACTTAGCTTGGATTGTACAGAGCTTGTAGTGCTCAGATTGCTGCTATAGGTTTGGTGTGTTAGGAGTGGAAGTGATTGATTGCTTGGGGAAGTTTGTTTGTGACATTTGTGTGAGAGAGAGAGAGTTGTTTGTCTTGGGAGAACCATCCTCAAAGGTGAATGCTTGAGATACATGCTGACTGATCCCTCCTGAGAAGTTTATCGACGTCAGAACATTTGGTTGTACTCTTCTCTATTCTGATTAATAATAGATGACTGCTATTATTGTTCCATTCTCGTTTGTTTATGCAATGGATAAATGTGAATTATGTCTTTTCTGACTAGCATATAGTTACTTTTACTAGATTTCACGCTTGCGTTTGCCTTCTCTTCGTGTGTGCAGGTGTCCGTTCGCGGGGATCGCGGAGGACTGTGACCAGCCGAAGCGAAGGAGCGAAGGAGACATCTCTTCGTCCAACGACAGCGCAGGAATCCAAGTAGGTGCTCTTTACTTCTTGTTTAAGTGTAACTAGGAACATGCGTGGCAGCATTGTGTGATTGTTGCTAGACCCCTATTGGGCTAGTAGGGATCGCCTCTATCCGTAGAGGGGATTTACCTCTCCAACAATTTGGCGACTCCACTGGGGAACTCAGCCTTTTTGTCTCTTGAGTCCACTTTTGTGTTTGGCTTTGATTGATCTCTTTTCGAGTTTTTGGGATTGTCTTTTTGCTTATGAACTTTCTGGGCGTTTCTGGGAAGCATTTTTATCATTGAAAAGCTCCTGCCTTTGGTTTGGGAAGTTTTATTTCGGTTTTCCTTGTTTTTTGCTCTCAGCGCGTTTTATTTCGGAACAGTCGCGCTGACATCGCGACTCTGTTCTTTGGTTTTCTCTTCATCGCGCCTGTACGTCTAACAGCCGCGCTGACCTCGTTTTCAAGGGCAGCGCGCTTTATTCGTGTTCTTCCGCGCTGACATCGTGCCCACTCTTCTTTGTGATTTTGGTCGTCGCGTCTGTGTGCCTTATATCCGCACTGACCTCGTTTCTTCTAGGGCAGCGCGCCTTTTTCCTGACTTTCCGCGCTGACATCGCAAAGTTGCTGAAGGCCTCCCCCTGTCAGCGCCAAGTTGCTGAAGGCTACCCGCGCTGAGCCTGAAAAACTCATTTTTGTCCAAATTGACCTCCTAAACCTCTTGCTGTGACTTTCCCTTCTTCTCCCCACTTGTCTGATGACTTGTTTTTCACTCTCTGAACTTTGAACTGTTTGATTACGGAGCTCAACTCCATAGGGTTTCGTTTTGCTTGGTTTTGAGTTTGCAAACAACTTCCCTTCTAGCTGCTTGGTTCGTGTTTTCATCCTTACTTTTGCGATTACTGGATTGTGTTTGGGTCTCTAATTGACTGGTTGCGACTCTGGTCCGTCGGATGTTTGCTTTTCTCTATTGATTTCGCACTCTGAACCCTAGGACATCTAGTGGCCGTGTGTGTGTCAAGCCTCCCGTGAGGATCCCTGTTTGCTTGATTGACCAGCTCGTTCTAGACTCGTTTTCGCATTTTTTCAGTGATTGTCAGAGTGTATTGGATTGTGCTTCCAAGTGGTCTTTTTCGCTTCCTCCTTGCTTGCGATCCTTGCTTGTTTTGCAGAGCTTAGATCACATAGCTCGTGCATTGCCTTGTTTCCTTTTGATTTCGAGACTTCGGTTGAGTGTTTTTGGGAACTTTGTGTGCTCTCATTAAGTAGTTTACTTGGTGTTCAGGTTCCTCCAAATTCCTTTAGGTGTTTTATGT
This sequence comes from Pinus tabuliformis, assembly GCA_031772625.1. Taxonomy (NCBI): domain Eukaryota; kingdom Viridiplantae; phylum Streptophyta; class Pinopsida; order Pinales; family Pinaceae; genus Pinus; species Pinus tabuliformis. Next base: position 113,806,870 of record CM062819.1, read on the forward strand.
CACTAAAAAGAAAACGAATTAGTAGCTTGCTTTAAAATTCGAAAAGGAAAAGAACATTTCATTGATTTGCATTTTCAAAGGAAAAGTTTCCTTTCCTCGCTTTAGTTGCATTTAGCTGCTTGTTTGTTTGTATTCGTTTTGTTTAAAAAATTCTTTGCTCTCTCGTAGCTAGAATTCATCAAATAAAACGGAATTCTTTGGCATAAAGATTGCATCTAGGTAATTGTGAGCGAACATACGATAGAGCTTGAAATCGAAACTTAATCTCAAGATCAACTATAAAATGAACCAAATGAATCTAAAAACGCATTGGAACTAAACGCAAATATCTAGAGGTCTAGGTTAGAGACGTGTTCCGGCGTCTTTAAACATAGTCACTGTTGTTTCACATTAGGTTGGGTGATTCCTCCTTCTGTGACTCGATAGTGGTCTAACACGGACTGCGCTCCCACGTACCGTCGCGTATATAGGGAGACCCCACTAGGCTTTTATCCTTTATCCATAGGAAGCCGAGTCGGCCGCCCTACGATTCGCAATGCAGTGAACACAGCATTCACGAAGATTGACCACCCGTACCCTAAAAAGTATTCTGTGGTTTTGCGAAGAGTTTGGCACACCCTCTACCTAGAGTTCCAGAGTAGTCGCTTTTGATCCTTTTCGGACTCCCTAAACGAAAAGGTGCCTGTGAGCGTCTTGTCACTTCGTGCTCATTAAACATTCGAAGGAGACTGGAGTCATCTTTGTCCTTTTCTCGACTCCTGAAATATGAAAAGGTCAAGTTTGGTCCTTGCGTCTTAAAATTAATTTGGCCACGATAACATCACCCAGTTAAATCTTGTGCGCGTTAGCTTGAGTGGGTTTCGTTTTCGTTTGCTATGGACACTTTTCCGGGATTCACTAACCCAGGTTCCCCCTCTGATGGGAATCCAGGACAATTCCCTCCTCTTGGGAATGTTGGTGCTCCGTACATGGCGACGTTGTCCCTACCAGGGTTAACTGTCGGGTTGCCTGTGTGGTTGTTTTCAACCTCTTTGGTCCCTACCGTATCGGCTGTTAGTCCATCAGTCCCTCCACCTGAACAACATCCTGTTGATCCTAAGGTGGACCTCTCCCCTTCGACGCCTACTTCTACGTCCTCATCTTCTACTTCGCCTGGTGAAAGTCTTGACTCGACTAACCAGGTGGCTACGAAGAAGAAGAAGAAGACCAAGAAGAAGAAGTCCCCTCAGGGAGAGCCTACACACACAGTCCCCCTCTCAAGTCCAGCTATCCACTCCAGTATAACTGAAGTCGGGTCACCTTCTGCTCCTCCGCGGAAGGTTAAGTTTCCTTGTCGATTATGCAGGGAGGACCATCTGCTTTGTGATTGTCCTGGCATTCCCAGGGTATTAGAAGTTTGGTCTCATGATCCGACCCGCCCTCCATCGTCTACCGATGATCATGGCGATGCTACCTCATCTGTTGGGAATGGTAAGGAGAAAAGGAAGTTTCGAATCCCCTGTCGACTTTGTGAAGGCAAACATCCCCTTCACCTTTGTCCACTCATGGATAAAGCCTTTGATGTGTTGGAAAGTCTTGCTGCTCCTCCGAATCCATTTCCCGCTGGTTATCAACGTCTTTCTGCGACTGCAGATCGCGCCCCTGTTGACAAAGAGATTGCTTCATATTCCTCTCTTGTCCAGGCTCCTCTTCCCGAACCTGGCTGTCCCCAGCCTGTTCCAGACCCGCCGTTGGTCGGAAAGGGTGTTGATTCGAGTTCACCTCCTCTCAACCACTCTGTTTCGGAAGAGCAAAATTCTCATGTTCTTCTCGTCTCCTCAGATTCTCCTGAGCTTGATAAAGGTTCTCCTAAAACCTCTCCGGAGAATTTAGATTCGGTTCTTTCCGAGCAGGGGGGCAACCATATGGTTCCCCCACCAAGTAGTTCGGTCATTTATTTTGATTGGAGTCGTTTGACTACCCCTCCCCTTCCATCCCACGTGCCTTTCTGGGTCACCGCCTATGCTTGTAATAAGGCGCTGCCTGGCACTGTGTTAGATGAAGGAGCATCGGTTAGTCTTATGCCCGTTACTACTTGGCGAGCTTTGGGTTCCCCATCGCTTGTACCTGTCGCACCGCATCTCACCGCGTTTGACGGAGGAACGAGTCAGCCATTAGGGATCCTCCCGAAGTTTCCTATTACTTTGGGAGGTAAGACCGTCTATATAGACGTCTCGGTTACCCAAGGTTCTTTAGACTTCAGTCTTCTCCTTGGTCGTGATTATGTGTATGCCATGGGAGCCCTTGTTTCTTCGCTTTTCCGTGTGGTCTGCTTTCCACACGACGGAAGAATCGTGACATTCGATCAATTATCGTTCGTTCGTCCACAAGCCCCTCCGGCGCACTCGTCCTTCCCTCCTGGCTTTCATCCACAAGTTGCATCTGCCTCGCCGCAAATCAACTATGTGGCCACCTACCCCGTGCCCGTACCCAGTGATGACACCATCATGCATAGTGTCCTGGGGGCATTAGGTCCTGATTTCCAAGATGTCGGCCTTCCCTCCGGAGCCACTTTCTTGGGGGCCTCCACTTCCCGTTCATTATGATGAAGTCTGGATGGAGCATAGTTCACTTTCCTATGTCAAGCTCCCTAAAAAATGAAATTAGGTCTAGATGGAGCATAGTTCCTGCTCTTGTGTCAAGCTCGTTAAAAAATGAAACAAGGGTTATGAGGATAGTTCTTTTACTGTGTCAACCTCATTAAAAAATGAAACACCTCCCTTTCAAAATCGAGTCTTTTGATTAAGATCTCGTAAAATACAAGTCGAGTCTTTCATCGATCTCGAGAGTGAACCTTCATTCCATCCACTTTGTTGAATGCAATGAAGCTTGGGGGGCATGTACCTCGTTTTGCGTTATTATGCTGGGGGCATGCGAACTTATAACAAGCATAGTTTTTCGTTTCAAGCTTGTGTAAACATGAAACCGAATCCAAGCAAAGTTCTCCACGGTTCAAGCTTGTGTAAAAATGAACCCATACCCGATTTACATCTCGTGATTGCCATTTTTATCCGTTGAATTCTGCTAGATGAGCCTTGGTTGTTTCATTCCATTGCTACCATCTCTTTGGCCGATCATATGCTCTCACTTGGTTGTTTATCCTTTCCTGAGGAACCGCAGCGATGAGTGGTTTTATTAGCCAGCCTCTTAACCATTACATGTTTTGAACAGTTCCACCATTGCCGGAACCAGTTGCTACCCTTTATACCACTCGTTCCTCTAGGACGAGTCGCCTTTAAGCTCTTTTCTGACTCGTAAAATGTGAAAAGATTGCCGAGTATTTTTCCCTTTTTGACTCGTTAAAGAGAATAAAAATGGAGGTCTGCTTTCAGCTCTTTTCTGACCGTTTAAAGATGAAAAGATTGCCGAGTCCCCCTCTCGACTCGTTAAAGAAATGAAAGGCGGTCGTTTTTAAGCTCTTTTTCCGGCCGTTGAACCAAAAAAGATTGCCGGGCATTTGTCGTTTCGCGCTCGATATTGGCTCTAAAACGACGTACTTCTGACCGCTTTTTTACTTTTTCGGGTCGAAGTCACTATTTACGAAAAGTACTCCTCGATCGTGATGATCGGGCGGTTCTTTCGAGCATTGTTTTATACTTTTTCGGGCTCGAGAGACACAACTTTATGAAAAAGGACCCCCCTGGAGTTTTTTTTTCTGCTGTCTTTTCAGACTCTCTAAACAGGAAAAGACGCCGAGTTCTTCCTTTGTCAGACTCGTTAAAACTTAAATGACATCGGGTATCGTCGAAATGACACTTTTCAAGCATATGCTATCCCCGTCAAGCTTGTCATCCAAAAATAACCGGGGTACCTGCCAGAAATGGTGGGGAAAATGGAACTGCAATTATTGCGTCGGCAGTATGTCGCTCTTGAACATGGCACTCTTCTGCTTCGTGTCTGGGTGGGACCATCTCATCTCGTTTTTCACTAGCTTCCGTGGGTTTGGGTTATCCTATTTGACCTCTCATCTGCTTATTGCCCTGTCACCATGACCCTTACTCATTTGATGTCAAATACTGCCAAGCCCGCCACAGTGCCGCCGATATGTTCAAGAGAAGTTGACCTCTGCAATAATACAACCTCATCTGCTATCTCACACAAATCATTTTTCCTCTGTCTCGCGTCGATGATGTGGGAAACATTATGGCCCACCTTCGATCAAGGTCCCTTCCTGTCGACTTCAACTCATTATCCGAGAAAGTGACTTAGAGACTCCTTCCAGGTGCCTTGGAGCCTGCATGCCTCAATGGCAGGTTCCTCGTGTTCGACGCAAGGTTTACATCATTGACCTACGATCGAATGATTCCGTGGGTGTTCGACACCAGCTCATTGATTCACACGCCACGGATTGTACCTATAGTACCTTGAGGGCCATTGTCATTATTGGTGGTACCTCTCGCGTCTGTTAACGGTTCTCATCATTGGCCGGTAATCAGACGATGTTCATGCATGTTCGACTCCAACCCCTGTATTCACATGTGTGGACTTGTACTCTGTTCGGGTCGAGATGGAGCGCAAGACCCTGGATCCTTGCTCACTGTGGTCCAGGTTGCGATTTTGTGGATAATCATTACATGACTCATTGATGGATGGCTGCGCCCATACCTGAGTCTTCATGGATGGCTGCGACCATACCTTATCATTATTATGGTCTCTTTAGCTGGGTGGCTGCGTCCATACCATAGACCAGTCTCGCATGTCTTTTGGATGGCTGCGCCCATGCCTAGACTGCATGTATATGATTGTCAGAGATTTTTCGGTACTTCCTGGTGGTGTTCCAGTTCGGCGTGTGTTGTAAAGCATTTCACCCCTCCCACTCTCTCGGTCTTCATGCTTTAGGGGGCATCTGTTACACAGTAATTTATCACTGCCTTCCTGTCAGTCACCCTGCTGTGTCCAGAAGTCACAATCACTAAGTGTTTGATCCCTGAACTGGCTTAAAACCCATTTTTCCAAAGTTTTGTGCATCAGCGCGTCTGTTCCTAAAATAACCGCGATGACCAGCACCTCACAGTGTATCTCGTGCGCTGCCATCGCGGAAGAACATCACTTTTCCGCGATGACGCACAGCGCGGCTTTCCCGTGTTCTTCCGCGCTGACATGACTTGTTCAGTTATTGTTATGTGCTGACAGCGCGGCAGTCTCCATATAATCCGCGCTGATCCAGTTTGGGCGAATTTGTTCAAACAACCAGCCTTCCAGATCTCTCCAGGCTTGGTTGTTAGCTTTGTGAATATCGACTCCCTTCTATGGCATGTCTGTTCGACCCTTTGCAACAACTCCCCTTGAAGATAAGCTCATCCTTCCACCTTTTTAGGAGACTCCTTCTCCTATATAAACTTCCACCATTACCATGAGCAGCTAGTTAGAAACTAGTGGGAACTAGCTAGACTTAGCTTGGATTGTACAGAGCTTGTAGTGCTCAGATTGCTGCTATAGGTTTGGTGTGTTAGGAGTGGAAGTGATTGATTGCTTGGGGAAGTTTGTTTGTGACATTTGTGTGAGAGAGAGAGAGTTGTTTGTCTTGGGAGAACCATCCTCAAAGGTGAATGCTTGAGATACATGCTGACTGATCCCTCCTGAGAAGTTTATCGACGTCAGAACATTTGGTTGTACTCTTCTCTATTCTGATTAATAATAGATGACTGCTATTATTGTTCCATTCTCGTTTGTTTATGCAATGGATAAATGTGAATTATGTCTTTTCTGACTGGCATATAGTTACTTTTACTAGATTTCACGCTTGCGTTTGCCTTCTCTTCGTGTGTGCAGGTGTCCGTTCGCGGGGATCGCGGAGGACTGTGACCAGCCGAAGCGAAGGAGCGAAGGAGACATCTCTTCGTCCAACGACAGCGCAGGAATCCAAGTAGGTGCTCTTTACTTCTTGTTTAAGTGTAACTAGGAACATGCGTGGCAGCATTGTGTGATTGTTGCTAGACCCCTATTGGGCTAGTAGGGATCGCCTCTATCCGTAGAGGGGATTTACCTCTCCAACAAGGAGGAAAGTACATTGCTCGCAATTTCCCTCCCCATTCCAGATTGGATTGAAGAGGCTCACAGGGAATGGTTTTCACACCCCGGGCTCTCCCAACTCATTTCTCAATTACAGGTAGATCCTAATTCCACCAAGGGCTACTCGTGGCAGAATGATATTCTTCGCTACAAGGATAGAGTCGTAATCTCACCAACATCCACCCTCAAAAGTCACATTTTGGCAGAATTGCACTCATCTCCCATTGCAGGACATTTGGGCTTTCAGAAGACGTATGCTCGCACTATAAGATCATTTTTTTGGACAGGCATGAAAAAGGACATCCTTACCTTCGTAGCAGAATGTGATGTCTGTCAACGCCACAAAGGGGAAACCGTCAACACACCAGGCACATTACAACCATTGCCCATTCCGGCATCAATTTGGACGGAGGTTTCTATGGATTTCATTACAGGTCTTCCAAAGTCAGGGAACAATTCAGTCATCATGGTGGTTGTGGACCAACTGTCGAAGTATGCTCATTTCTGTGCCCTACCCCACTCGTTTACACCAACTTTGGTTGCTCAATCTTTCATGGATCAGATCTTCAAATTGCATGGCATGCCCACTTCTATTGTGTCCGACCGCGACCCGATCTTCACCAGTAATTTTTGGCAAGAACTCTTCAGAATACAAGGCACTCAACTCAAACTCAGTACTTCATATCATCCGCAAACAGATGGTCAAACCGAAGCCGTCAACAAATGTCTAGAAACCTACCTTAGGTGTTTCACTTCAGAAAAGCAACACCTTTGGGTACAGTGGTTACCTTTGGCTGAATGGTGGTATAACACCAACTATCATGCCACCACCAAAATGACTCCCTATGAAGCGGTATATGGTCAACTTCCGCCTTCCCCTACTTCTTATCTCAAGGGGTGCTCCAAAGTACAAGCAGTGGATCAACTCCTCCAACACCGTGCAACCATGCTCGCCCATCTTAGAGAGAATCTTCATCAAGCTCAGAACCGCATGAAGCAACAGGTCGACCAGCATCGCTCAGAGCGCCAATTTCAAGAAGGAGATCAGGTCTTTTTGAGGCTACAACCATATAAGCAAACATCACTCAAAGACAAGGGTTGTCAAAAGCTCTCTCCAAAATTCTACGGACCATACCAAGTACTTCAACGCATTGGAGAAGTGGCTTACAAGTTGGCTTTGCCACCTATGGCAAAAATCCATCCAGTTTTCCATGTATCGTGCCTCAAGAAAGTGATTGGGAACAATTGCCGAGTTCAAACCAGTCTACCTGAATTGGATGAAGAAGGGTCAATCTGGCTTCAACCCAAACAGGTTCTAGACACACGAGACAAGCACCTGCGCGGCCGCATGATTAAGGAAGTCCTCGTCAAATGGAAAGACACCTCTCCGGAAGATGCAACTTGGGAACCAGCCACTATTCTTCAGCAGTTTCCGCAGCTTCAACCTTGAGGACAAGGCTAGTCTTAAGGGGGAGGGCATGTTAGGGTCCCACCCTAACCCCCTTATTTCTGTCATGGGATCACGTCATAGTCAAGAGTCAATAAAGCCCATATTAATATTTGTAAGTGGTTAACCCACAATTAATGACGGGACCACAGTTAGTTGCAAATGGGCCGTAGTATTAGATAGATGGTATTAATAAAACCCACGGTATTGGCCCGTGGTATTGCATGTATGAGTCATATATAAAGGATAGAGACTCCCTGCGAGGAGCATTGTGTCTTATTTTGTAGTCGAGCTCTGCTCTATTGGAGGTTGCCCCCTCGAAGAGGCAAGTGAACATTACTCTCTGAATAATAAAATCATTGCTATTCTGTGTTCTGGGTATCTTTTCTTCACATATTCTGTATTTGGGTATCATTTTGCAGGTTAAGAGCATAACAGTTGTACCAAGGGATTTGTGTAAATCACAACACTTCCTAATGTCCTTCTTTGACTTCGCATTACCATGTTTTTCCTATGACTTGTGATGGTTGTCTTAAGGTTGGATCTCCTTGATTTTTCCCTTGACCTACAAGTTAAGTTTGCATTTTCTAAAATTTTGTTGTAGATGATTTTCAAACCCAAATTCCTGCTTACTCTATTGCTTCATTTTTTTCTCAATTTTGATAACATATCAACAAGAAACTCCTAGGGAGGAGATGTCCAAGAAATCCATCTTCATTTATATCTACCTATGTAGGCCACCATGATACTTCAAAACCAGGTGTCAGTCAGAGTTTTTAATACCTATCTTTGAGTGCAAGGTACAAAAATTATTAGTGTACTCTTGCACGGTTCGGTCTTTCTCTTGTCGTTGAGTTGTCCATCTCATGTACTAGTCATCATAGTTCCCTATTAGGTAGAATTCCTCCTTGAAGGCATAAATAAAAGTGTCCTAAGTGGGTCCTACATTGAGTATTGTAAACTTCTCTTCATTTTGTCTCTCCCATTAAATTTCCACCAATATTTGACATGGGGAAGGGAATTTAGGAGCACAAAGGTGATCTTCTCATTGTCGAAAAAAAATTGGATAGAGTAAATTACCCTCCAACATATTTAACCATTTCTCTAAAGAATTTTCATCTACTTGGCCTTCGAATAAGGGGATATCAAATTTAACGTGTACCTTGAAGGGTGTCTGACCTCCAAATTTGTCACTTGTTGAAGGTGCCTCAACCACTATTGACAGCCATCAAAGGATCTGGGTGAAATTGGCCATTATCTCATTCCTTTGTTGTGCAAGTACTTCCTCGAGAAGCAACTTGATAGGAATTCCTACTCCATCATATATATTTTCGTTCACAATGGGAGCTGCTTGGGTTTGCAAGAGCCATCTTTCCCAAGTGAAACTAGCTCCAGACCCAACTACTTGTAGCCTGATCTCATCGGTGACATGCATTGAGAAACAAGGAGAAAAATGCTCTAATACCACTGATCCAAGTTGTATAAGGAATGAAATGAAAGGTAGGAAAATAAATGAAATACACTGAGAGAAATATAGCAAAGAGAATAGTAATATAGTGGAATCCCAACTTCTATTGATAAATAAAATAACAAAATACTACAAAACATAAAGTGGCCAAAATGGTGGTAGCTATCTCTAAAGGAAGAGAGATCACAACTACACACATTCACCGAAGACCATTACAAGAGCCTGAAGGAATGACCTTTTGACATAAATAAAGAACTCTAGAGGTCCAAAACCCTAACCCTATAATATGAAGTGCTAAAAGGTTTGTGTGCCTCGAGATGGTTAGTTGGTACCTCAACTTCACGGGAGTGGAACTTTTGCATACAATGTCTAGTTGGGGTGCACAATAACCCATTAGAAAGAATTTTATTAGGATTACAACTTTTGGTCAGGGCCAAGGCATGCCATGGCAACTCTTGGCCCCTCAAATCACCAAAATACATAATTTTTGGACGTCAAAATGACCCTGGAAGTTTGGGACCAAAACAATCATAGAAAAATGCCAAAATGATAAAGAACCATTGAGTCAATGGAAGAAGTGGCCATTGATATCCACTTGGATCATAATGGAAGATAAATCCATCATACCATATCGTAATAGGGAATAATGCCTAGTCAAGTAGTGATTTTCTTCACTCTCATTTTCAAAATTGCCCTCTTCCAAATAGTTGTAAATTTCAGTCCATTCCATGCAGGTTTTCACTCCAATATTATGTGACCTATCCAAAAATAGAGATGAATTAAGGTTTTTACCCTCATCAACATCTTTGAATCTAGCTCTCTTTCCTTTTCCCTTCTTTTTCTTATTGTATATTATGATCCCACATTTGAAAAAAAATAAAACATAACCCAAATTATATTGATGTACTAATAGAAAAATATCAAACCATTTACTTAGTGAAGGACTTCACTAACTAGAACTACACACACATTGGACCATTTTGTTATCCTTCTATAATGTGACTAATAAATTAATTGATTTTTAGTAGTTTTAGAGCAAAATGCAAAGAGGATAATGAGGATGAAATATGCCAAACTTGACAAATGAATGTTTAAAGTCCGAGTCACATGTTGTAGAGGCAATTCAATTCACAACTTGATTAATGATAAGGTTTCAGTAATTGTAATGTTGAACATGAAAATTTAGGAACTTAAAACAAACAGAGGGAATTTCTATTTCCCATTAATTGACTTATCAGGTTATCGAGTGTCGGGCGTTTCCATTAAAAATAATTATATGGTGTCCCGGTATTGACAGAACCCATTAACTTCCATCAACTCACGAAAAAAACACTATCGTTAAATTCCCACTAACCTATCAAATTATTTGATCGCAATATCGGGATGTCGAGATGTCAGGATAGTGGCATTTCAAGCTATTGGTTATTCTGCTATCAAACCATCCACATTGTTATAACCTTGATTTATCTCCCCATAACTAGCGTAATGGGCTATTGGTTGTTGAGGACTGATACATCAGGGTATCAAGTGTCGATAATTGGGATATTAGGTTGTCAAATGTCAAGATGTCGATGGCATTGGATAACCTCCCAATACTGGTGGAATTTGTTAAACTTACAAGATTTGAGAAAACTTTTCCCATTAATTACTGTAAAACTATTAGTCTATTGGGACTCCAGGTATTAGGGTATCATGATACCGATTTATTCATATGGTTGTAATATTTCTTGGTATTGACTACATCCAATAAACCTCCTTTAACTTGCAAATATTTTCCCATCAAACAATTATAGAAATAATTTGTTATCAAGACTTTGGAATGTTAGGTCTTTATGCCTTGATTTGGTCAAGGGCTCAATACTTATCTAATTTTAATTAAACTCTCTATAAATTAAAAAAACAAAAAACAAAAAACCAACTTAAAACCATATACAATAAAAACTTAAAATATCTATCCATAAACAAATAAAAAAATGTGTAAAAGAAAATTTCTATAAGACCCTATCATCATATATATATATATATATATGTATATATATATAATTATATATATATAATTCCATACACAATAGATTACATGAAACAAAACACATTGCAATAAGTATGTATCAATTAAAATAGTTGAGTGATCACCATAGCTAATGTACATGATAGTGCAATATTATTTTCTTATGATTATATAATATTGTTTGTCTATAGTAATATTATACAGTTTGTAGCATTACTTTTCCTTATGATGTCTGCATCAAATATGTGTATAATTCAAAAGCTCCGACATAACCAGTGCCTTAAATAATTTGCTTATTTTTCCTTGAAATGAGGTAACATAAAACTTCCAAAATAAAGAAAATGTTCATATATAAAACAAAACAAACAATAATATAATCCACAAACATAAACTAACATTTTAGAAAGAACACTTAGAAAAATAATTCAATCATGACCTTTTTTTCTTATATTCAATCACTGAAGAGTGAAAAATCAAAGTGTCAAAGAACCGGAATCTATCTCAATTATTAGGAAAGTGTAAATGGAGAACAATATCAGTTATTAGGAAATTTTAAATGGAAAACAATATAATAAAATTGAAGAGAACATTTAGCTCTCATTGGTAGCCCACTTGGTTGAAACCCTCCCCCCAAGTCATTGGCCCTCTGTCACGAGGCACAGGTCCAATTCTCCTTGGGACCACTTAGAAAGGGAGAGAGTGGTGTAAATTAGACCTATCTAAGAGTTGAGTGAGTGATGTAAATAAGACCTATCTAAAATCATTCCGAGGAAAAACACTTAGAATAGGAGAGCAAGTGGTGTAAATTAGACCTATCTAAGAAAGAACACCTAGAATGGTAGATAGTAATGTAAAACACTTAGAATGAGAGAAAAACACTTAGAATAGGAGAGTGAGTGGTGTAAATTAGACCTATATAAGAAAGAACACCTAGAATGGTAGATAGTAATGTAGAACACTTAGAATGAGAGAGAGGCCTAAGTCCTATCTAAAATCATTCCAAAAAGCACTTAAAAATAGAGAACTTGGCAAACTCATGCCCAAAAAAGGAAAAAAAAAAAATAAAATCATATAATACACATAAAAGCATAAATAATATTAAAATTTATTTACTTAAAATAACCCAAAACTCAAACAACAAAATAAAATATTAGGAAAAAAAATATGATACTTCTACATTTTCAAAATATCATTAAATAACTAAACCATTATATTTACACATGTTTGTTTTTTTCAAAATACAATTACAAATCCCACACAATGACCTTCGAGGCAAATGATGATGATTGTGATGAAATGTTGGACACTAAATGGTAAATTCAAATACTTTGATACGAGAGAAACAACATTACAAAATTCAGGGAAACTAAATGGTAAGTTCAAATACTTTGATACGAGAGAAACAACATTACAAAATTCAGGGAAACTATATGATTGTCAATGCACTGAAAACATTATAAAGAACTAGATGTTTCACATTACAAGTGAAAAAGAACCAGATGTTTCACATTACAAGTATTTTATACTTGGATATTGATGATGTCATGTATCATTCTAAAGATTTTTTTAGAGGTTTCACAAGTATTTTTGACTTGGACATTGATGGCATTAAATGCATGATACTTTTTTAACAAGTAAGTTGAATTTTGGATGAAAAACAATACATTGTACAAAACTTGTCAAATTTGGAAGCTTTTTGGAATGGTTAGTTTCCAAAATTGATTTTCATCCTCAATTCCTTTGGCTTTCCTTCTTAACCTTCCCATTAAGTTTGTTTAAATTAAGACTAATCAAAACAAAACATTACTCAAATTCACTGATTTACAGAAACTGCTGCTACAAAACATTACTCAAATTCACTGATTACAGAAACTGCTGCTACTATCGACCTGCGTATCTCACAATTAAAATTATGGACTTCTGATCCTTCGTTTCAACTCTTTCCTGTCAAAATGAATCCAAATACCCAACCCAAAATTGGTAAAAATAATAGTAACTACAAGAACTAAAAGGAAATACGCCAAAATGTAAATTAACATCAAATAACTTGCCTGATACGCTGAATGTCCAGAAAGGCTGTAGCAAGCATTCCGCGGTTTTCTTCAGCTCTTCTGATAAGAAAAGGGATCACTTTCTCCACAGGCCCAAACGGAACATATTTACTCACCTCGAATCCTGCTTTTACTAAACCGAGCGATAAACCGTCCGCCATGCCCTTGATTTGAGCGAACTGTAACCCGCCCTCACCTTTTCTCGCAATTCCCAATTCTTCAGCCTTCGCAGCGGCCAATTTTGCTGACAAATTGTGGCCATAACCAAAAATTAAATCAAACCCTTATTCTTGAACAATCTCGTATGACCATAGTAAGAAAGGACCAAGAACAAGCTTACCGGACTCGAAATTATGTGTAGCTACTAGCAGTGATGCTTCGCCCTTTGCAACTTTTTCCAGCAGCAATGAGGCGCAGGCATTGTAACAGCTGCGTGTGTTTGCAATCCCGGAATGTACAGGTGAAGGGGCGCCCAATGACTTCGCCTCGGCATTTTCTCTTGTGATATAGGCGCCTCGCACAAGTTTCAGAGCCATTGAAATTCCTTGTTTCTTAGCCGATTCTGATGCCTCAATTAGACGGGGCAATGAGTCTTTCAAGTATGCTTGTAAAGTCCCATACACCAGAGGCTTCCTATGTCTGTTGAATTCGGAAAAAGCTCTGTAACTAAAATAATCAATTGCAGGCTGAACGGTTTGGTACTCTGCGTCTATCAGCAAAGGAAGTGAATGGGCTTGGCAGGCTCGGCAGAGCTGAAACAGCCTTTGTTCCGCTAAATTTAGGTCGTTTTCCTCGGTGGGACTCAATGGATTCGGCTCAGAGGAGGTGTAGTGAGTAGGACTTGAGGGGGCTAGAATTGGCAGAGTCTCTGCCTTCCACGGCAGGGTGAAGTCAGCATGGCAGTGCTGCCACCTCAGCAAGTGACTGATTCTTTCCAGAAGAGCTAGCGGACAGATGGCAGTGATCTTCACACACGCGAAACTCACCTGTTACACCAAACCCGCCAAATTTAGCAGGCGACTTCTTACAAATGATTTAGTGGGACTTGGAGATGAGTACTTACAGATCCAAGCGGGAGTTGGGTCGTTGAATCGACAGTGGCGAGAAACTGGGTAAGATTGGCGTCACAGGCAGTGTTATCAGTGGCGTCTTCCATGCCGTAATTAAGAATGCCCTTCAAGCCAAGTGTCTGCATTCTTTTCAATGTGATGGAGGCATCTGCAACGCTCTCTCCCGCGCAGAAATGAGAAAACACCGTCCGCTTCACGGCCGAGAGAAGTGGCACTCTGTAAGGCGCATATTCCATCAGAGGCAGTGTGAGAGCCTTTATGCTCAGATCCGCGATCGGCTCGGAGGAAATTAGATAGAGATTGAAGAGCGAAGAAATTAGCTCCTTTGTGGTTAAATCCGAGTATACTCCCTCTGCAAATTCGAATTTGGGGACGGCGGCAGTATTATTCGATGCGTTAATGGTTTCTCCCTGACGAATTTCAGGACCCATTGATGCAGCGGCAGAATCATAGCGCAGGGGTTTTGAAGACGAATTTAGGTTACGGGTAGTTATGTGACAGAATTCATGGCACTTTATTGAAACTCCGCCACTGTTCCTTTGTCTCACGAAGAGGAGGAGTAAGGACGCCATGCAAACTTGGGAATCTTGACTTACAGATGGATATATCGCCTCCCAGCAAAATATTTGCAAGCCCCCGAAGATCTTCAAAGTCTGCTTGGGAATCTTGACTTACAGATGGATATATCGCCTCCCAGCAAAATATTTGCAAGTCCCCGAAGATCTTCAAAGTCTGCTGTGCATCGCACCATTTTTTGATAAAACGTCAGCTACATCGGCGAGAGAAAGGCCGCTGCCGCTGCCGCTGCCACTGCCAACCAATTCGAGTACAGCATTCATTTTTTAATAATTAGAAAATGCCACCCAATTCGACTACTGCATTCATTTTTTAATAATAAGAAAATGAGGTTGCAAGCGACAAAAGAAATTCATCATCGGCATAAAATGAAACCCAATGAATTTTCATGTTCCTATGATTTTTTTTTAACAAAATCGGATGATAGAATCCTAGGAAGTAGCAATCGCCATTAAATTTAATCCTTCTCTTAATCCTGTCTTTAGAAAGCTCATCGAAAGCAATCTTTTCATTTCTAGAATTTATGGTTTTTCGAATGTTCATAAATCGGGGCTCCTTTAAGGCCTATTGTTAACATAATAGGTGGACCTACCTATCTTATTGCTAAGTTTTTAGCTTCCAAGCTTAAACCTCTTGTTAGTCGTACTAATTCTTTCGTTAAAGACTCCACCTCTTTTCTTCAAGAGTAGAAGGATATCAAGTTGGAACCTGGAGATTTATTGGTTAGTTTTGATGTTGTATCCTTATACACCAAAATCCCCATCCAAGAGGCCATTGATATCATTAATCACATCACTGACAAAGAAACTGCCAAGTTAGTTGGCCTCTGCCTCACCTCAACTTTCTTTAGTTTCCAAGGTGAGTTCTATGAGCAAATGTGCGGTGTTGCGATGGGTTCCCTCTTTCCCTTATCGTCGCCAACTTGTTTATGGAAGATTTTAAGAACAAGGCCTTAACCTCAGCTCAATTTCGCCCTAAAAAGTGAAAGAGGTTTGTTGATGATACTTGTGTCATATGGTCTCATGGTCGAGAGAAGCTGGACTTGTTTCTTGACCACCTTAACTCTCTTTCAGACTCCATCAAGTTCATGATGGAAGTCGGGGTGAATGGTTGCCTTACCTTTTTAGACATTCTCCTTTCAAGGATGGATGATGGTTCCGTCTGTCACCAAGTTTTTCGTAAGAAAACTCACACGGAACAATATCTCCATGCTAGTTCTCATCACTTTTCGGGGCAGAAACTCGGTGTTCTAAGCACTCTTGCTACCCATGCTCTAAAAATATCTGATGATAGCCACCTTGAACAAGAGAAGTCCCATCTTCTTGAAGTTTTTAGAATTAATGGGTATAGCAGATCCCAAGCCCTCAAGGCCTTTCATAAGGCCTGCAAAGTGCCTAGAGTTAAACCTGCTCGCACTGATCCTATCTCCAAGGTTCATCTCTCGTATATCCAAGGAACCACGGACAGGATTGCCTATATCCTTAGGAAGAGTAATGTCTCTTCTTCGTTCAAACCTCTCAGTACCATTAAAAATTCTCTTAGATCTGTTAAGGACCCCATTGACCCTAAGGACACGAAGGGTGTCTACCTGGTTCCTTGCTCATGTGGTATTCTCTACATTGGAGAAACTGGTAGGTCTATTAAGCAGAGAATCAATGAACATGTTGTTGATATTAGGCACAATCGCTCTCGCTCATCAGCCCTAGCAGAACATGCTGAGAAATCGAAACACCATGTTTGCATTGAGGATTCCATCACTTCCACCACATGAAGCTTAGGGAAGTGATTGAGATCGAGAGATATTCCAAAAATCCCAATAGTGACAATGGTTGGAAATTGAGTAAAAGCTGAATTCCGGCTCTCTCAGCATGATTCCTCCTCCCCTTCTTCTCCTTTCTCCTCTTCTACCTGATTCTTTTTTTCTTTTCTTTTTTTTCTTTCATATATATATTATTGTTTTATTTATTTATTTATTATTATTATTATTATTTTCCATCTATTTTTAAAATGCTTACTTTTATTGATTTAGTTAACATATATTTTTCTTTGTTTGGGAACAATAAGATGCTTTATTTATTTGTTTTATATTATTATTTTTTAAGTCAACCTAGCTATTTAATAGAATAGGCCCCCGCTTAACAAATAATATTATATAAATAATTATTAAATTTATTAAAATAGAATTTAATTGACATAATGTATAAATAAATACTTTTTATACCTAAACATAGATGAAAGAATTAATTGACATAATGTATAAATAAATACTTTTTATACCTAAACATAGATGAAGGAATTATAAAGATAGAAACTAATTATCTCGTTATACCTTTAAATATAAATAAATAAAATTAATAATGGAATTACAAACTAATGAAAAACAGCTATATTCTCTCCTAATTCTTCGATGACTTTAATTTATTTTCCAAATAGCTTTTGCTACATATTCAATATAATCATATTTCTTAAATTTAGTATTAAGTCAAATATTTATCTAACTAATTAGATTATCCATTTAATAAACATTTATTATTATTTTTTATTATTTCATATAATAATAATAATACAAGTTTTATATTATATTGAATGGAATTAATTTTATAGAAACTAATTATCACGTTATACCTTTAAATATAGATTAATAAAATTAATAAGAGAATTAACAAACTAATTGGAAATAACTATATTTTCTTCTAATTTGTCATTGACTTTCATTTATTTTCCAAATTGTTTTTGCTACATATTCAATATAGTTATATTCCTTAAATAGTATTAAGTCAAATATTTATCTAAGTAGAAATATGTTTTCCACATTAATCACATTACTAGGATTTGGTCGATGTTTGAACCAATTATTTGCCGTTACAAAATTAGTTACTAAGGTAAGAAAAATATTATTTAAATTTTTTTGGTAAAGAGATTGTGTATAAGAGTATTAAATTTTTATGAATTTAGTTAAAAATTAGTGTTATGAATAACTAAATCTAGAATATTCCATTTCAATGAATTTAATAATTATTTATATAATATTAAGAGTGTAGTTAAGAACTAGCCGCCAGGAATAACTAAATCTAGAAAATTCTATTTCAATGAATTTAATAATTATTTATATAATATTAGAATATTAAAATATTAAGAGTTTAGTTAAGAACTAGCCGTTAGAAAAAATTTAAGCTTTAATTAATTGACATAATGTATAACTAAATAATTTTTATACCTAAGCATAGATGAAGGAATTATAAAGATAGAAAGTAATTATCCCATTATACCTTTAAATATAAATAAATAAAATTAATAATGGAATTACAAATTAATGAAAAACAGCTATATTCTCTCCTAATTCTTCAATAGCTTTAATTTATTTTCCAAATAGTTTTTGCTACATATTCAATATAATCCAATTCCTTAAATTTGGTATTAAGTCAAAATATTTATCTAACTCATTAGGTTATCCATTTAATAAACATTTATTATTATTTTTTATTATTTCATATAATAATAATAATATAAGTTTTATATTATATTGAATGGAATTAATTTGATAAAAACTAATTATCACATTATATCTTTAAATATAATTTAATTTAATATAAATTAATAAAATTAACAAGGGAATTAACAAACTAATTAGAAAGAGCTATATTCTCTCCTAATTCTTCAATGACTTTAATTTATTTTCCAAATAGTTTTTGCTACATATTCAATATAGTTAGATTCCTTAAATAGTATTAAGTCAAATATTTATCTATATTCTCTCCTAATTTAGATTCCTTAAATAGTATTAAGTCAAATATTTATCTAACTAATTAGGTTATTCATTTAATAAACATTTATTAATTTTTCTTATTATTTCGTATAATAATAATAATATAAGTTACTTAATATTTATCTAACTAATTAGGTTATTCATTTAATAAACATTTATTAATTTTTCTTATTATTTCTTATAGTAATAATAATATAAGTTTTATATAATTTTAAATAATAAAAAAAGTCTATTAATTAGTTATTAATTTATAGTCATTTTAGTTAAATATTAACGGTTACATTTTAATTAATTAACTAATTATTTTTTCTCCTCTTTATCTCTTGGTCCAGCTAGTTATCTAGTCCAATATAGTGGTTAAATATAGTAGTTGAATGATTTAGTTTCTCTATTTAATCCATGATCTGATTTTTCAACTTATCCTGACTATAAACTATATTGATTTTTCAACTTGTCCTGATGATAAGCTCCATTTGATAGTGTTCGAAAAAAGTCAATTTTTTTTTTTCCAAAAATCTCTTCTCAATAAAATTAAAAATATCAACCTCAAATTAGTTCAATCAAAGAGTATATTTTTTCACTTTTTCCACTTTAATTAGAGTTTTATTTATTTATTAGTGCCGCTTTAATTAGAGTTTTATTTATTTATTAGTGCCGGCCACGCGAGGGACTCAATGATCGAAACTTGGATTAACCTTTTTTCCGTTCATATTTCGTGATAAAACGTGTTTGCATACTATCAGGGTATTTGTAAATGATAAAATTAATCCAAAAAAGGTATAAAATTTATGTGAAATACACAATACTTTGTATTATCCCCGTCCATCAATTAACTTGCCCTTTGACCAAAAATCGTAATGTCTATATTATTAAAAAAATCGATTTATTTTTTAAATTATTTTAATTTTATTTTTTAAAATTGTGATTGGTTAGCTAAGCTTGCTATATTATTTGCTATTGAGTTGGACATAGACGAAGGGTTATTGTTAGACCAATTTCTAGCCATCTTGAAGCTTACCTTAAAATTTGTGGGCCAATGCAGGGTGCCACTTCTTTCCAAATACACTAATTTGACTCTCTAGTCTTTGTGTTATTTTAAACTTTGAGCCTTTGTGGTAATGGCTATAATTATATTGGATGGTTGTTTGGTAGAGTAAACTGAGAATTCATGCTTATGATTTATAGGAAATATGCGTTAAAAACTATAATACTTAAGAGAAGTTCTATTTAGTTAGGGTGTAATCCCCAAGGACTCCTATATAGTATAAACCATTGGTCACCACTGAGCCTCTCACGCAGCTGCTGATGATTTTTGTTTTGTGATTATTCTCGGGCTTTGTGTTGTTTGTTATGATGTTTTTGGGATTGTTATTTATGACCAATATTAATCTAACGATATGTTTTTTTGTTTCTAAACCACCTAGTTTGAAAGTGTTTGACAAGCCTCTAATGAATCTAGTTGCCTACAGAATTTCAACTTTGTTAAAAAACTTGTTCAGATTGTTTAAGATTAATTTTGAGTTATTGTCTTATGGATCTTGTTGTAAGGTATTTTAATTAGTTTTATAGAATTTGCATTAATATTTTATTTGCCTTTTGAAATTGTCTATGATAAAAGTAAAATGCCGTAGAGAAAGCATTACAACATCAACATTTTCTTAATTTATTAGTTCGTTTATTGCACTTGATAAAAATTTCATCTTGAGCGTTTGTTTCACTTGTGTATAGCATATACTTTTTTGTTCATGTTTAGTATATTCATATATATTTGTGATGTTTATCTTTAGCTCGTGCAAATGTAATACTGAGTAACAATAGAATTTGATGAGGGGTAATTTATTACTATTATTATTATTTGCAGTTCTAGTTAGAAGATTTGCAATGGAAGATAACAATATTTTTTTATCACTTTTTTGATATTCTCTCACTGTAATAAGGTAGAAACATTTTTTGGTTTGGATGTATAGTTCTAGGATTTTGATTCCAAAGTCCAAATACTATAAGTCCAGCAGTACTGTATGGCTATTAAAAAACACTTTGTTCATCCCTTCACGTATGTCTCCATTGATTTTTTACTCTAATTTAACTATACTTAGACCATTGGGTTTGACTGGGGGAAATACCATACCACTTGGGTTCATATTGGGGGATATATATTGAGGAAAAAATGACATAATATATTGAGAATATATTAGGGGATAAAGGGTTTTTATATTGGGTATAAAAAATGGAGCTCAAAGTTAATGAAAAAATATAAAGGTGTATAAAAATGTTAATGAAAAAATGGATACCTATAATATCTAGTGAAAATAGAGATTTCTTAAATTGGGAAGGTGTATTGGGTTCATATTGATAGGGGGTTAAATAATGTGACTTTTAGAGGTGTTTTCCAATATGTAGTCAAATTAGGGGTGTTATTTAGTATACCACGAATGCACGTGATATGTCATAGGTTCATTGAGTGAAGCCCCCGTGACTTAGACTAAGCAAGAGTATCTACAATGTACCCTTGTTCAAATGTGGCAGTTAGTCCATACCTTCCAAAGTTAAATAATTAAAACTAAGCATCACGGAATGGTAGTTAAGTTGCCTTGTTTCTATTTCAAATTCAGAGCTATCATTGCACTTACGGTCATCTTACCTAAGCTTGGCCATCATTATAATCGATGGTACTCTACACCATCCTTATGTTAACTTTATACAATTTCATATCCATGCACCCTCCACTTGCTTTTACATCTACTTGGAGTGATATTCTCAAATAAGGTTATGGGAATATGCTACCCATCCCTATTGTTATCCATCTGTTCTTTTTTTCCTTTTAGGATGTCATGTTTTTCTATTACTCCTTTCTACATAGAAAGAAATTCCCCACAACTAATCTTCCTATTTTGATAGCTAGGGAAATGCAATGATACAAAAATTCCTGTTTTGATAGCTAAGGAAATGCAATGATACAACAATTTAAGTTTGTGTACATTTTTCTTGAGTTTTATAAGGGAAATAATTATTTAACAACTTAATTTTTATTGAATTTTTAAAATACGGCAAAATAACTATCACGGTAATTAGCAAAAGAATTGTAATGGAGGAGACATTAGTGGAATCGAAATAGATTATAAAGATTTTCCAATAACTTATTATTCAATATTTTGCATCCATACACAATAAAAACCAACTTAAAAATTCCATAAATCTAAGGAAAAATTAATCCCATAATATAGATTTCAGAGTTCAGTAAATTTTCTTTATCATATCAATTATGACAAATTGACTAGTGGAATATCTACAACAATTTGTGGATCATATTTGTAACAAAGCAAGTGAATTTGTGTATTTTGTGGGAAGTTATAGGGGATCTAGATCGGTTTAAGTAGAAAGTCGTAAAACTATATCCATGGTCAACAAATCTATTAATAACCATCAAGATGTGGCAAAAGAGAGGTTCTCAAGGATGGAAGAAAAGGTGATAGATATCGGTTGTAACATGAATATTCTTTTAGTGGATCTATCGAACAAGTTGGGAATCAAATATTATGAAGTTCCAACTCAAGGATCAAACGAGAGGGAAATTTGGGGATCAGGAAGAACCAAAGAGGGAGTCTAAGAAAGAACTTAGAAAGGAACAATCTAGCTTGAGTGTCATGAACCATTCATAGTACCTATTCAAGATGGAAGCAAAGGTTGACATCAACCCATATCAAGGTGTGATTGACACTTCAAATTTCAATTGGTTGTTGTAGTTAGAGTCTTATTTTAGTTTTTAATGCATATAATAAGAATAGAAAATTTCATTTGCTCATCTAAAACTAGAGGGACATGCCTTGACCTAGTGGGAAAGCCATATAGAAACCTTGAGACTAGAAGTAGATCCTCTAGTGACTAAGTGAGAGGATTACAAAACTCTCATATAGTCACAGTTCTCCCCTATTTGGTATGTAGAGGACCAGTGGATATAGTGGCATTACTTTAGACAAAGACATGGGTCAAGTCTCTAGGAGTACACCAAGGAATTTAAGAATATGGCAATAATGTTGGGTTTCTCTCCAAAGAATCCATACATACTCCTCAAGTACTTAGGGTGGATACACAACCATTTGCATAAGAAAGTGATGTTGTTCAAACCAAGAATGGTCGATGAGGGTTTTGTACAAGCACAATTATTGAGGAAAACGGGCTAGAAGAAAGGGAAATCAACTGGGTCAAAGTAGAAGGAGCACCAAAAATCTTTCGAGGGAAAGAATAAATTGAACAGGGAAAAGGACAAAAAGACAACAACCACATCACATCATTACAAATATACAAGAAAAATTTACATCCATTGTAACATTGATGGTCATACAAAGGAGAAATGTTGGAAGTTACGCCTAGAGCTCAACCTAAAGAAATGAAAGAAAGATGTTAAGAAGAAAAATATCATGGCCACAAATTCAAGGAATCAAGTGGAAATTAGCTATGATATCGATGAGAAGATTTTTGTACATCATTGCAAAAGGAGGTGAATCTAAGTAGCCTTTAAACACAAGATGAGAAGGAAATGACTCGAATCTTCCATATAAAGTTATAGATAAAGAAGAAAAAATTTATGCTCTATTCGAATCAGGATAACAAACGAATTTAATTGCAACAAATCTATTCAAGAAACCAATGTAGGAATTTACAGGGTAAGTTCCTCAGAAAGAACACCAAAAGGACACTGCTCACAACCAGATCACAGATCAATACACCAGTATTTTTGACGTGGTTAAAACCCTCAAAGAGGGAAACAGTCCACGGCCTGCGCCAACGTGGCTACTACAGGCAATTTATTAATCAAAGAATGAAAATTTACATAAGCTTCTCTCATGCACGGATTACCCGAACAATGACCCTCCATGCGCTTTAAATAGAACTCATGGACCAATCGGGTGTCAAGCCACGGATCAAGTGTCAGTAATACCGAGGAGAGAGTGAACCGTCGGATCACTACATATCGTGACCGTCGGATTGTAAGTTACAAAATGTACAACGGTAAAGAAACACACTTTACCTAACTCCATACCTAACTCTATACTAGACCAAGTTGAACTTAACTATATCCTATGTGTCGGAATATCCTAACATCCCCCCTTAAGAACAACTTGGGATAGGATTGAAGGATTTACAAATATGACACAATAGGAGAAGGAAGGAGGCACTAGAGCCTATCCCCCCTTAGTGACAACTTCCTGAACTCCAAGCATATATCGAAGTTTAGTGAACTTCGCCTCTGTGAGAGCCTTTGTGAAGATGTCTGCAACCTGATCATCTGTTGAACAATATTGCACTTCAAGAACATGGTCATGAATGAGCTTTCTGATGAAGTGCATGTGTAGTTCAATGTGTTTGCTGCGCTGATGCTGGACTGGATCTTTGCATAGCTGAATGGCACTTTGATTATCACACCAAAGTGTGGTTGGATGCTGCTGCTCAAAGCCAAACTCTGATAGGATCTGACGAAGCCACAAGGCTTCCTTACTAGCTTCCACGGCACCACGATACTCTGCTTCTGCTGACGAAAGAGAAATGGCAGCCTGTTTCTTACAAGCCCATGTAATAGGTCCTGAACCAAGAGTGAAGACATAACCGGCAGTAGACTTCCGATCATCAGGGTCACCAGCCCAATCAGAATCAGTGAAACCAACTAATAGAGGAGCTGCTTTGGCACTGTAATGAACCCCAAACTGTACTGTACCTCGAACATAACGAAGTATTCTTTTAGCTGCTTTCCAATGACTTTCACGGGGGTTTTGCATAAAACGAGCAACAAGGCCAACAGCAAAGGAAAGGTCAGGACGAGTATGGGTTAAATACAAGAGTTTTCCTACAAGTTGACGGTATAAGGTAGCATCAACTTCAGGAGAAGTACAAGAGACTGAAAGTTTGACTCCAGACTGAAAGGGAGAAGGGGCTGGCTTACAGTCTTCCATGTGAAAATGACGAAGAATATCACAAGCATACTTGGACTGGGAAAGGGAAATACCCTCCTTGGATTGTAAGACTTGAAGACCGAGAAAATAGTGTAAGTGTCCTAAGTCTGTCATTTCAAATTTCTTTTTAAGGCTGGACTTCACATGGTTTATAAGGTTGGGATCACTACCAGTAAGAATAAGATCATCAACATAAAGAACAAGGATGATAAGAGAGTTGCCCACTTTCTTGGTGTAGACAGTATTGTCAGAATAACACCTAGAAAAGCCAGATTCTAAAAGAAAGCTATCCATTTTGGCATACCAAGCCCGAGGAGCTTGCTTGAGACCATAAAGAGATTTCTTAAGTCGACATACAAGGCTGGAGTCTGTTTGGATGAAGCCAATGGGTTGTTCCATATAGATTTCTTCATGCAAGTCCCCATGCAAGAAGGCAGATTTAACATCCATCTGATGGACTTCCCATTTTAAAGAGGCAGCAAGGGAAAGAACAAGGCGGATAGAGTTCATTTTGGCAACAGGGGAGAAGGTTTCAGTGTAGTCAATGCCTTCAACCTGTGAAAAGCCCTTAGCAACAAGACGAGCTTTATGTTTATCAACTTTCCCATCTGGTCCATACTTGGTTCTGTAAACCCATTTACATCTAACAAGTTTGCGTCCCTTTGGTAGAGGAACAAGATCCCATGTATCATTTGTTAACAATGAATGATATTCTTCATTCATAGCTGCTTCCCAATGTGGATGGCCTGAAGCTTCTGCAAAAGTGTCAGGATCATGATTTACTGGAGCTTGAGCCAGTAAAGAAGAGGCTCTTTCAAACTGAGAACGTGTACGTCGCTGATCTGTAGGATCACCGGCAAGATCACCTGCTGCATCCCGAGTAGCACGGACCCATCTTGGAAGTTGAGGATCCTGAGAAGGTGGGGGAGGATTTATTTTCATCAAATTTTACATCTCTTCTAATGATAACATTTTTGGACTTAAATGGAATAAGTCTATAACCTTTTACATCTTCAGAATATCCAACAAAAGTACATTTCTCACTCTTAGGTTCTAAAGCTTTATGCTTTTCATCTGGAATATGGGCCCATGCTTCACTTCCAAAAACACGAAAGTGACTTACATCTGGTTTGATGGAACTCCAAGCTTCTTCTGGAGTGATATTCTTTAGAACCTTAGTAGGAGTGCGATTTATTATATAATTTGCACAATTAATTGCTTCGGCCCAAAAACTAAGACTGAGTCCTTTAGATTGCAGCATACAATTAGCCATTTCCTTTAAGGTGCGATTTTTCCTTTCAGCTACACCATTTTGTTGTGGAGTGTATGGAACAGTATGTTGCATTTGAATTCCATTTTCGGTGCAAAAGTTGATGAATGTGTTTTTAACATATTCTCCACCATTATCAGTTCTTAGCTTAAGAATTTGATGTCCAGATTGTTTTTCAACAAAGGCTTTGAAAGCCAAAAAAGTGTTAAATACTTCGCTCTTGAGTTTTAAGAAGTATACCCAAGTGCGTCTGGAGAAATCATCAATGAAAGTTAAGAAATACTTGCAGCCAGAGAATGAAGCAGCAGGAAGTGGACCACATAAATCACTGTGCACAAGTTGTAAAGGGGCTGAGGCGTGCCAAGAGGCACGTTTTTCAAAACTGTCCCGATGATGTTTTCCGAGTACACATCCGGAACAAACACCATCTCTGCAAGATACCATAGGAAGACCTGTTACCATATTTTCTTTACATAGATGCTGAAGGGAGCGATAGTTTAAGTGACCAAATCGCTCATGCCAAAGTTTGCTCACTTCATCATTATGAGCAACAAATACTGAGGGAAGATTTGATGACCCAAAGTTGTGAAACTTATACAACCTTGTGGAATCATCAGCAAGACCAGTAGCTAGAATCTGTTTAGGATCTTTTAGATCCTTGATTACAACATCATGAGGTGAAAATTCAACAATTTTACCTTCACCTGAATGAGTTATCTGATATACAGATAGAAGGTTGCAGGATAAGGTTGGAACACATAATACATCATTAAACTGACCATTGTCTAGATGAACAGTTCCAGTCCCTACAACATTAAGAGATCTATCATCACCAACATATATATTTTTGGTGTTAGAATCATTTAAAGAAGAAAACATGGCTTGGTTTTTGGCCATGTGATAAGAGGCTCCAGAATCAATGAGCCACTCATGAGAATGAGAAGAAGAAGATACATTTAATGCATAACCAGACTGAGATGATTGACAACGACATGCAGAAAGTGCCATTCCTGAAGATGAAGTTGAAGTTGAAGAATGCTCCACATGGATGTTATGTTTCTTCATTGCGGCTTCCAAGGCTTCCATCTTCTTAAAGCATTTAGATTCTAAGTGGCCATCTCGATTACAAAAGTTACAATGTCTATCAGTCTTCTTCCATTTGTTTTTATTGGTCTTATCATTTTGTTGAAATGATCTTTCATTTTGAGGCTGAGTTTGCTTAGGACCCTTGTTTGGTTTAGGACCATTCTTTCTAGGATATGACTTCTTAGGATTCTTTGAGTTTGGTTGCTGCTGGGCGGCTAACGCTTTCTTGGAAGAGTTTCCAAGATTAAGAAGACCAAGGTGTAAGAGTTTTTCTTGTTCTCTTATTAAAGAATCACAAAAAGAGTCAAAGGAAGGGGCCTTGTAGTCTTTTCCTTGACAAATGAAAGCTTCCCTTGTAGAATGGAAGGTGGAAACAAATACAGAGTAGGCTGGTCCCAACTTAGTAAGGATGGAATAAATAAGGTTACTATCTTCTTTCTTAACCTTAACACCTTCCAAGAGATATCTAAGGGTCTTGAATTTGGACAAGAAATCTTCAATGCAAGAAAAATTATTAGGATCCAATGTAAGCAACTCATTTTCAAGTTGATGGGCTCTAATTTCATTTTTAATCCCAAAAACTTTAGTGAGTTGTTCCAATGCTTCATGAGGAGTCTCAAGTTCTGCAATATGGAATCTAAGATCAGGAGAAATAGACATCCCTATCAAACCACGTGCTTGATCTTGTCTATTTTCCCATTTTGCAGCCTTGTCTTCATCTTTTGGTTTCTTCTCTTGGTCTGTGGCTATTCTGTAGAGACCTTTACTTCTAAGTAAATCTTCGATGTAGGATATCCATTGGAAGTAGTTAGTGCTGTCAAGAATGACTTGGCATGGACTTTCCATTTTTAAAAAAAACTGAAGCTGAAGATGCTGAAAGTAAGTGTTCCAATGGATAGATCTCAAAAAATTAGGCAGTTTTAAAAAAAACGGCTCTGAAAAAGGCTTCCGAATGAAGAAGTTATGGCTTTTGAAAAACAATTGTTGAAGTTGCCGGAAAAGTGCGCAAATGTGCGGAAATGAAAAAATCTGCCCCCACAAAATGGAGACTTGAACCCAAGACCTCTACTCTCTTAAAATAGCTTTGAACCAATTGATCTAGACAAAAAATTTGAGAGAGAGAGAGAGAGAGAGGGGGGGGGGGGCCTTGGTTTGCGTGCTTGTCTTGAGAAAGCTCTTTTTCCCTACAAAACACAAAACACAAAACCCAACACGGACATGCAAAGAAAACGAACCTTATGGCTCGAAGTTAGCTTTAGCCAAAAAACTAGATATTTTAAAAAATGAACCTTGCGGCTCAAAGTTAGCTTTAGCCGAAAAACTAAATATTTTTCTCAATGTTTCTGATTTTCCGAGATCACACTAAGGTGCAGGGAAAAGAGCATACGCATGAGAAAAATCCTTCCTTTCTGTTTCTGATTTGCCCAGATCGCATAGAGTCACAGGGAAAAGAGCATATGCAGAAATGAAAGGTATAGATCCGGTTAAAAAAAAGCTAAAAAAAACGAAACCGAAATAAGCAGAGAGAAAATAACAGTAAACTGCAAATAAAGACTGTATACCTCCAGATCTTAAAAATGATGCAGCTAGGGCTACTGAAAACCTTTTCGCGTGAAACGAAAGGGGTTCCTCACTAGAACAGATGCTCCGAACACAACAGAGCAGTCCTCTCGGCCCGAAAGCAGTCAGAAACAGTAGATCTAGGAAACGACAACCGCATGCAGTTCTACCGGCTTCAGATTTGGATCATCAACGGACGCGGCCCTCAAATAGCTCTGATACCATGTAGGAATTTACAGGGTAAGTTCCTCAGAAAGAACACCAAAAGGACACCATTCACAACCAGATCACAGATCAATACACTAGTATTTTTGACGTGGTTAAAACCCTCAAAGAGGGAAACATTCCATGGCCTGCGCCAACATGGCTACTACAGGCAATTTATTAATCAAAGAATGAAAATTTACATAAGCTTCTCTCATGCACGGATTACCCGAACAATGACCCTCCATGCGCTTTAAATAGAACTCATGGACCAATCGGGTGTCAAGCCACGGATCAAGTGTCGGTAATACCGAGGAGAGAGTGAACTGTCGGATCACTACATATCGTGACCGTCGGATTGTAAGTTACAAAATGTACAACGGTAAAGAAACACACTTTACCTAACTCCATACCTAACTCTATACTAGACCAAGTTGAACTTAACTATATCCTATGTGTCGGAATATCCTAACAACCAATATTGGAGACTCATGACCATCCTAGTCTATATTCATTAGGATGGGTCAACAAGGAGGAAGAGGTAAAGGTAAAAAATAATATAGAACCAAATTTCTATTAGTTTTGATTTTATTGATGAAGTAAGTTGGATGTAGCTCCACTTGATGTATTAGAGTTGTATGTGGGAGTCCATATATATATGGGAAGTGATCATCATGTAGAGAGCCAACCAGTACCACCTCAACAAGGATAGAAAATTATTTATCATAAATTTTCACAAGGGAAAGTCAAAGATCTCATTGGTAAGTGCTAACCAAGGCAAAACATTGATTAGTAGTAATAAGAAGTATGTTTTATTATTTTTAAGAGAAAATTAGTCTATAGAAGAGTCCATGAGAGCTAATTCATCTATAGAGGGGTGCATTAATGAATAGAAACAATAATTGGAAGAGTCGTTATAGGCATATAGGGGTGTGTTCTAAGATCCTAAAGAGATATCACCCAAGATGGAAGTAGAGAAAATGACATATCTATTTGAAACATTTGGCCATGTAGGTAATCCATTATAGAGGCAAATGAAGTGATAAAGTGGTTGAAACAACTACTAGAACAAGGTTTTATTCGACCAGGTACCTCATCATGTGGGTCACCCATTATAATTGTGCCTAAGGAGGATGGGACTTGACATATGCGCATTGGTTATAGGGTTGTTACATGACATTTTGTCACATCTACCCAAAATGCCTACAAACTAGATCAATCAACACCCATGAACACTTTTTCATAATCCCTTTGCAAATCCCTAAGCATCATTTCTCCAAGAAGTCTAAGTTTTTGGGTCTATCTGCTCAAAAATCATGCTTTTAGGCCCAACACACCCTGTATGCATGTACACCTACATTGGGTGCAAGTTTCATATCTAAGCACCAACACAAGTTGCTCCATTTTGTAGGTGCGCTAATTCTAAAATTTCGGGAAAATTAAAAAATAATTTTGAATCTTCTCCTTCCAGAAGCTTCTAAGGTGGTTTTAACCATTTACCATGGATAAAGATCTTGAATTCCTATCTGATCCTACTCTAGTGATCTTATCTCTTATCCCTTGAGCTTATCCTCCCTCATAAGTGGATCTCAAGCCTAGATTGGTAAATCCTAAACTACCATGTTTACCCTATAAATTTACTACCTCCCATGGAGTCTGTGTTGGCTTTTGGAGATTGCTAGTTCCCTTATTTTGTTACTTTGAGCTTAATGATTCATCATTCATTTGCATTAGGGTTGAGTGTGAAGGTTCACTTTGTGACAAGGAAGGACAAGTCAAGTGGGGAGACACATTTACAAAGTCAGATTTTATATATGGTTGTAACTCTCTCCTTTATTTATTAATACAAAAGGCATCATGTTTTCCTATACTTGTGTTATGCTTATGCTCTTGTATTTCAATGCCATGTTGACTCATTGAATAAAGATATTGGATTATGATATGTGGATGTTGTAGTTTCTTTGCTTGTTTTATTCATTGTTACGGGTTCCATTTATAGCTCGTGGAGCTAAGATTGGAACTTAAAATTTAAGAAGAGAGAATGATTTGCTACAAATTCTAGGTAGGCTCCTTTTCCACATTCCAATTTCTTTAAGGAAAGCATCGGTTGTTTTTTTCCTTGGTTGTTCTATATCAGACCACTAAATCTAGGGAATTCTTTTTTTTTTGCATAAGTGAATTTTCCATATAACAAATTGGCAACTCCACTAGGGAACAATATTTCCCTTAGTGGTTTCCTTGGCCTTACCATCTTTGCACCTCTCAAAGAAACCTTAATCGACTTATTCAGACAATGATCGCCCTTAGGAAAACACCTTTTTGAGGTCGGTTATGTTTCTTGTGTCATGTTTTAGTTGAAATAGCCTCAACGAATTCCATATTCTTAGATAGAGTGCTCCATTGCATCTATTTCTTCTTTGTACCTACGCTTCAGTGCACTGGTCCCTATTCCGCACCTGCACTAATCTTACAGGAAGAAAACAATTGCGTTCCTTTGCTTTTCTCTTTGATCTACTTTGGTCCAACAAGTTTTCCTTCCATCTATGAATTTGTCTTTGAATTTGAAAAGCCTTCATTATTCTTGATTTTGATTTTATTAGCATTTGATGAGAATCTATTTAGATTTTTCTTTGTTCTTATCAATTAGGTCTTTTAAGAACATTTAGCTTGATTATTGATTGCTTGAATAAATTTGTATTACGATCATATTCTGTGTGATTTCTTTTGTTAGTGATCTAGTTGCATCTTAGTTCTCATTGCATTTGAAAACTAAGAGGAAAGAAAAGAAAAGAAAAAATCATTATTTGCATCATATAGGGATTTGAACTTAAATTGGAACAGTTGCATTTACAAAATCTATGTTGGGTCCCTATAATACTAGTGATTACCCCATTACTATTGTAGTTATACCCCTTATTTATATTTTTGTGCCCCTATTACCCCCATGTTGTTATTTCTGTGCCCCATAGAATCCCTCTATTGTTATTTTTGTGGCTTTATATTATTATTGTTAGGTTGGCTGGATTATATTATGACTCCTTAGACTCATATATATAGAAAGGAGGTTTTGTCATTTTAATTATCCAAGAATTGTTCATTTATGTAATGTAAAGGAGGTTGTCCCCTTGAAGAGGTTGAATTCTAAGGCGTTGATCTATCTTTTCTATCTTTTCTTGAGCTGGTTTCATAACATTTGGTATCAGAGCTTTGGATTCTAGGGTTTCGCTGCTCCAAACAGGTCATCGTGGAATTTTCGCTATAACTTTTTTCTGTGACGTTTCAGAAGTCGCAAAAAAACCCATTTGAGAAGAAATTTCACTGAACCTTGAGTCCGAATTTCAGAGCTTTTTGCGCGATATTTGCGGAGATATGATCTGAGGAATTTGGTCTTTTTGTAGACTCCTGAATTACATTCAAAACAGGTGACCTGGGGAAAATCGTCATAACTTTCTCTCTGGGGATTGGATTGAAATTTCGTAAGAAGTTACAGAAAGAGGACGGACTTTAGTTTCTTGTGTGCATGTTTCAGATCCAAAGGTTGAAATAGTGACTCGTGGCACGCCGTACAAGTTCGCTCTACTGAACTAGTCTAGAAGCAAGTCACTGTGGGAGATTTCACATAAATCTTCCTTGGAGAATACAATTTGGGTCAGACTTGTGGCATTGGAAAGAGGACGAAGAAGGCTACTACAGATCACAATTTCAAAACTGGATGATCCGAAATTACAGAGATACATCAAATTCAATATCAAGCTTCTATAAAGTGAAAAAAGATGTGTAGGTTTTTTTTTTTAATTTTTGCGTAAGCTTGGTTTAACGGAATTCAAAGGGCATAGTAAAGCATTATTATCGGTAACTGATGCCTCGAGGAAAGAAAATGAAAACACCTAGTAAGGAACCTGAAAGCTCTAGCATGACTCATGAAGAAGAGGAAGAAATGCTACATGATATATCAAAATTACAAGAACAAGTGCAACAAATGTCACGCTCACAAAAGCTAACAGAAGCTAAGATAAATGGCGTGGAATCTAAGATAAAGGGCATGGAAGCTAAGATGGATGATTCAAAGACATATTTGAAGAGAGACATGGCAGATTTGAAGACAGATTTGAAGACAGACATGGCAGATTTTAAGACAGATTTGACAAATTTTCTACAAGAAATACTTACTAATGGTGAAAAGGTTGTAAAGGAAACTCATGATGTGAACAAAAGTAATGTTAATCATGATTCCATAGACTCTAATGTTGGATCGAAGACCCACCATATTCCAAAAATCGATATGAGGAAGTTTGATGGCAAGGATCCCACCACATGGATATTACAGATGGAGCAGTTCTTCGATCTCAATAATGTGCAAAACAAACAAAAGGTACGTATGGAAACTATATATTTGGAACCAATTCAGTTTGTATGGTATCAATGGCTTTTCTCTCGTAAAAAATTTATCACTTGGGCAATTTTTACAGAAGAATTGATAGCACATTATGAAGATACAAAAAGCAACACTTTTTTTAGCCAATTGATAAGTCTCAAACAAAAGGGTTCAGTAATGGAGCACATTGAGGAGTTCCAAAAATTGAACATAAGGGTAAAAGATATTCCAGAGGAGCATAGGATTGATGTGTTCATAGGGCCTTTAAAGGATAATATCCAACATGATGTTCGCCTTTGGGAACCTGATTCATTAGAGAAGGCATTCAGGTTAGCAAGAAAAATGGAAAGCAAAATTATGGAAACTAGGAAGCATACCACTCACAACTATAAAGACGGAAGTGTTATTGCCCCAAGTCTTCCACAACATATAAGGTTGACACCACAACAATTGGAAGAAAAAAGAGCAAAAGGGCTTTGTTATAGTTGTAATAGCAAATACACTAAAGGTCATAGGTGTGCTGAGAAGAAATTATTCTACATAGATTATGAAGAGGAAGAAGAAAATGAGCAAGAAAGGTCAAAAGAAGAGGATATACTCCAGGAACAAAGCCTAGATGAAGAAAAAATAAATCCGACCATATCTTGTAATGCATTGGCGGGAATTACCACTCCTCAAACCATCA
This sequence comes from Pinus tabuliformis, assembly GCA_031772625.1. Taxonomy (NCBI): domain Eukaryota; kingdom Viridiplantae; phylum Streptophyta; class Pinopsida; order Pinales; family Pinaceae; genus Pinus; species Pinus tabuliformis. Next base: position 113,840,435 of record CM062819.1, read on the forward strand.
AGATAGAAGGACAAATCAAGAAGAAAAAGGTAATAGTGTTGATTGATTAAGGAAGCACCCACAATTTTATTCATTGTAAGGTAGCAAAAGAATTGAATTGCTTCCTATATCCAGCACCAGAGTGTCAAGTGATGATTGCAAATGGAGGAACAATAAATTTCTCTGGAAGGTGCCATAATATCAAGCTATCCATGGGAGAATATGTATTGACTAGCCCAATGCTTTCCATTCCAATGGGAGGTGTTGATGTTGTACTAGGAGTCCAATGGCTACAATCCTTGGGTACAATAGCTTTTAATTTTCAAGAACTTTTCATCAAATTTTCTATGGAAGGAAAGGAAGTTGAATTAAGGGGAATTACAGGGAAACCAGAAAAGATAATCAACTCTAATGGTATGACAAAGCTTCTAAAAAAGGAGTAAAGAGGTGTAATTGCACAATTATGTTCGCTAGATGTTTCCACATTGGAATCATCTATTTCTCCAGATCTCCAAAAAAACCTGGACAATCATTCCAAGGTATTTGAGACTCCCAAAGGTCTCCCACCTATGCGTGATCATGATCATGCTATTCATCTGATTCCAGGAAGTGTTCCTCCAAACATCAGGCCGTATAGATATCCCTATGTCCAAAAAAGTGAAATTGAACGTATGGTTGCAGAAATGTTAGAGGCCGATATAATTCAACCAAGTCAAAGTTCTTTCTCTGCTCCAGTAGTATTGGTGCACAAGAAGGATGGATCATGGCGCATGTGTCCAGATTATAGGGAGCTCAACAAGCTCACTATTAAAGATAAGTTCCCCATTCCTGTCATTGATGAATTACTGGATGAATTGCATGGATCAATTTACTTCACCAAGTTGGATCTTCGTTCAGGATATCATCAAATCAGAATGAAGATTGAAGACATTCTGAAAACGGCATTTAGAACTCATGAGGGTCATTATGAATTTTTGGTCATGCCTTTTGGCCTTACCAATGCACCTTCAACATTTCAAGGTTTGATGAATTCAATTTTCAAACCATTCCTTAGAAAATTTGTGTTAGTATTTTTTGATGATATACTAATCTACAGCAAGTCTTGGAAGGATCATGTTGAACATGTTGACAAGGTGCTACAACTATTGGAGGAGAAACAATTATATGCAAAAAGATCCAAATGTTTCTTTGGAGTCCAGGAGGTGGAATATTTGGGTCATATTGTATCTCATGAAGGAGTTAAGGTAGACCCTAGCAAAATTAAAGCCATTAAGGAATGGAAAATCCCCACATCCATAAAGCATCTGCGAGGATTTCTTGGGTTGACAGGGTATTATCGCAAATTTGTTAAGAATTATGGGAGAATAGCAGCACCTCTAACAACATTATTGAAGAAAGATGCATTTTCATGGACTCCTGAAGCAACAAAGGCCTTTGAACATCTTAAAGAGGCAATGTGCCAAGCACCGATCTTAGCTACACCAGACTTCACAAAAACCTTTATTGTGGAATGTGATGCTTCAGGAAATGGAATTGGTGCTGTTCTAATGCAAGATGAAAGACCCATTGCTTTTGAAAGTCATCCAATCAAGGGAAAGTTTTTAGAAAAAGCTATTTATGAGAAGGAAATGTTGGCAATACTCCATGCACTTAAGAAATGGCGACCCTACCTAATGGGAAGACACTTCAAGGTAAAAACGGATCATGATAGCCTTAAATACTTTTTAGAACAAAGATTATCCTCTGAAGAGCAACAAAAGTGGGTCACAAAGATGTTGGGTTATGACTTTGAAATCATCTACAAAAAAGGGAAGCAAAATGTGGTGGCAGATGCACTCTCAAGAAAGGATGAGGATTTGGAAGCATTGTTGTGCGCCATTTCTATTATCCAACCAGATTGGATAAACGAAGCAAGGGAGGAATGGAAGAATGATGAAGAAGTGTGGGCACTTATTCGAAAGCTACAACAAGATTCCAGTACGTCTGATACATTTAGCTGGTAAAATGATTCGTTATGGTACAAAGATCGCTTATACCTCTGTAAGAATTCCCAGCTAAAACAAAAGATTCTTATGGAATTGCACACTTCTCCCTTAGGAGGGCACTCAGGATTTTTAAAAACTTACCATAGGGTTAAGAAGGAATTTTTTTGGGATGGCCTTAAATCAGATATTCAAAAGTTTGTGGCGGAATGTTTGGTTTGCCAACAAAATAAAGTTGAAACAATTAAGACACCAGATCTATTACAACCTTTATCCATTCCAAGCCAACGTTGGGAGGAGGTTTCAATGGATTTTATCACAGGTTTACCCAAGTCTGAGGGAAAGAGTGTCATCATGGTGGTAGTTGACAGACTTACCAAGTATGCACACTTTTGTGCATTATCACATCCATTTAAAGCCAATACAGTTTCTACTACATTTATGGAAACAATTCAAAAGCTACATGGAAACCCAAAGATTATTGTAAGTGACAGAGATCCCATTTTCACTGGAAATTTTTGGACAGAATTATTTTCTTGTCTTGGTACTCAGTTAGCTCATAGCTCATCTTATCATCCTCAATCTAATGGGCAAACTGAGATAGTAAACAAATGTTTGGAAGGATATCTTCGTTGCTTTGTTTCTGATAAACAGACACAATGGGTCAAATGGTTGCCTCTGGCTGAATGGTGGTATAACACTTCCTTCCATACAGCAAAAAAAATGACCCCATTTATGGCACTTTATGGGTATCAACCACCATCCATCACATCATATTTAAGAGAAAATTCTAAGGTTCAGGCAGTGGAACATCACATCGAACATCAACAACAAGTCCTCCAACTCTTAAAGGATAACCTCGTGTTGGCACAAAATAGAATGAAACAACAGGCAGATCAACATTGCAGTGAAAGAAGTTTTGATACAGGTGATTGGGTATTCCTACGGCTACAACCATATAAGCAAATGTCCCTAAAGCAAGCTAAGAAGGATAATAAATTATCACCAAAGTATTATGGTCCGTACAAGGTGTTGCAAAAGATTGGTACTATGGCATAAAAATTGGAGCTCCCTGCAGCTTCTTGATTGCACCCAGTTTTCCATGTTTCATGTTTAAAGAAGGTTATAGGCGACAAGCTCCCAGTTCAAACAATATTGCCAGAACTTGACAAGGAAGGAAAAATTATATTGGAACCGGAAGCAGTCACAGAAACAAGAACTCGACAGCTACGAAATCGATCAATTTCAGAGTATCTTATCAAGTGGAAGAACTTATCCGCTGAAGATTCCACATGGGAGGATGAGAATTTTATGCAGAAGTATCCAGAACTACTCAAGCGTTGAGGAAAACACTTTTTTGAAGGAGAGGGGCATGTTGGGTCCTTATAATACTAGTGATTACCCCATTACTATTGTAGTTATACCCCTTATTTATATTGTTGTGCCCCTATTACCCCCATGTTATTATTTTTGTGCCCCATAGAATCCCTCTATTGTTATTTTTGTGGCTTTATATTATTATTGTTAGGTCGGCTGGATTATATTGTGACTCCTTAGACTCCTATATATAGAAAGAAGGTTTTTTCATTTGAATCATCCAAGAATTGTTCATTTATGTAATGTAAAGGAGGTTGCCCCCTCGAAGAGGCTGAATTATAAGGCGTTGATCTATCTTTTCTATCTTTTCTTGAGCTGGTTTCATAACAATCTACATAGGAAGCTTTGCTGGTTGCATTATTGAGTGTTTCATTACTCTTTGTTTCTTCCCTCCTGTAGATAGATTTTCATTGAAAAGTAAAAATTTCTTATTATCATTCGAGATCGCATTATAGGGAATTCAGGTGAACTTGTGGTGAGCCTTGAAACTGAAACATAATCAAAAATCAACTCCAAAATTTATTGAATCAACCTAAGAATAATTTGTAACATTTAATGACAAACATAGAGGTATAGGCTAAAGACATGTTCCGAAATTTTCAAAACGTAGGAGTTGTCATTCTTTGTTTGTGTTACATTCTCAAGGTAGTCGGTATTCCACGTACATAAGTATATCATATTTTTCTCCACATACCTTTGGGTATATTGGATGGTGTTCTACATATGAAAATTATATCAGAATATTTCATATCATACATGATACTTTATACAACACTACTACAGACTGCGCTTCCATGTACCTCCGAGTATATTTTAGAAGTCCCCTATAGGTTGTTATCCTGCCATAGGAAATTTAGTCCGCCACCCTGTTTTATATGATACATCAAATACAACATTCAGGGATATTTCCTGCACGTACTAGAAATGGTATTCTGTAATTCACAGTGACTTGGTAAACCTTTATTCCTAGTCACCCGTTTTGTTATTTTTGTTTTTGTTCTAAAATTAATTAATTAAGTGTGAAACATTCTCGCGTTATACTCCTTAGTAGACCATAGGTTGAGTCTAATGGCAACAGTCTCATAGACTTCTAGTCAAGGAACCCCCTCTGATGGGAATCCTAGTCCTTTTCCTCCTTTTGGAAATATTAGTGCTCCTTATATGGCAATGTTGTCCCTTCCTTGATTTACCATTGGTTTACCTGTTTGGTTGTTTTCAACCCCCTTCACTCCAAATGTCTCGATTTCTCCCCAATCAGGTTCTCTTCCTGGACAACCCAGTCCTCCACTTGAAGAAAATCAACCATGAGTTAATCCTCACATTGGCCTTTTTCCTTCTTCGCCTGTTCAGTCTTCTTCCTCTTCGTCCTATTTGTCTGGTGAATGCCTCATAGTTAGTAACCAGGTGGATAAGAAGAAGAAGAAAAGGAAGATTAAGAAGAAGAAAAATAAGCAAATGGGAAACCAAGCAACCATTGCTACTAATGCAACTAATGTCGAGAACCTCTCCAAAAAAGCCCCTAAAGTGAAATTCCCTTGCAAGATTTGTAAGGGTAACCACCTTCTTAGAGATTGCATGCAGATTGCTCTAGTATTCCACTGATAATAGAAGTGTGGTCCACAAGCCCTTTTCATCACCCCTTGTCATCAGCCTCTGGAGATCATGTTGATGATAAACCATCAACTTGTGATAATAAGGTCCATGGGAAGAAGGGGAAAGTCTAGTTTCCTTATAGGTTATGTGAAGGGAATCATCCTATTCACCTTTGTCCTTATATGGATGAAGCCTCAAAAGTGTTGGAAAGCCTTATAGCTTCTCAGCCATGACTTCTGATTGGTTACTGAAAGCTTTCTCCCAATCCTCAACTAATTGATGAAGTGACTGATCAAACTCCATCTTCATTCAATCCCACATTCTATAAACATGGATCCTATGAGTCATTTTCCAACCAACCATTGGTTGCGAAAGTGGATAACTCAACTCTGTCCTCATTCAATCCCACTCTATTTGAATGTGAACCTCATAAGCTCATTTCCAACCAACCATTGGTTGAGAAAGTTGTTGACCCGATTCCACCTTCAGTCGATCGCACTCCTCCCGTAGAGAGTGATGCCCATACTGCTCAGGTTCTTCTAGTTTCTTCAGATCATATTGAATAAAGGGACATTTCTCCCTTTCCTACAGGGCCCATTCCAAGTAATCTAGTTGTTTCCTTTGATTGGAATCATTTGATGAGACCTTGTATCCCTTCTTGCATGCCCTTCCAAATCATAGTGGAGGTTTGTAATATGAAAATACCTAACACTTTTGTTGATGAGGGATCTTCTATTAGCATTCTATCCACAAATGCTTGGAAATATTTGGGTTCCCCTCTGCTTGTATCTGTCACTTCAAATTTTTCTTCTTTTAATATAAGAACCAATCAACCCTTAGGGATCCTTCCTCAGTTTTATGTTGCCTTGGGAAGAAAATTGTATGTATTGTTGTTGTGGTCGTCATGGGCCCCTTAGATTTCAATTTTCTCCTAGGGAGATATTGTTTATGCTATGAATGTTGTTGTTTCCATGCTCGTTCTAGTGATGTGATTCCCACATGATGGAAGAATTGTGGCTATCGATCAACTTTTATTTGTTGGTCTTAATTTGACTATCAATCATCTCACTTACCTAAGTGTTTCAAATATGAAAGTTCTATCTCCCTAGCCACAGGTTAATTATGTGACAACCTATCCCATTCCCTTACCTATTGTTGAAGAGGAGCCAATCATTGTTTGCTCAACTTATTTTGACCTAGATCCAATAGGAGATATGGTGAGTCATTTATTGTGGGTATTGGAGCCTAATATTTCTTTTAGATCCCTTGATATTTATCATTTACTAAGAATTGTTCTCTCATCTGATAATAACATCTTGGAAACTATGGTCTCTTACAGGCGATGATCAAGGAATAAGGCACCGATTGTCTTCTGTCAAGCTCGTTAAAAAATGAAACAAGGTCCCATGAGCATAGTTCATTTTCTTGTGTCAATCTTGTTTAAAAATGAAAAGAGGTGTCATGAGGATATTTCTTTCCCTGTATCAAGCTCGTTAAAAAATGAAACATATCCCCTTCCAATTAAAGTCTTTGATTAGATCTTGTATATTCCTAGTCTCTCCTTTTGCTTGATCTCATAAATGAACCTTCATTCCATCCACCTATTAGTAACCAGTAGTCTACTTCGGTGAATGAAATGAAGCTTGGGGGGCATGTGCCTAGAATTGAGTCATTATGCTAGGGGCATGCAAACTTATTTCAAGCATAGTTTTCCTCTGTTTCAAAATTGTGTAAAAATGAAGCCAATTTCAAGCATAGTTTCCCATGTTTCAAGATCGTGTAAAAATGAAACCATTCTCATCCTATCCCTCATGATTTCCATTTTTATTAGCCTCTTTTTTCCATGAGAGCCTTGTTTTTCTCATTCCATTGTCGTCATCTACTTGGACGATCATTCACTTTCACTTGGTTCTTTTACCGTTTCCTGAGGAATAGTTGTGATGAGTGGTCTTATTAGCCTTCCTCTTGACCTCTACGTGTTTTGAGAATTTCCGTCATGGCCCTTTATACCACTCCTTCCTCTAGGAGGAATCCTCTTTTAGCTCTTTTTAGACTTCCATAATGTGAAAATATTTTCGAGCACTTGTCTTTTCGAACTCATTAAAGTAAATGAAAAGACGTCTACTCAGTATAAGTTTAACCCTTTTCCAGACTGGGATAGACTATTTATGAAAAAAGAATACTTTATTCGAACATGACTAAAAGGTTCTCCTGGGTATCATTTTTTTCTTTTTTGGACTCAAGAGATAGCTTTACAAAAATGAACTTTTGGAGTTTTTTTTTCACATATTTTTGAAACTCTCTAAACATGAAAAAGGAGTCGAGTTACACCTCTTTTTTTTTTGGGTAGGTAAGCACCCACGAGGGATTTGAACCAATGACCTATCACAAGGAGTGCCTTAACAGTGCACCCACTCACTGTCAAACCAAAGCCCCATGGGAAAGTCGAGTTACACCTCTAATGGACTCGTAAAATAATAAAAAATGTCGGGCTCGTTGAACATGATGGGACCGAACCAATCCTTCTCAGGGTTTGTTAAAAATACTCATAAGAATTCATTCGAAGGATGAAATTATAGATCAAGCATATGTTATCCTCCTCAATCTTGTCAAAAATAAAGAGGTACTAACCATAAATGGTTGGGGAAATTAGGAAAACATGGTACTTAAACTATTAATGGTAGTGAGTCGCTCTTGAACATGACACTATAGGTTTTAACCCCGTACAAAAATGACTTGCATACGAATTCTAAAACATTGAAAATAAACAATGCGAGAGAATAGCACATAAAAAAATATACCCAGAGATTTTCCCCTGGATCCCAAAACTGGGACTACCAGCTTGCTTTTTCATTATGTTCCTTTCAATGTTACAATACATATTTATACATGTCGAAGCATCCAATACCATGGACTGAAAACCATCACGTCCAAAACCATGTGTGAAAATCATGCAAAAAACCATAGGTAGGTCCGCCCAACCTAATATAGCGTCCAAAAAACAAAATTTTCCCGGGCTCTGCCCCAGGACCCCATAAAGGGGGGGTTACCTGCACCCCTAAAACACCTTGTGATCCCCCCGCTACGCAATCGGCGCAATGAAGGGGGGGCTCCACCGCCTCTTTAACCCCCCAGTTAACTATGTGGGCTAGTTGTGGAAAGAATATAACACAACCCAACATTCTCCCACTTGTTGTTTTCTTTCCACAGGGGGCCATTTGTCCAGCACTGCAACACCCATTGCTTCTCTACACCAAGATAACTTCTCAGAGCTCACAAATTTTGTCAATGCATTTGTAGTATTCTTCAAACTTTACTAGCAACACCTTTTTGTCTTCTATCATATCCCTCACAAAGTGATACAGAACATCAATGTGATTTGTCTTTGAAAGATATATAGGGTTCTTTGCCAAGAAAATTGCATTTTGGCTGTCACAGTCTATCCTTATAGCTCCCTGTACTAACCCCATACTTGAACACAATATCTGCAACCAAATTGCTTCCTTGCTTGCATGAGTGGCTGCCATGTATTCTGCCTATATAGTTGTTAGTGCCACTACAGATTGTTTCTTACTCATCCAACTGATTGCACCTCCAAATAGGTTAAAAACATACCCACTTGTAGATCTTCTCTGATCTAGATCTCCAGCCCAGTATGCATCAACAAAGCCATGAATATCCAATTCTCTGTCCAATCCTGGTCTTCCTTGATAGCACAAACCATAATCACTAGTGCCACGTAAATACATCAAAACTCGCTTCATTGTTGTCCAGTGCTCCTTCCATGGTTTTGACATAAACCTGCTCAATACTCCCACTGCATGTGCAATGTTTGGTCTAGTATAGACCATTGCATACATCAGGCTACTGAATGCACTTGCATATGGAACACAGGACATGTCCTCTTCCTCTTCTTGTGTCTTGGGACACTGTTTAGCAGATAACCTCATACCTACAGGAATAGGAACCTTCACCGATTTACTATGCTGCTATTAAACCTATGTAGTATTGTATTGACATACTCCCTCTGGTTTAACCAGAGCTTCCTCTTTGCCTGATCTCTTTTAATTTCCATGCCCAAAATATAGTTTGCGGCACCAAGATCTTTCATGTCGAATTTGAAGGAAAATTGGGTCTTCAAATCTTGGATAATTTCTTTGTCATTTCGAACTAGTGATATATAATCCACATCAAATACCAGATAAATAACACGGTCACCAATTAATTTAAAATACACACAGTGATCTGCTTTGCTTCTGGTGAAGCCAAGTCCCCGTATAATGTATCAAATTTCTGATACCACATCCTTGGTGACTGTTTTAACCCATATAGAGACTTCTTTAACTTGCATACCAGTTCTTTCTTACCCTTCACCGTAAAGCCTTCAAGTTGCTTCATGTAGATTTCCTATTCCAGATCCCCGTGAAGAAACGTTGTATTCACATCCATCTGTTCTACCTCAAAATCAAAAGCAACAACAATAGATAAAAGTAATCTAATAGAATTTACCTTGGAAACAAGAGAAAAAATATCACCAAAATCAATTCTTGGCACCTAGGAATAACCTTTTGCTACCAACCGAGCTTTGTATTTCTCCACCTTTCCTTCTACATTTGTCTTCTTCTTGAATAACCATTTGTTGCCAATGGGTTTCCTTCCAGTCAGCAACTCCACCAGATCGCAAGCCTCATTTTTGTTCAAAGATTCCATTTCATCAACCATGGCCTCTTTCCAGAGTTTGCCATCCTCTAAATCTACTGCTTCCTTCACAGTTCTAGGATCATCATCAGTAACAGATAAAGCAAAATTTGGACAGAAAGCAGATGGACTATACCTTTCCGTCTTCCTTCTTTCTCAAAATGATCTTCTCACACCCAGAGTTTGTGGCTCTTCATCTTCTGATTCCTCCTCTATTGTAGAGTTTGATTCTTCCTCCTTAAGCTCAAACTATATCTTCTAAGGTTCCTTTGGTTCGACTTCATGTTTAATAACATCTTTCACCTCTCTGAACACCACATCTTGGTTGTACACAACCTTCCTTGTTACTAGGTTCCAAAGCTTATAACCCTTTAAACCATCCTTTTACCTAATAAAGATGCACTTTTCAGATTTACTATCCAACCTAGTTCTTTCTCCTTTGGAACATGTAGATATGCATCACATCCAAATACCCTCAGATGTGAAAGAGAGGGCTTCTTATTAGTTCATACCTCTTATGGAGTCTTATTCTCCAACGCTGATGAAGGTGATTTGTTGACCAGGTAACATGCTATCTCCACTGCCTCTGCCTAGAATTCTTGTCCTACCCAACACCACTGAGCTTGCTTCTTGCCCTTTCCATCAACATCTTGTTCATTCTTTCTGCAAATCCATTTTGCTCAGGTGTGTATGGAGTAGCCTTCTACCGTGATATACCACACTTCTTATAGAATTCTTCAAATTCCTTACTGCAAAACTCTCCACCATTATCTGTCCTCAACACCTTTATCTTCTTCTCTGTCTGGTTTTCCACCAGAGCCTTAAATTCTTTAAACCTATCAAAGACTTCAAATTTCTTCTTAAGGAAATATATCCATGTATTCCTTGAGAAGTCATCTATAAATGATACATAGTACACAGACTTACCCAGTGATGGAACCTTCATAGGTCCAAACTGTTTCTGGGAAAACTAGTGTTGATTCAAACTGCTAGTCCCACTAAGATGGGTAGCTATATTAGAAACAAATAATCAAAGAAATTCGAGATTTCCTTTAAGTGTAATAGATAAGAGGGAAGAAAAGAGGACCAACCTGGATCTTCCGCTTAGATCCTTGCTTGATTTCTCTCTCCCTTGACAGAATTTTCCACTCCTCTCCTACTTGTCTTGCTTTAAAGAGTACCTGTAGAGTCAAAGTAACAGAAAACCATCAAAGAATCTCTATCTAAAACATCATAAACAATGTAGAATAAGAAACATGTTGACCATACAATTTCATTGTAAACAATAAGATTCACAAACACACGATTATATGGAGGAAAACTCAAAGAACTTTATTAATAGTAGAAGAGAGGATTAAAACCCAGTTGTCTGATCCAACATCATCCTCCCAACATAGAAGTCCTCTTCACCTCATGAAAAGCCAGGTCATCCAACAATACAATGTCTCTGTCACAGATAAACCAACAACACTTCCTTACAAATTACAAAATTCCAGCCTCTAGATCTCTCAGATGAGGGATCCATTTATAGATGTCTTGCAAGGGTGTGAGTCAGCTCTAGATTTTTGATTAGTGTCATTCCACTGATAGTTCTTGCTTCCACTTGGAGATTTCATTGATTTCTTACTCATCCCTAGGCGAATTTAGAGAGGCAAGTGTCATATGAGAAGTTTCTAGAAGATTCCATGATCGTCCACTTAGCAAACGGTATCTTCCATTTGTCTATTCTCGCTCATCACACCCCACAGAAGGCTATTTCAGTATGCATCACACCTGGCTAGTGTAGCAGCCAGTATGCATCACACCTTGACCATGGAGCAGTCAGTATGGTCTAGTTTTGGCCAGTTCTGAGTGGTTTTTCAGGTGGAACTTCTGGGAAATGATGTAATCATTTGACCATGATCCTTTAGGGTATGAAACAACACTTTTAAGGGTTAAAGAGCCCTTAGTTTATGGACATGTGAGTTTGGGGTCGCAGTGCCCAAATATGTCTATAACAGTTGCCCCCTAAAGCATAAGGTCATAAATATTTTCGATGTCGGGTGAAATGCTTTATCATGAGGATCCGAGGTATTCGAACTGGAAGGTGACCTGTATAAGATACAATACAATACATCATCATCATATTATTTTCATGATCTAGCTAAGGTGAGCATTCCCATGCTTAGCTTTATAAATTCATTTTCATGTACATAGAACATACAATTGTCTGTTGTTGCAGACTGGTGATTCTTCACATGAAGAGTCATCTTCCCTGGCTTAGATGACTATCTGTGCAGCTTCTGTGTACAATTGATGTCTTTATTTTCCTGAATATATTTCAGCTCGGATGGATGAAACTAGATCTGGGGTATTCAAACTCATTCAATCTTCGCTCGATGTACAAGTCGATCCATGTGAAAAGATGTTCTGAAGTTGAACATGGAAAGACATCTCCTGATTACCAGCCAACAATGTAAGTTGTTAATAGGCACGAGAGGAATCACCGATAATGATAATGACCCTCAAGGTACTACAATACAATTCACGTGGTGTGAATATATGAGCCATTGTCAAACACCATGCAAAATATTTTGGTCAAAGGCCATTGATGTAAACCTGTCGCCAGAAGTGAGAAACTTGTCATTGAGGCATGCAAGCTTCAAAGTACTGAAAGGGTTGTTTCTAAGTCAACTTCTTGGATAATGAGCTGATGTCGACAGGAAGTGACTTTTCGTAGGAGGGCCTTGATGTATCCCACATCTACGACACAAAACGGAACAAAAATATCTTTTGGAGGTGAAAACGATCTGGTGATATAAGGTTCAGGAATGGCGGTCATGAAAAATGAAGGGTGAAGGTATTGTAGTGGATGAGGCATTTGCTGGATGGTGAATTCTCTGAATGACTTCTCTTGAACATGTCAGCGACACTGAGATGGATTGGTAACGTTAACCCCAAAATATGGATGGTACGGAGGACCAATGGTGATATGACCGGTGAACGGAATAACCCAACCTAGCTCAATCATGGTGATGGAGTGAAAGTGTCATGTTCAAGAGTGACCTGCTACCAATAAAATTCTTCAAGTTTTCTTCCCTTTTTACCCAGTCATTGCTGACTAGTACCTCTTTATTTTTATCAAGCTTGAGGAGGATAACATATGCTTGTTCTATAATTTTCCCTTCGGGCAAACCTGTCGCTATGTTTTAGCGAGCCTAGCATCAGTGAGACTTGTTCTTGTTTGGGCAGACACATTTGCCTCTATTGTTTTAACGAGTTTAACGACAAAGACAGCTTAGTCCTTTTCATATTTATAGAGTTTGAAAAGGGACGAAAAGGAAACTCCAATAGTCCTTTTTCGTAGCATAATCCCTTAAGTTCGAAAAAAGTATAAAACAATACAAAAGGGATGACTTTCGATCGCTTTATCAAGCTGAAAAAGACAAGCACTCGATATTTTTGTTTGATAATCCCTCAGGTCCAAAAATATTAAAATAAATAGGAGGGATGGCGTTTCTCCTTACTTTAATGAGATGCAAAGGCCAATAGCTCGACAATATTTTTATATTTAACGAGTCTAAAAAGAGTTTAAAAGCGACTCATTTTTTAGGAACGAGTGGTATTTTTGGATAGCAACTGGTTCCAGGGAAGTTTGGAACTTCTCAAAACATGGCAGTGTAAAGAGGGTGGCTAACAAAATCACTCGTCGCAGTTATTCCTCAAAAGGGTAAACAATCAAGTGGAAGCGTATGATCGACCAAAAGAGTAGAGGTGATGGTAAGAACACAACCAAGGCTCCAAAGGTTGATAGCAGGGCAATCACAAAGGTTATTTACCGAGTGTGGACTCATTTTTTAATGAGCTTGAATTGGGAGAAACTATGCTTAGTGGCAGGTTTATTTTGTAACAAATCTTGAACCCTGCGGAAACATTTCTCATAGGCGAGTTTATTTTTTAACGAGCTTGAACCTTGCGGAAACATTGCTCATACTAGTCGTTTGAAGATGTCTCTCATTGGTAGGTTTATTTTTTAATGAGCTTGAACTCTACTATAACATATGCTCATTGCCTTTTATGTAAGCTAGAAACGACCAAACTATAAAGCTAACTACACTAAAGCTAAGGAACTACTGAGGTTAGGTAGGATGGTTTTATCCTCTACCGAGGCAAAAAACCCTTCCTCTGGTCTGTCTGGTGTGCAGATGTCTTTGGACCAACTGTCTAACCTAAGAAGTTGAACTAAAAAGCTAAAAAGCTAAAAAAATGCTAAAAAGCTAAGAAATGAAATTGGTCGTTTTTCACTTGCATACAAAGGTTTGCATGCCCCCAGGTATTTAAGAAAAGGAGAGATCCCAGGTCACCATATGGAAGTCCCTACAATTAGGCAGGACTTCCTTGGCTTTGTCCATCGAAATGGACGAAGGTGAATGGTGTGAGATTCCAATCACATGACTTACATGTTAGAAAATTATATATTATGGAGCAATGGAACAGATAAAATATTGCAGAAGTATAAACACAGAAAACGCATAAAACAAGAGAGACACAGATATACGTGGTTCACCTAGTTTGGGCTATGTGCACGGAGAAACAACCAGTCCTTCCTTTTATATTATCCAGCAAACTGAAGAGATACAACCTACAGTAGATCCGTTGTAACACCCTCTTTGCTCTCAATCTCCTCTCTCTTCCTCACTCAGAATACAGATATGCATAGATGCAATACAATTCCCTCATATATAGTGAGGGGTTTCCTTCTAGGGCAAAAAACCCTAAATTAAACATAGCTTCTACCGTCAGATCATCTGCCTAATGAATGGCCCAGATTGACTAGAAATTACTAGACTTTTACAAGGCAATTTTAAATCTATTTTTTAGCTTCGGGGGTGCTACCCTCGAACCCCCGTCGGGGGACCGCTGGCACCCGGACCCCCCAGCCGGGGGGGATTAGCCCCCCTGGACCCTGGTGGGGGGGACAAGTCCCCCCCGCACCCCCCCTACATGGAGGGGTGTACAGTCTTCCTAGGGTATACATCCGACTGAAACCCTTGAATACAGAAGATAATCAGGCTCCACACCCAACAATCTCCCACTTGGAGACTGACTATAGCAACTCCACCGCTACTTCATTTGCTAGACAATAACTCCAATTTGGACCTGGTTGTTTCTCATCTTCTTCATCATACTTGAAGACCAATTGGAGCTGAGTAGATTCTCAGTTTCTCCCTAGTTACAACTTTTGTTAACATATCTGTAGGATTCTCGCTAGTGTGTATCTTTTCCAGCTTCAACTATCCATCTTCCAATGCTGACCGTATGAAATGGTACTTGAGCTGTATATGTTTAGTATTGGAATGAAATGCAGAGTTATTTGCAAGATGTGTGGCACTCTGGCTATCACTGTATAACCTGCCCAACTCCTGCTTCTTGCCCAATTCATCCAGAAACCTTTGTAACCAAATCATTTCTTTACTAGCCTCTGTAGCAACAACATACTCTGATTCTGTTGTTGAAAGTGCAACAACACTTTGGATTTTTGAAACCCAACTGACAGCTGTTCCACCTACAGTAAACACATACCCTATTGTGCTCCTCCTGTTATTTCTATCACCTGCCATATCTGCATCAACATATCCTTGTAGAGCAATGTTTGAACCACCAAAGCATAATGCTTGATTTGTGGTATCTCTCAAATACCTGAGAATCCACTTCACTGCCATCCAATGTTCTTTTCTTGGATTGTTCATGTATTTGCTTACAACTCCCACTGCATGTGCAATACCAGGCCTTGTGCAGACCATTGCATACATTAAGCTTCCAACTACTGATGCATATGGAACTTTAGACATATGAGCCATTTCTACCTGAGTCTTGGGACACGCCTTCTTACTTAATTTGAAATAGCTAGCTAAAGGTATACTAACTGGTTTTGCATTCTGCATATTAAGCCTTTTCAACTTTTTCTATGTACTCACTTTGAGACAATGTTAATTTGCGATTCTTCCTGTCTCTAGTTATTCTCATACCAAGCATATCTAGTATAACCTTGTTCAGACATAAACCTGTCAAATTTTAGATACCATTGCCTTGGAGCCTGTTTTAAGCCATACAAGCTCTTCTTCAACCTGCACACTAGTTTCTCCTTCCCTTTTACCTCATATCCTTGTGGCTACTGCATATATATCTCTTCCTCCAAATCCCCATGGAGAAAGGTTGTCTTTACATCTAACTGCTCAAGATGCAAATCTTCAGCTACTACTAGACTTAAAATAGTTATGATTGAAGTCATTTTAACAACAGGAGAAAATATTTCATCAAAATAAATACCTTTCTTCTGTGCAAACCCCTTCACCACAAGTCTAGCTTTGTACCTCTGTTTTCCTCCATCTTCTTCCTTCAACCAGTAAACCCATTTACTCTAAAATGTTGTTTTACCTGCAGGCAACCTGACTAAGTCCCAAGTCTGGTTATGTCATAAGGAGTCCATCTCTTCTTTCATGGCTTGCTCCAACTTCTTCCTGGTTTCTACCTGCACTGCTTCTTCATAACAGTTTGGTTCACCAGAATCAGTCAACAATACATAATATAATGAAGGAGAGTATCGTTCAAGGGGTCTACTTATCCTGGTAGATCTTACAACACCACTTTCAGGTGCTTGAAGTGCTTGTTGCTGTTGTGGTTGTTGTTCTGGCTATTGATCATTATGATTTTCAGGCACCATCACTTTTCCTGTGATATTGTCAAGCACTGTGTATTCTCTGTTTTCTTTTTCTTGTCCCTTTTCCTGCAACTGATTCTTATACAAGACCTTTTTATTGAATATTACATCTCTGCTCCTAATGATTTTGTGATTTTCATAATCCTATAAGTGATAACCAAAATCATTAACACCATATCCAATAAAGGTACATTTCTTTGATTTTGCCTCAGGCTTTGTTCTATTTTCTTTGTTAATGTGGACAAAGGCTTCACAACCAAAAGTCTTTAAAAATGAGTAGTTTACCTTTTTACCTGTCCATGCCTCCTCTGGAATACCACCATCCAAGGAACTTGAAGTCCCTCTATTTATTAGATAAATAGCAGTATCTACAGCATCTGCCCAAAATTGTAAAGGCAATCCTGCATGCAATCTCATGCACCTTGCACACTCCATGATTGTCCTGTTCATCCTTTCTGACACACCATTTTCTTGTGGTGTTCTTGGAACTGTCTTCTCTCTGCAAATTCCATTCTCTGAACATTGCCTATCAAACTCTTTGCTACAATATTCACCTCCATTATCTGATCTGAGACACTTCAACCTTTTCCCTGTCTCATTTTCAACCAAAGCTTTCCATTTATTGAAAGTATCAAATACATCAGATTTATTTCGAATACAATAAATCTAGGTTTTTCTAGTTGCATCATCAATAAAAGTAACATAATAACCAGAGCCACTAAGATATGATACCTGAGCAGGTCCCCATACATCTGTATGCACAAGCTCTACTTTTTCGCTCTTCTTTTCTTTCCCAACTCTAAGGAATCTGACTCTCTTCTGTTTTCCATAAACAGAATTCTCACAGAATTTTAAATCAACATGCTTCAAACCTAGTAACAAATTTCTTGAGTGAAGAATTTGCATCCCCTTCTCACTCATGTGCCCGATCTTATGATGCCACAATGCCGTACCTTCTCCTGTAGAGGTTAAAGCATTAACAGAATTAGAAATACCATTGCATAAATACAATGTACCAAACTTTTCTCCTTTCACTATTATGAGGGATCCTTTAGTGACCTTCCATGTTTTATTTATGAAAGTAGTTACGCAACCTTCACCTCCCAACTGCCCAGTTGAAATTAGATTTTTCTTCAGATCTGGAACATGCCTTACCTTCTTATATAGCCACTAATTTCCATTTTGTTGTTTTATGAAAACTGTACCCGTTCCAACGATTTTATAGGGTTTATAATCACCCAATCGAAATTTTCCAAGATCTCCTTGAACATAATCATGAAAATGTTTCTTATCAGGTGTGGCATGGAATGAGGCCCCTGAATCTATCACCCAGGCATCAATAATATTTTCTAATGAAAGAATCAAAGCATCTTGCAACACATCAGCTTTTACATTGGCTTCATGATTATTTTCTTACTGCGCATCTCCTTCCTTTCCCTTCCGAGACTTGCAGTCTTTCTTCAGGTGTCCTTTCTTCTCACATTTCCAACACACTATCCCCGATCTGGACTTGGATCTACCTTTTCTTGACTTACTGCGATATCCTGGGCTCTTTCCTCTTTCCATTTTTCTTCCCCTAGTCTTTGCAGTCAAATCATTACCTGATGTCTCACCAGAGCTTTCCCGTCGCATTTCCTCGCTAAGGATTGCACCAAAAACATCATCAAACTTTAAAGTACTAAATCTAGAGATAGGGTTACTAACAACCATAACTAAACCATTCCAACTTTCTGGCAATGAGCACAGAAATAACAGAGCCCTAACTTCATCATCAAAATTTACCCCTATAGAACTTAACTGACTTGTAATTGTATTAAAATAATTTAAATGATTTGCAAGAGATCCACCTTCTGACATCTTCATATTAAATAAACGCTTCATAAGAAATACCTTATTTGAGGCTGAGGGTTTTTCATATAGTTTGGCCAATGCCAAAATTAAAGCCTATGTTGTTGTCTCCTTTGAAATATTAAACGCTACCGATGCCGCTAGGCATAGCCGTATTGTTCCAAGTGCCTTTCTGTCCAAAATATACCATTATGTGTCTGTCATACTCATTGGGTTTTTTTCCTTTCTGCTTAATGGTAGGTACAGATCTCTCTGATACATATAATCTTCCATCTGCATCTTCCATAGATGGTAGTTTTGGTCGTTGAATTTTTCAACCCTAAACCTAGCATCTTCCGCCATTTCTCCCACTCGAACGAGGAACCCTTCTCTCCTACGAGTTTATCAGCCAAATAGACCTTCGGATGTGATACCAGTTGTTAGAAAATCATATATTACGGAGCAATGGAACACATAAAATATTGCAGAAATATAAACATAGAAAACGCATAAAACAAGAGAGACACAGATATACGTGGTTCACCCAGTTTGGGATACGTCCATGGAGAAACAACTAGTCCTTCCTTTTATATTATCCAGCAAACTGAAGAGATACAACCTATAACAGATCCGCTGTAACACCCTCTTTGCTCTCAATCTCCTCTCTCTTCCTCACTCAGAATACAGATATGCATAGACGCAATACAATTCCCTCATATATAGTGAGGGGTTGCATTCTAGGGCAAAAATCCCTAAATTAAACATAACTTCTACCGTTAGATCATTCGCCTAATGAATGGCCCAGATTGACTAGAAATTACTAGACTTTTACAAGGCAATTTTACATCTATTTTTTAGCTTCGGGGGCACTTCCCTCGAACCCCCGCCGGGGGACCACTGGCCTCCGGAACCCCCAGCCAGGGGGGATTAGCCCCACCGGACCTCGGCCGGGGGGACAATTCCCCCCCCCCCGCACCCCCTTGCGTGGAGGGGTGTACAGTCTTCCTAGGGTATACATCCGGCTGAAACCTTTGAATACAGAAGATAATCAGGGTCCACACCCAAAATTACAAGGAAATAGCTATTTCAAACCAATCACGTAACCTACAAGGAAATGGTTTTTCAGTCCAATCATATAACCTTCAAGGAAATCTCTCTTTTCATCTGGGTTCGCCTGCCGAAGCAGACCAGGGTGCATGCCCCCTAAACTTTGTTACATTCACCGAACTACTCGCGGTAATTAGGTGGATGGAATGAAGGTTGAAGAGACATTGTTGATGCAAAGAGACCATTTAAGGATGACGGTTGATTCGTAGCTGTGTTTGAACCGGGAAATGAAAGCTGGTCGACAAATTACACCAGTTTGCCTTCATGTGGAAAACACATCACTTGAAAGAGTGTGGAAACAATAGCTTCCATGCTATATATATAGTCACGTCCAAGGAGTAGATTGTAATCTAGTGGCCCTTGGACTACCATCATGTTCAAGCGAATGGTTTCCTTTTCAAAGTTATCGGTAACTTCGGAAGGATCCCTAACTGTCGACTTGTTCCTTTGTTGAACCCTGAAAAATTTTGTGTTTTAGGTAGAAGCGATGGCGAACCAAGTGCTTTCCAAGCAGTTGAGGAAAGGATACTCACTGAAGCCCCTTCATCTATGATAGTGCCAGACATGATCATTTTGTAAACTTGTACTATGATCTGGAATGGTACACTAGATGGAAGGCAGGGTCTTTCTAGTTGATTCCAATCAAAGAAAATGACTAGACTGCTCGAAGGAGGTACCGGATAAACTGCTGGATAAACCACATGAACTGGGGGGATTTCCTCCTGTTGTAAAGGAATGGGTGGATTTCCCCCAAGTTCACCAGACTCTGTATCGACAAAAAGAATTTGAATGGTGTTGCTCTCATTCTCTTTGGAAATTGTATCATCTGAAGGTGGACCTTCTGAAGGAAAGACTAGGTCGACTGCCATCTCGACCTGTTGATTTTGGTCCGGTATGGACTCAGAAGGTTCACTTTCAACGATAGATGCTTCGACTGACAACTGAGTTATGTCAGTCGGGTTTTCAACTAGCAATGGATTCGGTAAGAGTTTCTGGTATCCAGGTGGAAATCGTTGCGGTGGAGCAGGACGATTATGCAAGATTCTCTTGAACTCATCTAGAAAAGGACAATGGGGGAGATGATGTTCTCCTTCACATAGTAGACATGGAATTTTGACCTTTCTCTCTTGTCTAGGACTTTCATTTTCACTAATTGATGGTGTGCTATCAACCTGATTGTCAGAGGTTAATGACACCGAATGGTGTGAACAGGGAGACCATTCTCTGAGGATCTGCGGAATTCAAGGACAATCCCGATGAAAATGGTTTTCTTTGCAAATTAGACAAGGATATCTAGGAGATTTAATGTGTGAATTTTCATCAGATGGTTCATTGTTACCCCCTTGCTTAATTGGCTTCTTCTTCTTCTTCTTCTCCTTCCCTTTCTTCTTCTTCTTAGCTACTTGGTTTTTAGTATCACTAGTTTCACCAAGTGAAGAGGAAGAAGGGGAGGGAGAAACACACGAAGTAGAAGGTGAAGGGACCACTTCAGTATCATCAAGTTTCTGATTTGATTGCTGAGGAATCACGGTATTTTGAACGATAGAGGTTGAGAATAGCCATACTGGCAAGCCAATTGTGATTCCTGGAAGGGACAATGTAGCCATATATGGAGCACCAATATCTCCCCAAGAAGAGAAAGGACTAGGATTCCCACCAAGAGGGGTTCCTTGATTATACTCCATTAACTCAACCTAAGATCAACGAAGGAACAAGGATGTTATTCCGATTTAAATAACTTTTAAGACACTTTGATGCAACTTCACTTTTTCAATTTTTAAGAGTCGAGAAAAAGCTAAAGGTGATTCTAGTCGCCTTCGATTTTTAATGAGCCTGAATTGACAAGTGCTCAGATGGACCTTTTCTTTTAAGGAGTCGAAAAGGAACAAAAGTGACTACTCTGAAAATCTAGACAGAGGGATTACCAAACCAATTGCAAAACTGCAATATACACCTTGGTGGTAAATTAAAGAGAAATTACCAAGGACTTTACATATGGCAGTCAATCTTCCCGAATGCTGTGTTCAGTGCATTGCGATTGATAGGGCAGCAGACATGACTTCCTAAGGATAAAGGATATCAACCTATTGTGGTCTCCCAATATATACTCGATGGTACGGGGAGCACAAGTCCGTACTGGCACTTGTCGTATCAAAGAGGAGGAATCACCCAACCTTCGATGAAAATGATAGTTACTAGGTTTTACGACGCCGGAACATGTCTCTAGCCTAGACTTCTAGATGTGTTGCATTAGGTTCCAAAGCGTTTTTATGTTCATTGAGATTTATTTTAGAGTTGATCTTGCTTAGAAGTTTGTATTTCAAGGTTCACCGCGTGATGTAGATGTAAAATTCCTAAATATGCAATCTAAAATGATAAACAATCATTTATTTTGTTTTAGTAATCAAAATGTTAGCTACTAAGGAAAGAAGAATACAATTCTTTCAACATAGAGCAAAGAGCACACACTAAATGCACTTTTCCTAAATCATCTTTCGCACACAGTCTAAATGCAAATGCATGTATTTGTTTTTCATTTCCTTAATGTGAGAATGCTCAAAAGGAAAACTAAGTACAGATCTGAACTATTTTCTTCAAAGCAACATTTCGACAATTTCTTTTCAAAACGAAAGGAAGACAAAAAAGACACTTTAAATTTTGAATGGAAAACTACTTTCGACACTTCAAATATTAACAATTCAAATCAAATACAATGAAAAAAGTACAATCGACTATCTAGAGGAGGAATACTTTACGACACTCTTCTTCTTGACTCAAAATGACAGTTACGACACTTTTTGCATCAAAAATGATAGTTCGATTAAGCTACTTTCGATAAAGGAGGACGGTAAATGATGGACAAATACATAAAAACATTTACAAATCCTAATCAATTGAGGCTGAATAATGTAAAGGAAAGAGGATTTAGCAATGAGATACTAATCATGAGCAGCAAAACTATTGAATAGAGCTGAAAACAAGGAGGAAAAAACCAAATTTCAAAGAGATAAATAGTATCACTCAATCATCGCATCTGTCCTTAAGGGAAATAGGGATGCATCTCACCTGCATCACATGGGAGGTGCGATGCATACAGGCTACCAGTTACAGACATTGCGATGGACCAGGGAGCGAAACTAAGTTTGGTTTTTGCTCAAAATTCACAGCTAAGTTCAGTTATTTAAGCTGGGCTATGATGGAGAGTAGAAACAAAGTATAGGGGTATGATCTTATGAGGTTATGAGCTACCAAAAGGGCACTTAGAATGCTTGTAAGTCAGGTGTTCAGTTCATAAACTTGTTATCACTTAAGAATTCTAATTCCCAAATTTCTCACATTAGTTTGATGGTAAAGGTAGGTGCTAGTCTAAGTTTGATTTTTGTTTGCCTTAGAGTTTGAGTCTTAGGAGTCTTGATGGTATACTTAAATAAAGGTCAACTATGCATTCTCATTCATCACCGATCTCATAACCATGTGTCATCTTTGTTCAAAGGTTACTATGTGCCACAAAGCTCTTTAGGTGATTTCGTAGCGCATAAATAATTTTGAAGTGTTTTCGCAGCACATAAATCCTTTTTAGCAGTTTCACAGCGCAACATGTTCTAGCGCATAATTCAGATTTTACACTGGCTGCGCTACGAAATCAGAGATTCGTGCAATCCGTAGCAAATCTTTCCTAACTGTCAAATCTGTCAAGTTCAATTATGGTTGCATCATTCACTGTCAGCTTATACACTCCACATATCATGTCCAACCGCTTATCTCCATCATTACAGCTGCTAGGTACCTTGGTACGCTCGGATTGCAAGTTCCAAGAAAAGCCAGGTATTCACAATCTTAATTATGATTGTATTCGTTGCATGAAGAAAAAGTCTGCAAGTTTTCAATTTGAATGCATCGTTATCAAGCGAGGTAGTTATCAAGCGAGGCAGCGATTCAAGCGAGGTAGAGGTTGAAGATTGAGTAGCGCTAGTATTTCAAACCTTCATTACGCTGAAGTCTCATGGAGGGATCTGCAGAAAGAAAAGACCACAGATCAGGCAGATGTTTGAGAAACCAACCTGAAGGTGTAGACATTATTTTGAAAAACAAAGAACTTGAGCATGCATTCAAGCAGGTTGGATGTTGGAATTTTTGTGAGAAACTCCAGGGAGGTCATGCACAAATCACCAAGGAGTTTTCTTTGAATTTCATAGGGCTGAATTCAAAGGTTGGGATACTCGAATTGCAAGTATCACCAGAGGTAATATCCACAGTTACTGAGATTCCAAGGGGACAATAAACTTGGTTTAAGAATTTCAAATTTGATATGGCCCCGTGCAAAGAATTTCTGAAGTCGGAGTACATTGACTCAGATTTAAACAAGTATGTGCCTAGAAATTTTGTCAAGGACTCATATGCCAATCTGCTTACCTGTATACAGAGGTACCTTACCTGTGAAGGGAGATATAATAAGGTGTATTCATATCATTTCAAGCTTCTGCTACATTTTACAAGAAAGATATCCCTTGATTTACATTTTTACTTATTTCATAGCTTAAGCAAAATGTGTGATAAGGTGTAGCTAAGGAAAGAAGCTTGTGAGACCTCATTGTTTCACCACAGTTTAATTAAGTTGATAATTCTGCATGAACTCCAGAGAGTAGGTAGGGACTGGCCCACATTCATATTCATGTCTGGTTTCAAGAACGAGACCAGTCTCAGTCCTCAAGCTGCAAAAGATCTTTCGACAACAACTGGTCATCAGGCAGAAACAAGATCCAAGAGGTTTGCAAAGTTGAAGGCTAGGAAACAAGTAAGGGAATCCACCAAGCCACTGACTATCCAAGATAAACCCCTGCGATCCCTTAAAGAGAAAACTCAGGTCAAATTAGGTGCACATGAATCAAACATAGGTGAAGGAGTCCAAAGAAGAAGGACTAGGAGCCAGGTAGCTAAGGAAAAATGCAAGTCAGTGATTATTGAGGAAAGTCCTATTTCAAAGGGAGACTTGAATGACTTATTGCAAGCTATTGATATTGAAGAATCTCCCTTGGTTCAAGCAGATTTGATAGAGTCAGGAAAAGACAAGGCTAAGAGAGTCAAAGCCTCGAAAAAACTCAAGTTTGATGATTAGGTTGATCAATTTGTCTTTAAGCCAAGAAGACCCATAATGAGGAATTTTAAACACATATAGGAGGTACGGCCAAGAGCAGATGAAACAGGGGAGGTAACACAGCCTCATGAAGGAAAAGATAAAGGCAAAGCAGTGACCCTTCAAGAAGAAGATAGTGTGGAAGAGTTGAAAAGGAGGTTGGAATTGGCAAACTTTGAAATTGCTAGAATGAAGAAAGCCTCCAGGAAATTTGCAATCAAGGAGGATTATTTTAACCAAATGCAAGCTCGGTGGGAGGACAAAACATTTCAAATACCCGAGGTGGTTGCTTGTAATGTTCAATTCTGTAGCTGGACTGTCCCTGCAATAAAGGAAGCACAATTCATCAGAAAGGTCAATACAAACCTGAGAGCTGGGATCAGAGTCATGAAGAAACAAATTAAGGACTTAAAGATATAGTTAAGCTAGCAGAAATAATCTCCTTAAGGAAGTCACACATCAAGTAAGGTTATGTTTCAAATTTTGATGGTTTTCCTTGTTATAATCTTTCTTGAAGAATCATACATTTCCACTCAGTTTTGAAAAGATTTGGAGCAATTGAAAAGGATGTTTAAATATAAAGAAGCTCAAGATAGCAGATTTTTGGTATTAGGCTGTGTTTTGGTAATTACATAGCAGTTTCGTAGTGCACTACAAAACTGCTGAAAATGATGCCTAATGCACAGCAGTTTCGTAGCGCGCTACGAAACTACTGTAGCTACATAATTAAAACCCAATCAACCAATATATGAAGGACCGAGGGGAAATTTTTGAAAAAGGGAATCTTTTCAAAGGATCATGTAACAGGTGTCAACATTCAACAAAGGAAGAAACAGGTGGAAGAGACCTATATTCGAACTTTAAACTTTTTGCTATAAAGTGATCAGAGTTACTATAGTTCATGATATATCAGACAGCTTGGAGGAGGTCTCGTCTTCACACATGGAAAAGGTTGACAACACATCAAGGACGTGGCATCCTAATATATTTTTGTATAGTCAAAGAAGAAGGGCATGGTTCATTGGTTTCGAGTATCTTTGAGGAAAACCAAAAGCAGGTAAACAGGGGCAGTTTCCTACTTTTCAGGAGTAATGGAGAAGATGTGACATTAAGGGCCAGCAGGCAGCTACAAACACCTAACACAACCAAACTAAAAAAGTCCACTTGTCAAAGAACGAGAATTGATTGTAATTAAGGCTATTATTAGCATGATATGGAGTTAGACTCCTATTTGACTTAGATCTCTAAAAAGTCCAGTTAGAAGTTTGTTACATTTAATAGGTAGTTAAAATTTGAATAGGTGTCATAAGAAGTAGAATTCGAGTTCCCCTCATGTTGGAGGAGGAATCTCAACATTGTAAAAGAATTCTATATATAGGAGAAAGAGCAATGTACCAGGGGTTGGAAATTTATGGAAAAAAGCTCTAATATTTGGCTTATATAAAGACTTTTTTTTTTTTTGGTAATACCGTACTGGCTTATGCTTCTCAAGAATCATAAAGAGTTCAATGTAATGAGTTTCTTTTGTTGTCTTTTCATGTTATCTATAGTGTTATGAGTATGTGATTACTTAGAAATCATTAACAGTGCTCTAATTTCCTTCATATACTCGTAAACTACCTTCTATATATTTGGTGTGTTGAAATCTGAATGCCTTGACTTCTATGCAAAGCCAACCCTACTGTTAATACTGAATCATATGTGACTCCATAAGCCCAATGGATACTTGTTACTTGTGTTTCCACCATTTTCATTTTTATTTGTTTCACAAGGGTTAGCCATCTTGATCATAATCAAAAACCTTTAATCCTTTGAGAGAGCCCTCTTAGGTTGGGGAGGCTAAACCTCAGCCTAAAGTAGGTTTGAAACAGTTACTTGAAGTCTTCCTAGTCTGCAACCTTCCAAGGCTTGATTTTGAGATAACAAAACCAACTCCGAGATTGTCTGAAGCAACATTCATCTACTTCGCAATTGCATAGTAAAGGCGATTAGAAGGCTAGTTGGCTAACTTCAGGCTCCGTCTGTAGTTTATAAAGCAAACAACAATGACAAACAAACAAACTATTCGTTCCCCAGTGGAGTCGCCATTTTGTTTCCAGGAAAACTAGTGTCGATTCGAACTGCTAGTCCCACTAAGATGGGTAGCTATCTTAGAAACAAACAATCAAAGCAATTCAAGATTTCCTTTAAGTGTAATAGATAAGAGGGAAGAAAAGAGGACCAACTTGGATCTTCTGCTTAGATCCTTGCTTGATTTCTCTCTTCCTTGACAGAATTTTCCACTCCTCTCCTACTTGTCCCGCTTTAAAGAGTACCTGTAGAGTCAAAGTAACAGAAAACCGTCAAAGCATCTCTATCTAAAACATCATAAACAATGCAAAATCAGAAACAGATTGACCATACAATTGCATTGTAAACAATAAGATTCACAAAGACATGATTATATGGAGGAAAACTCAAAGAACTTTATTAATAGTAGAAGAGAGGATTACAACCCAGTTGTCTGATCCAACATCATCCTCCTAGCATAGAAGCCCTCTTCACCTCATGAAAGCAAGGTCACCCAAAAATACAATGTCTCTTCTCACTAATAAACCAACAACACTTCCTTACAAATTACAAAATTCCAGGCTCCAGATCTCTCAGATGAGGGATCTATTTATAGATGCCTTGCAAGGGTTTGAGTCAGCTCTGGGTTTTTTATTAGTGTCATTCCACTAATAGTTTTTGGTTCCACTTGGAGATTTCATTGATCTCTTACTCATCCCTGGGCGAATTCAGAGAGGCAAGTGTCATATGAGAAGTTTCTGGAAGATTCCATGATCATTCACTTAGCAAACTGTCTCTTCTATTTGTCTATTCTCGCTCATCACACCCTACACAAGGCTCTTTCAGTATGCATCACACCCGGCTAGTGTAGCAGCCAGTATGCATTGCCCCTTGAGCATGGAACAGTCAGTATGGTCCAGTTTTGGCCAGTTCTGAGTGGTTTTTCAAGTGGAACTTCTGGGAAATGATGTAATAAGTTGACCATGATCCTTTAGGGTATGAAACAACACTTTTAGGGGTTAAAGAGCCCTTGGTTTATGGACATGTGAGTTTGGGGTTGCAATGCCCAAATATGTCTATAACACAAACACATCACTATGCACAAGTTCTAATATCTATTTCGCCCTCTTACCACTAGAGGGGAAACTCACCCGATTCTGCTTCCCATATACACAATTTTCATAGAAATCAAAATCCAGAGAGCTATTACTCATACCTTCTACCATACCTTTACCATGAAGTATTCGAAGGCCCTTCCCTCCAATATGTCCAAGCCTTTGATGCCACAAAATGGTCTTCTCTCTAGAGACCACTAGATTTTCTGCTCCATTTTCAAGAACCACAAAGTTGTTGCACCCATCAACAATAGTGCTACCTTGCAGCTTGTACAGAGTTCCAACCCGAACTCCCCGTATCAATACCAGTGCCCCTCGAACCATCTTGGAGGTATCCTTCCCGAACACTGTTTTTACACCTACATCATCCATCTTGCTTACAAAAATCAGATTTTTGGCTAATGCAGGAATATGCAAGAATATGCAGAACACCCGAAAGTGTTCTAACCCTTCCACCTTGCAACTTCAACTTTACTTTTCCGCGACCAATGATTCCAGCCTTCCTGTCATCCCCCAAGAAGACATCACCACCATCATATTTCTCATACTCGTAGAACCACTCTCTATGGGGAGTGAAGTGAAAGGATGCACCTGAGTCAATCAACCATGCCTCATGATCTACATGTGTAATGAAGAAGCCAAGTACACATCCCCATGTTCATCTGAGGTGGTTTTCGCCTCTACAAAAGGAGCATCATCAGATCCCTTTCCTTTATCAGGAGCTTTAGATTTACAGACCCTTTTGTAGTGCCCTTCCTTTCTGCATTTCTAGCACACCACCTTTACAGGTTTTCTTGGAGATTTAGATCTCCCTCTAGATTTAGATCTCCCACTCAATGACTTATTTTTGTTTCTGTTCTGGGACTGTCCTCGTACAGACAAGGCATCACCATTCTGGCTCTTCATATTTTTCCGTCTCATATTCTCCATCAACAAGGATGAAACTATTTCATCAAACTCCGAGGCAGTTGTATTGCTACCTATTACAATAACTAGACTATCCCACGAATGTGATAGAGAACACAACAAACTGATGCACTTATATTCATATAAAATTTTAATATCAAGAGATAATAACCGACTTACCACAATATTAATGCATTCAGATGCTCTGTCACCGAGTCTCCTTCTTTCATCCTCATGTTATACAATGTTTTTGGC